>CM038223.1:101613244-101948067 GCA_021442155.1 Cymbidium sinense | reverse complement strand
ATATATAACTATTTATTTATTTATTAGGATTTTTACATACACAGTCAAACTATTCTTCTATATTTATAAATTAATCATCTTCAATCTTAATTTTTTTCAAACTTTAAAATATTGAAATTCATAACAAAAATTCAACCCATATTTTTTATTTTTATAAAATTCTTAAAGATTTGATCGTGACACATACAAATATATGAGTCTATGTATTAGGTGAGGTTCTTCTATGGTTTAGTTCGTTTCTTCCGGGTTTTAGATTGGAATTGGTATGGCTTGGAAAGGAAGGAAGACGGCTGCGGTGGGGGGTTTGGAGGTGGGTTCGTTTGATTCTGCTTAACAAGTTGTCAGTTTTTGTAGAATTTGGTGTTTTTTTTAGTAATGGCTTTTCTTTCGCTGTTCCAGAAGCTTGTCAGATGTGGATTGGGAGGTGGGCGGAGTGGGGCAAAGAGTCCGGTGACGGTTCTGGTCAAAGTGTTTGATTTAATACCTTGGAAACAAATGGCGTAGATTTTATTATTATTTATAAAAAAAAAAGAATTTAAAGGCATATTTTAATTATTTATTTATTTTTTATTTTCAGGGCAGATAGGCTATGCGCTAGTCCCCATGGTTGCCAGAGGGGTGATGTTAGGCCCTGACCAACATGTGATCCTTCATTTACTGGATATACCCCCTGCCGCAGAAGCATTGAATGGCGTCAAAATGGAGCTGATCGATGCAGCATTTCCTCTGCTAAAAGGCACATATTTTCTCTTTTAATGCACCATGGGATGAGAGTCTGAGACAATCATACAATTGTTTAAATAAACTCACTTTGTTTGAATAGGTGTTGTAGCTATCACTAATAAATTTGATTCTGTATTTGAATCACGGTATAAAGAATCTGATGTAAATGGAATTGATGTAAAATGATTCTTTATAGTTGTTTGGAGAAACTTTCTAATTCATGACTGCATTTTTTGTTTGGTTAATAAATGTAATGTAAATATTGAAAGGACTAGACGTTTGGGCATCTTTAGCTGGGGGCAGACCCGGTTAGCGGCAGCCCGTGGCGGCAAGCGGCGAAGGCCAGCCGGCCAGCTGTAGCTTGGCCCGCAACGGCCCGGCGGCAATGACGGCAGCTGTGAGGCATATGGCCAGCAAGCAGCGGCCAGGCGGCAGCCGGCGGCGGAGTCGCCATAACTTATGGCTTTTGTATTTTGATACCAGTTTCCTAAATCCTCAATATTAGCGGTGTAATGCCAAATTCTCTGCATTCTTTCTTAAATCAACAATAAAAGCATATCACTAATTACATTCATTCACAAACCAATAAAACAGCAATGTGGTTGAAGCTTGTACTGCTGTAAATATTGCTATTATGGTCGGCGGGTTTCCGAGGAGAGAAGGAATGGAGAGGAAAGATGTTTTGTCAAGGAATGTTTCAATTTACAGAGCTCAAGCTTCTGCTTTGGAAAAACATGCAGCTCCAAATTGCAACGTGATTTTATTTCTCAGGAACTTTTTTTACTTCAGTCTATATCTTATAAATCCAGCAAGAACACAAGGAGTTTGAAAAGTTCTGATCTTATTACTTACTTTTATATTGTCTTAAGGATTAGCACTGAAGTTGGTCGTTGTTCATTCAGAATTAATTAGAAAAGAGGGATCATGTGGTGAACTTGCATGTTATTTATCATTCTACTTTCATTAATGCTTCTGTCATATCAATTTGCCTCTCTGACCTTCTGAAATTGATGATCATAACTCGTTCATTTTGAGAAAAACAATTTTTTTTGTTGTTTCTACAAGCAACTGTATCAAGGATAATTTTGGTATTTATTCCTCTTATGATATGGGTATTATTATTCCTATTCAGGTTCTGATTGTCGCAAATCCAGCCAACACCAATGCACTGATTCTAAAAGAGTTTTCCCCATCAATCCCTGCCAAGAATATCACTTGCCTCACTAGGCTTGATCATAATAGAGCTCTTGGTCAAATTGCAGAGAGGCTATATGTGCATGTTGGTGATGTGAAAAATGTAATTATATGGGAAATCATTCCTCAACTCGGTATCCTGATGTCAACCATGCAAGCATGACCAAAGATGGAGAAAAGCAAGTTAGAGAACTCATTGCTAATGATCAATGGTATTAATCTACTTTTCTTTGATTGCAATATCTTAGTTGATGTGCACATGATAATCAATTTTGTCGAAGTGACAACAAAATTTCATTGTATAATTTCATACCAAATGTTTGGATTTTCATTTGTTCTTGATTTCTTCAAGTAATTTCATTGTTCATTTATCATACATACATTATTTTTTTCTTGAATCAATCGATGAAAAGGCATTTAATACTTAATGAAAGAAAGAATCTATCCAAATTGGTATGCATGTATTATTCCTTCAAATTAATTTATTATCATATGCATATTATCACTTATGCAAAGTCATATATGCTAGAATTCTAACTATTCATCACGGTGATAGTCCCTCATTATTAAACATATTCATTTACCATTCCAAAGGTGTAATTCTCCAACATTCTCCTTCTTTTATATCATGGTATCAAAGTCTAGTGATGTTCTACCTACCTCAAACCTTGACCTTTGTATCTTGGAACATCATCAACCACAACATCTAGATCTCTCAAATCCAATCCCTTGATTGAATCTCTTAAGTTGGTCTCATAAGGAAGTTCTATAACTTCTTTAATTCCTTCCATTGGGACCTCGATGACATAGGATTGATTGTAACTCAAAGCGATACCCTTGTCTCTCAATTTTTTATCACATGTCCATCCTCATGCCTCAAATCTTTGAGGGTTAACTCTCTTTTCTCCACTAAATCTTCAACCTTGTGGGAGCTTCAAAAATTAGTCACCTCTCATATTGAAGAGAGTAGATTAAATGTCTATGAAATTTTCAGAATGCAGAAGGAATAGTAGATAAAACACTACCCAGAGATTTCGCCCTCATTTGTGAGGACTTCAGATCTAGTTTCAAGTTTCCTATAGGCGCAAGCACCTATAGTTAATTATATCTCCCAATATTGAGAGTGAACTTTCGATTAAGGCTAGTCATTATATCACTTAATGTGTAGCATATAGTAGCATCATGTAAAGTTTAAAATTTAGAATTTATGAAATTCATCATATTTAACTTAAAGCGGATGGTTGGGGGAATGATGACGCGCCTATCAAGATCACATGGTTCCGTCATTCCAGGTTTTCATGGTCCCTAGTCTACTTAATCGAGGAGGTAGTCTACCGAACCTAACCGAAAGATCCATGTCAGCAGCCATGAGTTGCATCGTACAAAGGAGCCTTGTAGACCTGAGGTGGTGTTTATCTAAGGAGACAAGCTTAAGTTTACCTTAGGTAACAGAGGATTTTTTCTCCTATCAGGTGCACCCTATGATTCACATCTCAAAGGGCAGAGCCATTGCGGAACATACGGGCTACAGTCATAACCGTAATATAATTGTATCATTTAGCGGCAGTCACTCGATTAGAGGACTATGATCGTAATCGCATCATATGTTGAGCCTACTGGCCAAACAACGCAGTCAGAGGACACGGACCACGTCCTTACTAGCATGAGATTATTTGAGTATGAATATAGATGTGTACTTGACTTGACATTGACTCTTTTGTGAACTAGAATTTTCTTAATTTGTCACCTCCAACAAATAATTAAGGAAGATGGGTTGAATTTTTTGCTTTAAATTTTTAAAGATTTGATTTCATTTAGGTATTTATAGCTTAATGATATATTAGATTTTGTATTTGAGTTTACACTTGATTTAAGTTAATTTGATTTGAGATTATTGTGGGATCCAAAATTCATCACCGACCTCTTTTGGAAAAGAAAAGTGTTGTTTTAGTATCCGTGAAAATTTCATAAGGCAGATGAATAGTAGATAAGACACTACCCAGAGATTTCGTTCATTTGGTGAGAACTTTTTATATATGGTTCTATGTTTCCTATAGGCGCAAGCCCCTATGTTAATTACCTCTCCCAATCGAGAGAGCACTTTCGATTAAATAGTCAATGAATCGTTAAATAACGAATATATAATTACATGAGTGGAGTTTAGAATTTATGAAATTTATCATTTTAATTTAAAATTTTGTGGGGAACGCGATGGCGTGCGATCTAGATCTCATAGTTAGTCATCCTGTCGCGGTCACGGTCTTAGTCGAGGAGGTAGTCGACCGAAGGATCCTTGTCGATCATGTTCGTTGAGTGTCCTTGTAGACGGTGGAGTTTGTAAGGGGACAAATATAAGTCAACATTAGCTAACATAGGCTTTTGCCAAATACATTATAGATTTCATAGCTCAAAGAAAAGTTGGGAATATCTGAGTGGCCAGGTAATTTAGTTGTCATATCGCGTGCCGGTCGAGGGCTCAGTCGTCAGTCATTTATGTGGTGTCATTTGCGGTAAAACCATGGGACAGGACACGCCCGTCATGAGCTTAGAAATATTTGAGTGTAAAGATAGTCATGCATTGATTTGATATTGGCTCTTTGTGAGCAAAAGTTTTCTTGATTTGTCACCTCAAGACAAACAGTTGCGGAGGAGTGGATTGATTTTTTTTAGTTTTAATTTAAATAATTAATTCCATTTTTTTATATTTTGTTATTTTATTTGAATTTTGATCATTTTATGGTTAATTTAGATTTGAATATATGATCATTTATCATTTAAAATTTTAATAATTGTCATTCTCATGTGACTAATATCGAATAATGAGTATACTGCTATTTTTTACGAGGATCGGGTCTAAATTCATTGTCTCAAGAAATATAATCCTTCAAACCTTTTTCACTCTAGCTTGAACATAGAGGATCGGGTTTGGGACTTTTCTTTCCGAGGGCTTGAATTTGTTACCTCCGGTAAACAATTGAGGAAGGTGGGTTGAATTTTTATCTTTAAATTTTTAAAGATTGAATTTCATTTAGGTGTTTATAGCTTAATGACATATTAGATTTTGCATTTGAGTTTATACCTGATTTAAGTTAATTTAATTTGAGATTGTGATTACATTTTAATGGAAGTAGTATCTCTTAGGTTGAAAACTTCATTCAATACATATCGTAGGTATATAAGTTCGCGATCTTTTAGTTTATTATTTGATTCTGACTATTAATTTAATAATAGATGATGGATCTATATATATGATTAACTTCTTAGATATTTTATTAAGTTGAAAATATTATAATATTATTTTTGAATTTTTAGGTTTTGTTAACTCAGACCCGGTCCTAAAACCCAACCGAGAATCAACCCACGCAGCATCCTCAGACACCAAGTTTAAGCATTCAGCATAGTGTCGGGGCCCATGCGGATATATTTTAAGAATGCTTGCATAATTTTAAGGCATTGAATTTGAGTTTTAATCATGTCTTATAATGCATGCAAGAGTTCAATTGAAGCCTTAATTAATGTCTTCTGTTCGCTCGTACAATGTGTTGCAAATCAGGTGGCGTTAAGTGTTTCAACTCCTGTTCAAATATTTAGATTAATATTCATTTGTTTGCATTAGATAGACATCTAACTTGTTGTAGACTATTGTTAGTCAGATAGTTGAAAGTTCAATCTTATCTTAGCAGTTTAGTATATTAGATTTAGTTCAATTATTGATCTTATTATTCGTTTAAGCTTCAAAGATTCTTCTTTAACTATTTCATTTTCATTAATTATTAATCTCTATTTTGATTAAATTTACACCTCGACATAGTCCCTCATAGGGTTGCTTGAGTGCTAAAGTCTTCTATCATGCTTAAGAAAGCATAATCGTGTCTTGCGACACTGTGGCTTAGAGAGTCTTTTAAACCAACCATGCTTAAGAAAGCGTGCATAGTCATTCAATATCTGTGTTTGGAATGAAATTCGACAGCCTTCTGGCATCATCCCCGTGTATGGGGCTGCATCGGGGGTGTCATAGCCTTCCTACCATATTTAAGAAATCATGCATAATCAACGTCTTGCGACACTGCGGTTTAGAGATTTTCTTGCACCTACCGCGCTTATGAAAAGTGACACATAAGCCTTCAAACCTGTATAAGAGACATCCTGATTTCCTCGTCATGCTGAAGCAACATGCACGAGTACTTATATCTAGCAAATATGTAAGTATTAAAACATTAGAGAATTTAATATACTAAGCGGACATATGTACGTATTTGAAATAAAATTCGACTCCGATGTCATCCGGTGTAATGATCGAGAGTGTTATAGCCTTCCCATCACTTATGAAAGCGGTAGGTAGGTGTCTTCGCGATACCACCGAAGTTATTTTTTTTGCACCCTCGCACTTATGAAAAGCATCGCATAGGCCTTCAAACATGTGTAAAGGGCATCCTAATTTCCTTGTCATGCTGAAGCAGCATGCACGAGTACTTAGGTCTAGCAAATTTCTCCACCGTATTAAAACAATCACGAGTGGATACTTAAAATTACAGCATTCATCATGATTTTACTTTTACATGTACATTGAGCCGAGATGATAGGACATAAATGAAATAATCTATCATCGTATAACTCCTATCATTTCTTCACTCATTTTTTTTTCTTTTGATCTACTTAGCAGTAGCGCCAACCACATATTCCCAATGCATCTCACTCCATTTCATCTTCTTTTATGCCAAACATCCAAACACTATTTACCTTCTCCAAATTTAACAAACAAAATAGCAACTCAATAGTGAAATATGAGTAAGCTTTAGCCTCAAACAACAATACAAATACCAACATTAAACTTCTACAATAACTTAAATCTTATCACCTCGTATCCTCTTGGTTAAGATTAGACTAAAGAGGGGGTTGAAGGAAGTTGTTGTTGGTGGAGATGAGGTTACAAGTGAAGTGTTCAACCTCCATTTGCTGCAGTGCAGCCGAGGTTTGCGTCTAGTTGGAGTAGCCGGGACTGTTGCAAGGCTTGGTGTCGGTCGGCCTGAGTAGAGCGACAAGTACAGGAGGTCGAGGGATAAAGGCTTGTGAGACTCGTGTGGCTCGTCGATCCATCGACTCGCCGTGGAGGAGATCGATGGGATTCTCGGATCCCTCGGGGCTTCCAAACAAGTGTCTGGATCGAAGCTCTCGGTTTGGTGTGACCCTGTAACTGGACGAACAAGGGACGAGAGGTGAATCGTGCGGTTGGGTGTTCGGTTGAGAGCAGGAGTCGACAGGGAGGAAGGAGACTCGCGGCTAGCCTTCGATCGGGAGCGAGCACGAGAGAGGGAAGAAATGTCGAGAGGGAAGAGTGGGCTATGCGGCTCTAGGGTCATTGCCAATAGAATCTCTAGGGCTAGGTGTTAGCATACACTTATATATGGCTCCTTTTTTATGAATTTTAAATAATTAAATTAATCTTAATTGAACTTTTCATGACAACATCATTACATGATTAATATATATTAATTTTAGATTATTTTGATATTTGAATACAGCGGTGTCCATTTTTCGATCGAAGGCCGTTTGGTTTCAAGTCGGTGTTGAATGGATCAATTTGGTTCAAAATTGTAGTACCGGCCGACATTCGCACTCATCGAATTGAGCACGAATAGTCTTAATTGATAGGTTTTGACGTTTCGACGCTAATGACATAATCAATTTCACGAACGGATGTCGTTTGGGCATCGTCGCTGCTTCCTAACCTCGATATACACGTAGGTGCGTCGACAAATTTTCTTCTTGATCGGTCTATCGTCGAATTATGTAATATGCATATTCTGAACAATTTCAACGTTCTGAATGCGATGGCGAAGTCCGTTCGTTGATCCGATATCATTTTGACTAGTTTTGACGACGTCGAGTGTATTTCAGCTTTGATTTGCACGTCGTTGCAACCGAAGTCCATCAAATTCGGCTCATGAGCTCGACTTGATTGATGGAGCATACATGGAGGTCAACACCTTGTTTTATTGTAACAGAGATATCAAGATCACTAAAAAGATGACATAATAGAATTTATATAGTTCAGTGAGATTCATCTACATTCACAAACGACAATACTATAAGATAAATGTCAACTACTAAAAGACAAAATAGATACAAATATTTATTCTCTTTTTTTATTACTTTGATCTCATCTGCATTCTTCTCCTTATCTCATTCTCTCTCATAACTTAGGTATGAGTTATTCACCTGATGTGCTCATCACATATTTAAGAAAGCTTATCATCTTCTATGTCGAATGAGCTTGTTGGCCACAAGCACCTATCATTGTTGCTTTTGACTTTTAAATGTGAAAGACCGGCTCTTTAGTGGTCATTGTTGTTGTGAATGGAGCAAGACAGCAAGATTGAAGTAATTCACCAAAGAAGTAAATACAAGCATAAAATCAATACAAATTTCGTGAAAAATCCCAAGATGGGAAAAATCACAAGTGGCAAGGAGGAAAGAAACTTCACTATAAAGAAAAATAATACAAGGAGAAAAACATTCATATACTCACAAGAGTATAATCACTCATTGTATGAACACTCATAAGAGTATTTTATTCTAGTTTTTTGGATGCCTAAAAATGACCCTATGGACCTCTATTTATAGTTGTAAAAATCCCTTCTAGAATTCTCTAGAATATGCTTGAAATTCCTTCAAGAGTCCATAAAATATATGGTCATCTAGAATCTTCCAAAGAGTTCTTGAACATGTAAGAAGCTTCTAGGATTCTCCAGGGAGTTCTTCAACATATGAGAAGCTTCTAGAATCCTCTAGAGTTCTTGAATATATCGAGTTCAATATTCCTCACAAAGAATCAAATATTCCATGAAAGCGAAGCACATTGTCATTATATATCACTTTATTTGTGATATTGTTGATCTCGGTGAACTAAAAGTTAGCAAAGTAAGCACTTTTGAAAATCCAGCGGACATGATAATTAAGATACTTTCAGTAGCCAAGTTCGAGCATTGCTTGGACTTTGTTGCTGTTCAACACTGAGCAACGCAACTTGGAGGACAGGGAGGAGGAGCATCAAGATCTAAGACTTCATGTTGAAGTTCGAGCCAAGGTGGAGATTTGTTGGAGTGTGACCCGAATTCAACCCTTGGAAGCTTCTAGTATATTCACGAACTCTAGAGCATTCTAGAAGCTTCACATGTTCAAGAACTCTAAAGGATTCTAGAAGCTTCTCATATTCAAGAACTCTTTGAAGGATTTGAGCTTTTCATATATAATTAAGAACTCTCCGGAGGATTCTAGAAGCTTCTCACATGCTCAAGAACTCCGAGGATTCTAGAAGCCCATATATTTTATAGACTTTTAAAGAAATTTGAAGCACATTCAGAGAATTCCAGGAGAGATTTTTGCAACTATAAATAGGCGTTCTTGGGATCACTTTTTATGTATCCAAGAAACTAGAGTATGATACTCTTATGAGTGCTCATGTATTGTGAGTGATTATACTATTGTGAGTATATAAGTATCTCTTCTCCTTATATTTCTTTTATTTTATAGTGAAGTTTCTCTCCTCCTTGCCGCCTGTGGTTTTTCCCCATATTGGGGTTTTCCATGTAAATCTAATATGTGCTTTTATAGTGTATCTCTTCTTATGCTGTATCTCCAAGAAATTTTGCTCGTGATGATTGTGCTTCTGCTACCTCACTTTCTAACAATTGTCAACCCGTCAATAGAAAAATTCCTTTATATGACACCGAGATAATTATCAAGCTATGTTCACTCTAATAGCCACCTTTGTAATTCTCCCATATATTCCCTCCTATGAATCGAAAACCCTTTGAACTTGCCCGTATTCATTTGCTTAGATGAGGAATTCAAACTAGATTGTTTCAAACTTTCGACTTCCCATTAGATCTCATAACATGATTTGTTCTTGTTGCATGCTAGAAAATCAATTGCGAGAATAAAGTTTTACACCTTAATTCGAGTCCAAAGCCACAGATGTTTGAAGAATTAATAATAAAACTCAAATTTTACGTGGAAAAACCTCAAAAGAGGAAAAAAATCGCGGTCCAAGTCCAAAAATCTTCCACTATGTATCATTTGAGTATAAAATTTTCCCGATAATGGGATTACAGAATTGTATGTGAGAAGGGTTGATAATGGGAATCCCAAAATCAGGCAACAACAGCCATATGGTCATGGTTAGGTTGTATCATTTGCTAGTGGTAGTAGATGATGGTGAACAGCGGGGATCAGCGACTGACGTGAAGGTCGTCGTGATGATGGATGGAGATTGCGGCGATAATTGGCTGGCGGACCGGATGGGAGTTGGTGGCGGCGTCGGTGGCCGGCGGCATCGGTGGTCGGCGATGAAGACCGGCGACGATGGTTAACAAAGATGACCGACGACGGATCTTGCGGCGATGGTCGGAGTTGGCAGCAATTTCGGCGGCAGTGGTTAGCAATGCAGTGACGGTGATCGACGATAGTGGTCGGCGGTGACGACCGAGGACGGCGAGGATCAGCGGTGGCGGCTGGCGGCGATGGTTGGCAACCAATGGTGGTGGTCGGTGACCGTCAGTGGTGACACGATTATGCTTGGAGGATTTTCAAGCTTTAGAGCTCTCTCTCTCTTGCTTGTGAAGAATGAGAGACTATTTATAAATTGGAGTTGATGTTTCTATAAATACATGCAAAACCCGTTCCACTCCACTCCATGACAACTCAAAATGATTCATTTGATCATTTGATTTATTTTAAGTATTTAAATGCTCAAATCGAATTATGAGATCTTGGGCTCGTTAGATTCGTCGAGCCTTCGATTTGGCGATAAACACTCCATGTTTAAGAGCTATTTATAGATTTAATTGATATCCCAAAGTTTCTAATGATATTTTAAGTGTTTGATCTCGTGGTTTCAACTTAGGATCAACTTGCTTTTGACATCAAGATTAGTACTTATTAGTGATATTTTAAGTGTCATATCGGTTTATTTTTGGATGACATTATCTCAATCATCCAAAATATATAAGCCAAATACTTGAAAACATCAAATTCTTCAATGAAATTTGCGGTCCATTAACTATACATTTTGAAAGAACAGATCTTCATGGGAACAGATTATGATCAGCGGCTGCGAATGTGTCGCTGCAGCACAAGGTTTTGGGGTTATGGACCCATCCGGATATTCTGAGGCCTTCTGCGCCATATATGGCGCCATCAGCGGCCGCGTGGTGGCGGCTGAGCGGCGCCGCGGTTGGTCAGCGGCAACATGACCGGTTAGGTATGAAGAGGTCGCTGAACGCGAACGAGTCGAGCCTCAGTTAATGGCGTCGGCGGCTGGCCGGACGCGGCCGAGTCGAAAGGTGGAACAAAAGGAGGGGCCGTCGGCCCAATGAGGGTTTTTTTGTCCGTTTTTGTCCATTTTTGCTCGTTTCGGCCCGTCTTGAGCGGTTTTGAGCAATTTTGGGCGGTTTTCCTTTGATTTTTTACCTTTTTGCCCCTATATGAGGTCTATAAAAACCTCTTTAGGGCCAAGGGAGATGACACATTCCTCATATGCTCGAGTGTTCCCATTCTCCTTAAGAAGTTCGTTCGGAGGCGATCAAGGCCCGCGGTACATACGTCGTGGTTCCGATTTTCCCTCGAAAGAGGCGTCAACCGACCTCGTCGGACCGACCGGGTTTGGAGGCGATTAAGGGCCGCGATACTTACGTCGTGTCTCTGATTTTCACTCGGAAGAGGCATCAACTGGCCTCATCAGACCGACCGGGTTTGGAGGCGATCAAGGCGTATATATCTCTCGATTTTCCCTCGAAGAGCGTCAACCTCTCGTCGGACCGGCGGTTTGGAGGCGATCAAGGCCCTGACATATGTTGTGGTTCGATTTTCCTTGAAAGAGGTGTCCACGCCTCGTGGACCAACCGGGTTTAGGAAGCGATCAAGGCGCAATACGTCGTAGCTCGGTTTTTCGAAGAGCGTCAGCGACCTCGTCGACCGGCCGGGTTTGGAAGCGATCAAGGCCTGATGCACGTCGTTACTCGGTTTTCCCTCAAAGAGTATCCCTCACCGACCGGTTTGGAAGCGATGATCGACAACAATAACCGACGGTGGTTGGCGTTACGGCATGATGGTAGCCGGCGGCAATGCCAGCGGTGATGACCGGCGACGATGGTGAGCGATGGCGGCATGGCATGGCGATAACCGGCGTGATAGCCAGCGGCCGAATGGCGGCAGGGTATCAGCAGCGGTGCAATTAGCAACGCAACAGATGAGCGTTAATAATCAGCGGGATAATTAACGCGGACCGGCGATGATGGCCAGCGGTAATCAGCGGAGTGCGGTGACCGCGGGCAGCCAGAGCGGCAGCGTGGTCGCACCAGTGGTCAGCGGTAGCTTGCGGCAGTAGTCAGCAGTGCGATCGCGTCGGTAATCGGGATGGCGATGGTGATGGCCGCGGAGATGGTCGGCATGTAGTTCTACTTCTTCTTGTAGGAAATTAGATTTCTTAACGTCAATGGATGGTTTTAACATGTCTGTCAAGATGGCCAAGCGTTAATTAAGAATATCATTCGAACTCGAAGTCGATAGATAATTTCAAAGTATCATTCTCCGTAATATTACTTGATGCCGTTAATTTGTATGTGAGGTAGAATCAATCGGCGAGGATTTTGACTCATCCAGGTTGTTTGTCAAATTATTACTTGATGACATTAACGCATAAGATGTCGAATTGAATCCGAGGATTTTTTTATCCGATGTTGTTTGTCGGTGTTACCCGATGGCGCGTATGGAAGAGGTCAAATTGAATGAGAATTTTGATATATCCAGGGTTGTTTGTCAAAGTGTTACCTGGCGTTAACTATGGAAGGTCGAATTAGATCTGGAGATTTTGACTATCGAGGTTGTTTGTCGAGTGTTACCGATGGCGTTAACGTATGGAAGATGTCAAATTAAATTCGCTGAGGATTTTGACCTATTCGAGGTTGTTTGTCAGAGTGTTACCCGATGACGTTAACCTGTATGGAAGATGTCGAATTGAATCCGCTGAGGATATTTGACCTATCCGAGGTTATTTGTCGGTTACTTCGATGGCGTTAACGCTATGGAAGAGGTCATGGGAAGTCCACCAAAGACCTTTTGACATATCCTAGGTATTAGCCAAAGTGTTATTTGACTTCTTACCTGTGTGGAGTAGGTGCGGAGTTTTGACCTATCCGAGGTTGTTTGTCAAAATCTTTGCTCGATGACGTTAACCTGTGTGGAGGTCGAATCACATCATCCGTTGTGGTTGTAAAGTTGCTCCTTGACCATTGCCCCTTTTTTTCATGAGTATGATTGGAAAATCATAATTTGCAAATCTATATCTCTTCTCAATGTTGAAATATCCTCCAACTTTGACTTGTTTCTTGGGATGGTAATCGATTAGATGCTTAACATATTAGCATGGGCGATCTTCTGAGATTAAGAGTTGCCCCCCAGTTTTCGACAAAATCTGAAGGAACGAAGTTTGATAAATCTTCATTATCCACTTGCGCTCCTTAAAAGATTGAAATGCTCCACCTCGATGGTGGTTTTGATCTTATTGGGAAACTTGGTATATAAGATGAAATAATGAGAATTAGTTTCCAGACGGCGTCAAAGCGTCTTGAAAATCGATTCGCGGTAGAATAAAAGTTTGCCCGTTCTTGAGTCCAAAGACACATGTTTGAAGAATTAATAATAAAACTCTAGAAATTTATGTGGCTCGAAAAGAGGAAAAATCACGCAGCTAGCATAAAATCTTCCACTATGTATCTGTTTCAAACTACAAAATTTTCCCGATAACGGGATTACAGAATTGTATGTGAGAAGGGTTGATAATGGGAATCCCAAAATCAGGCAACAACAGTCATATGGTCATGGTTAGGTTGTAAGTAGATGATGGTGGCGTGGCGGCAGCGTGAAGGTCGTCGTGATGATGGCGCGAGATCGCCGGCGATGGCAAACCGATGGAGTTGGCGGCGGTGACCGTCGTCGGTGGTCGGCGATGAAGACGGCGACGATGGTTAATAATGAAACGACGGATCAGCGGCGGTTGGCGGGTTGACGACAATTTCGGCGGAGGTTGGGCGATATCCGGCGGTGGTCGGCGATAGTGGTCGGCGGTGACGGCCACGGCGAGGATCAGCGGTGATGGCGGCGCGCGGCGGCAGCGATGGTTGGTGGTGTGGTGACCAGTGGTGGACGATTATCTTTGGAGGATTTTCGCTTTAGAATTTCTCGCTTGCTGCCCACCCTCTCATGTGAAGAATGAGGATTTATAATTAGAGTAGTGTCGCTTACGTAAATACATGCAAAATCCACTCCACTCCACCGACGACTCAAAATGATTCCTTATTTAAGTGTTTGATCTCGACCAATTTCAACTTAGGATTAACTTGTTTTTGATATCAAGATTAGTACTTTGATTAGTGGTATTTTAAGTGTCATATCAGTTCTCTCTCTCTGTTTTAATTATTTCTGATTTATTTGCTAGGCTCAATGGTGAGTTTATCACCACAGTGCAGCAGCGAGGAGCCGCTATAATAAAAGCCCGTAAGCTGTCCAGCGCACTTTCTGCTGCAAGTTCTGCTTGTGATCACATACGTGATTGGGTTCTCGGCACCTTCAAGGTGAGCTTACATTCTTCAAAAGATCGCTATATATATCTCTTCTGATATTCTGCACAAATAACATGCGGTTTATATTTCATTAGGGAACATGGGTGTCCATGGGAGTGTATTCTGATGGATCTTATGGTGTTCCTGCTGGTTTAATCTACTCCTTCCCTGTCACTTGTGAGAAAGGAGAATGGTCTATTGTTTAATAAGGATTTGGAATGCAAAATAGGGTTTTTATAAGAATTTGGAAAGCAAAATAAGGTTTTTTTTTTCTTGTAATTATGGAAATGAAATGCTTTAATACAGTTAATAATTAGTACCCAATTTCTTATTCTATTGAAATTATGGTTTAATAATGATGAAACAGCTACAGTTATTATGTATTTACATCATTAGCTAAGGCTAAAATTGCTTTTTACCTCAACGATACGACATTTTTTAGAGGAATATTTGGAAGATGAGATTGTTTTGGTAAGTTTTAATTAACATATTTATAGAATTCACTTAATCAATGCTTCTAAAACCAATTAAATTATAAAATAAACAAAATTTTATGCCAAGCGTAACCCTATAATTGTGCAACTAGCCCAAATGTAAAGAAGGATCACTTGATTGTATAATTTTTAAAAAAAGTAAGATAAAGTATGGTCTTTTTTATCACTGCATTTGATTTGCTAACATACAAATACAAAATGTAAAGAAAAAAGATTAGTGTAAAAAGAATATAGGATATTTAAAATATTTTAGAGTTATTTGGTTGAGAATAAAATAATTATAAGATTTTTTTTATACATGGATTAGAATGAAATTAATATAATGCACAACGATAATGAGCAATGATATATTGCGACAATTAATGGCAGAGAATTTCAGTGTATTTAAAATTGATTGATTGAATTTAAAATATGTCAAAATTGAACTATTTAGTGATTTCCAAATTCATTAATGAATTACATTGCCTTTGAAATACAGCAAACCAAATAGCTATATTTTTAAAATGCATATATTTGATTTACATTACCCTAAAGAATTTTCTAATTTCTTTGAAGCGCTTATTAAGATTGTCTTTTCTTTGTGGCGGCATTGCTACTAGAGATTAAAAAAGGGTATTTTTTTTTAATTTAAATTTTAAACCATAATTCGATGGAATGGGATTCAAATCTAAATATGACATGTTCCTTCATATGTCATCATCGAGTGAGCTCAAAATCCAATTGATGGGCCTTTGGCGTAAAGACAAATGGTGAAATACATAACATCGTGAAAATCGATTAACGACCTCAAATGAGCGACTTTGCATCGTTGAGCGAATTGGTTAATATAAATATTGCACAATCTAAGCAGCGTGATCAAGTGATTGAGCAACCGATGTGTCGATATGCTCGAAGGTGGTACGCGATACTAAATGACTCCGTCGATAGACTTCCATTGCGTTGAGCATCGAAATTGGTCGGAATATAAATATTGCGTAATTGATCACGTCGCTATTAATGTCTTAAACGCATTAGAGTCGGGAGAATTTGCGTGATATTCCCGTTCGTAAATTGATTGTGTGGTTAACGAACATCACAAATAAGGCGTGTTCGATTATAAGTCTATCACGAATGTCGGCGGTTGGAAGCGACAATATTTTCGAAATTGATCCATTCGAGGAACCAAAACAATCAGTGGGCGATCTGGAATGTCAATTTACGCAAATGACTCTATATTATGGGTTTGATTTGTGATTTTATACATCTCAATGCATCGGTACAAAAATGAAAATCATGTGCTTATTTTAACCTGATTAGCCACAATTTTAATAATTGATTTATCCTAAAATTAATTAAGAATTTTTAGATATACGATATTAAGTTAATTAATTTTAATTTGGATAAAAAAAGTGAAAAATTAATTAATTAAGAGCAACCGCAAGCCCTCATTTGATTTCCCTCAACCGCAAGAAATTGCTCCCGCATTTTCATTTTCCCACTCTCTCGTTCAGTTTTCCCCCGAACCGAAGGAAATCGAAGTGGCAAGCATGGGCTCTCTCATTCGCTGCCATTATCCCACCCTCTGTTCAATGGAAGGATGGTTGGTCCCGGATGATGAGTCCTCTTCCGGTGACGTCTGCAACATTCTCCACAAGCTTCAACTCGTCGGCTCTGCTCTATATCTGCCTGATATTCTATCCTCTGTACCCTCACAATCTCACTGAGGCGATTTTGTTGGTAGTAAAGATCCCAGTAAAGGGGCGGGTTTTGTAAAATGGCTATGACGTTCACTCGCCTTTCCTATTGGATATGGGGAACGAAGGATGGCCATGAAAGCACTAATTTAGCTCTGAATTCGTCTTCTGATTTCCCCTCGGGATTCAAAGAGCTCGACTCGCTCAAGTTTCCATCTGTAAATGGGACAAAGATGAAATCTTCCTCCAGAAGATATAGGAAGAAATGGCAGAGCAGCGAGGAGCGGAAGGTGAGGATTGATAGGGAGTATGATGTCGTCATTGTGCCCTCTAATGGAGGCTGTCTCTCAGGTTCTAAATGTGACGATTCGAATTGGTCTATTGGTTGGCTAGAACCTCATGCTCCTGATTTCCAGAGCAGTGAGGGGGAGACTGATAGCAACTTTGTTGTTCTTGTGCCCTGTTATGGCCAAACAAGGAGTTCTTTCTCTTTCATGAAAGATTTGCTTTTGATGTTGGTTATGTTGATTTCGTTTAAGTGGTGAAGTTGAGTGGGGTAGGTGGATTCTCCTTTCAGATTTGAAGATCTCTTCACACTCATCGAGTGTGATGAGATAAAATCAAAGGTGTATCTTGTCCATCATCATCGTGAGGCGTGGTGAAAAAAAATATATTATGTGTATATGGAATATTTATGCTTGTGTTTTCGCAGTTTAGAGTAATGTCCGTTAGAGTGAGTGGCAAGACGGTTGTGGTATCATGAGCATTTATCTAATCGGAGCGTCAGTAAGCCAAAACCGTTGGATGTTGCTCACATGTGAAATGATGCCAAATTTTAAATCTGACTTAGAAAAAAAAAAGGGCATGAATGTGTATATTGCATTGTATTGGTTCTCTTATCGGTGATTGAATTCGTTATGCTCATTCGTAACGGTTGAGTGGTTGAAACTTCAAACGTGATGGCTCGTGAAGTAAAGGAAACATTGATGTACATGTGCGGATGGCCGAATATTAAATTTTTTGGGACTTAACAAAATATGATTTAACATTAAGTTAAATATAAAATATAGAGTCAAAAGAAATGAATTGAAAATTAAATATAAATAAACTTGAAATGAATTTAATGGAGACTTAATTACAAATAAAATTGAAAATCATAATTCAAATAAAAAATAGGGATCAAACTTAAGTGAAATAATAAAACTTGAACTAAACTTAAACTCCTGTGATATACATGAACCGAATCTCATAATATTTTGCTTAAAATAATCCAAAAGAAAAATCCTAATGAATCATTGAAGATTTATAATGGGATTAAAACATAACTTATAAGCATACAAATGTTGTATAAGTGAGGCTTGAAACTAACTCCAAACTCATAAAAGAATTATAATAAGTTTGAAGTTTGACTTTTAAATAAACATAAAATTTGATGTGGAATCTAACCTAAAGTCAAATTGGATTTGATCGCTCTTACATAAAGAAGTTGAAAGAACATAACTTATGTATTCAGCAATGAATGATCTTTTCAATAAACATTGCGATTATCATAACTTATTTTAGGTGAATTAAAAGTGATTTAAATTGAACACAATCAAGCTTGGAAAATGAAGACAAAGCTTGATAACTCATTTAACAAACTATATGGGTTAATGGTTAATTAGTTAAGAAGAATTAATAGAACTTTGTGGCATATGTTCTATCATGTGTGAAAATGATTGAAAAAGAATAAACCAAATGCAAATATAACTCTTGAATTCATGTCATACTCATGGAAAGGTTATATGAAGCTAGAGGGCTTTCTTTTAAATTGAGATAAAGCTCAAATCAAGCTCTAATAAAATTCACAAAGAACAAAGCCTTCTTGTTTAATTCTTACATTGCAATATTTAATTTAAAATGAATTAAAGA
The DNA here is from genome assembly GCA_021442155.1 of Cymbidium sinense. Taxonomy (NCBI): domain Eukaryota; kingdom Viridiplantae; phylum Streptophyta; class Magnoliopsida; order Asparagales; family Orchidaceae; genus Cymbidium; species Cymbidium sinense. The sequence goes on along the minus strand of CM038223.1, from coordinate 101,929,452 downwards.
AGGTTAAAAATGGACACAAAACCAAAGCATATGAGATATATTGAGTGCTTGGCTTAAGAATGAAATATAAATAAAAAAATTTCACAGAGATTTTGGTAAAATTAAGTAACTAGTTGGAAGATATAACTAAAGCTTCTCAATGAATACTCAAACTATATTCAAGAAAATTCACAATGAATTCAATAGCCCATCATTAAGCGTGATGTGATATTTCAATAAATATTTGTCCAGCTAGAATTCATTGAAGTTTGCTTAAAGGATGCATAATAAGCTATTTATGCAAGAGCAAAGTTGAATATGACGAATTGATAAATATTTAAAATCTTGTTAACAACAAGTTAAATAATCATTGATACTTGAAGAATGCAATGAACAAATAAAATACAAGCAAAGTTACAATATTTTGAATAAAAAAATATGAAGCTGAAATCAACGTCTCCGGATCTGCAACTCTTCGTACAAGCAGATAGAAGGCGTTGGCTTAAATTTTGAATAAACTTTAAATGTATTAATTTTGCATAAATTATGGAGTTAGCTATCACTCAATTCAAATGCTTCACAATTTGTTCAATCATTTGAAAGAAATGAATTCTCGTACGAAATATAAAGTAATTTTCAATCCAATTTGAGGTTTCCAAAAATTAGTACAAGTATTCTAAACATCCGCATGGGCGCCGACACTACGCTAAATGCTTAAACCTGGTGTAGAAGATCTTTGCGCGGTTCTTGGGTTTTGTAAAGTGCAGGTTAAGAAAACCTAAAAATTCAATTATTATAAGAATTTCAACTTATTGAAATGTCTGTCAGGCTAATTTTGTCATATGACAGTAGATCTGATTCTCTATTATTAAACTAATAGAATCGACTGGATCTAAAACAATAATTAAATGATCAAAATAATACATCTACCCCGACGATGGATGTGTTGAATGAAGATTTTAATCGGAGGGAATATTTCTATCAAAATGTGATTCTAATTTTAAATCAAATTAACTCAAATTAAGTATCAATCTGAAAATGTTTAAATGAAATTTAATCTTTAAAAACTTAAAACAAACCTTATTCAATCAACATTCCGCAACTGTTTGTTGAATGTGACAAATTAGTAAAACTCTAGCTCGCAAAAGAGCCAATGTCAAATCAAGTGTTCTACTATGTTCACTCTTAATCAATCTTACGTCAATGGGGCGTGGCGTGTCTCATTGCGTTGGCGGAGCTCTATATGATACAATTACGATCAGTCCTCGAGGTGGTTCAAATGGAACCATTATATTATGATCCGTAGAACGTATGCTCTTTAATACTACCTTTGAGTTGTCATATGATAGGCAAAAAATCCTCTGTTAACTAAGGTAGACTTAATGTTGTCTCCTTCAAACACCACTCAGTCTACATATTTCTTGGGCGTAACCCGTGTAACGATAAGGATTCTTGGTCGTTTAGTTAACTACCTCTAAGTAGTAGGAAGATAGGGATGGACCATGGGATTTAGATTGGGCGTCATCATTTCCACATCCGCTTTAAGCTAATAATGATGAATTTCATAAATTCATAAATCCCAATTTTAAAGTCCACATGTTCTTATATTTCATTGATCTAATTAGTCTTGTCAGTTCTCTCTTACTTGTGGGAGGGATAATTAACTATGGGGTTTGCTTTATAGAAACCGAACCATATCTAAAGTCCTCGCAAGATGAGAACGAAATCTCTGGGTAGTGTTTTATCTACTATTCCATCTACCTTGAAATTACAGCAATCATACTCTCTTCATCTGAGAGGGTTGGCAATTTTTTTAAAGATTCTGTTTTCAAGATCTTTATCAAAATGAATTAATGGACGCTCACATTTCTTTTTTGATTGGAAAGTTGAGTGTCAAAATATAAATTCTATTAGGGTTGATCTAATATATGCATAATAGAATGAAAGCTTAATGCCTGTCTTACTAATGAATTTTATATATATATATATATTATAATTTTATATTTATTTCTGTCAGTGCAGGCCTGAAAATTGATGGTTTTCTAGGGCCAAAATGGATGCTACAGCAAATGAGCTCGTCGAGAAATCCTTAGCACTTTCGACTGAATATTGGGCCTCTAAAATTATGTAATAAATAAGCTTAAGAATGAAGAAAGCACAGAGAACTTGAAACAAACATGAGGCATATACGAGATCAGAGAGAAATAAATCCTCAACAAAGCAGTGGAGAATAATGATTTCGTTCTTAATATTAATATATGTTACCAAGTCATGATTGTTTCAGCTTCTTATGCTTCTACGATGGATCTTATGGCGTTCCTACTCGTTTAATCTGCCCCATCACTGTTACCTGTGACAAAGGAGAACGGTCTATGATGGAAGGTAAAATCTTATCATCAACAAATAGGAAAAGATAGCTTTATCTCTATTTGATTTTTGTCTATTTCAGAGTTATTTCAGCTATTTGAAGGGTTGGGAAAAAGAAAGTAGGAACGGTCTATGATGCTTACAAGTGGAGAAGAGCTGTAGTGTAACCAAAATCTTACAGGTAACCAATATAGTTTATTATTGGTTTGAACATATTGTATCACTTTGGTTTTAGGATGGCAAATCCCATACACAAATATTTTGTATGCTATTTTGATTTTGATTTTTTTTTTAATGCTATGCCTTTTTTATGCTCTTACAATGATGGAGAGGGTTTCCCATAGAGATACCTTAGAGAGCTTTGTGCAAAAATCAGAGAATCTGGAGAAGCAATGTCTGCGTAAGGCAATAAAATCCTACTGTGAGCTGCGCGTGCTGCCCTATGAGGGAAGAAGACTGTTGTCTTCTCGGCGACTTATTATCAATTTCTATCTTTTTATGTAATCACAGATGAATAATCTTCTTATTCTTTGTAAGCCACATTTTGGCATTGACTTCTCAGGTATTGTAGAAACTAGAGTGGATAAGCTAACTTTGATCATATCTGTAATTTATGATCCCTAAATAGGGTTGTAAGAGAACAAAAAAAAAAGTTTAAAATTGCGTCTAAGTAAAATTGATTGGCGATTACATTTATTTTTAATAATGTTTGTTATAAATTTTAGAGTATGCAAGATGTTTGCTCTAAGTTTTATCAAGTACATACTATGTGTATCTTATTAATGATTTTCTAAGTGAAGGTCACTTGTATTTAGAGTTATTAAAAATGATATTTAATGCATATTAAATATATTATTTAAGTATTTAATTGTTATTTTTATCAATATTTAAGGTGTGTAACGTATCAATGGACAAGTGCGTGCATTATGTGCTTATTTATTTTGTTTGAATTTTATTTATTTTAAATATATATATATCATATTTAGATTGGAGTAATTCACATAATATTTTCTACCTTATCTTTAGCCAAAATTAAACCATGTCTAATAAAATCAATTAGATTATTACATATAAAATTTAAATATAGTTTTATATTTCGATTTCAATAATTTAGACTTTAGAGTCATATATGATTGTAAAATTATGTATATTATTATGAATATTAATTATATAGTAATATATAATATTTTATAATTGATATAAAATAATTATATATTAAATGAGTATTATATGATATTATATAATTAAAATTAAAAGGTCGAAGCTATGTGCGGGACTCTGCAGTAATAATTTTTCTAAAACCTACTCACAACCGGTTCAGCAACGATCCAAAAGGGGTCAAAATTATCCGTTGCAACTGCCCTTCCCATCGCGCCTCTTCGCCCAAACTTACTCCTTTGATTATAAGAACTCTGCAATCTAATTTCACACTCTCATTACACATTAAACCAAAGCTCCTAAACAAAATTTCAAAATGGCTTCAGCCCGATCTCAGTTATATCAATGCTTCTCCCTCCCACCCTCCGATCTTGTCTGCCGAATTCATCTCCACCTTCCTCATCGTCTTCGCCGCCGCCGGTTCCACCATTTCCGCCGTCCGTCCTCCCTCTAAATTTATTTATATTTCACTCTATCCATGTTGTTTGACCACCACAACTATCGAATAACTGCAGGAATGTTGACGCCTGACGTGACATCCGACGCTTCATCTTTAGTGGCCACGGCAACCTCGCAGGCCTTCGCGATGTTCGCAGCCATCTACATATCCGCCGATGTCTCCGGCGGTCACCTCAACCCTGCTGTCACCTTCGCCTTTGTTCTCGGCGGCCACATCGCCATCCCCACCGCCGTCTTCTACTGGGTCTCTCAATTGCTAGGCTCTACTTTCGCATGCCTCCTCCTCCGCTTCGCCTCCGCCGGTCAGGTGAGCCCGCTTTCCCTCTCCCTTTTTCGACTTGATTCAGAATTTTTTCACCAATCTACCTCAATTCTCTTGAGGCGCGCAGGCGGTGCCGACGACGAAGATAGCGATGGAGATGACGGGGTTCGGCGGGGCGATTGTGGAAGGGGTGATAACCTTCATGTTGGTCTATACAGCGTACGTTGCGGCGGACCCGCGGGTGGCCGGCGGAAGGAAGGACGGGTCTGCAAGTGGGCCTTTAGCGATCGCGTTGGTGGCTGGGGCTTGCGTGTTGGCCGCCGGCTCGCTGACCGGCGCATCCATGAATCCTGCTCGGTCCTTCGGACCAGCCATTGTGAGCGGAGATTTTAAGAATCATGGGGTTTATTGGGTCGGTCCGCTCATTGGTGCTGGTTTGGCGGCTCTTGTTCATCAGAATCTGGTTTTTCCATCACCCTCCCCTTCTTCTTCTGAAGACGTCTTAGCAGTTTAGTATAGTAATGTGTGTAGCTTAACTATTCAATTTAATTAATGTACTTTTATTACGAATTAATCTGCAATTACATTGAAAGTGAAGTCATAGAGAAAATGTTTACATCATAATTTTTATCAAGTTTTATATAAGTTTAAATTCTAATATATATTGTAAAGTCTTAGGCCACATTTTGTAATGCTGTATTATATTAATTGCTCAATTAATTTTTTTATTAATTATTCTTTTTTTAATGCACTCTTACAAGGAATGGATGTCTTGTGTCATCAAACATGTGTTGATACAAAGAAGCATTTTGAATTTTGATCTTATATAGTTAAAATTTATTTATCAGCAAAGGTTAGACTTCATTATTAAAAAACTTCGATTAATCATAGGCTGCAAACCAATCGAGCCGAGCGTATGTATGTGTTCAAGCTTGAGCATGTTTAATATTATCGTTCGAGATTCGAGCTTTTAAGAATAGTGTTCAAGCTTGAGCTTGTTTATCAATATCAAGCTCGAGCTTGATTCGAGTTTGTTCATGAGCTCGATTCAAATTGGATTATCGAGCTTGTTAACGAGCAGCTTGTTTAAAAAAATAAATGAGCTTTAATCAATCTTTAATCGAGCTTGTTCACGTCAGTTGTTGAGAAATATGCTGTATCAACAATTAAAGCTTTAAAAATCAATAATTTGAACAATATTATTCACAAACAAGCCTTAATGGGAGCCGTAATCGATATAATCAATCTCCTTACTTGTTCACAAGATTAAATGAATGTTCGGCTAACAATAGAACAAAGTGTTAACCTTGTCATTTAACAATTAGATTTCTAAAAGTTGTCGCTTATTGTTAATCAACGAACATAAAAATCTAATTATCGAGTGAGTTTGTCAAGTTAAATGGTGTCAATTAATCGATTGAGCTTTTGTTATGAGTTAAAAAAAAATTGAGGAATCAAATTAATAATTTTTGTGGTATATTTGTTATAAGTTTGATCATGGAGTTGCCACCCTCTCATTCATCCAGATCTCCAAGCTCTAGGATCATAGCCTTACAAAGCTAACTATTTTATGAATTAGTTTAAGATGATAACTGAAGAGTTCGTAGAAGAGATTTGAAAAGATATAAAATTTTTAGAGCTAAATTATATGAGATTGTGTGGATGGCTTGAGAGATAGTTTGTAGTGTAAGAAAATGGAGTTCATCGTGATATTCTTATGAGATAATTATGAGCCATTTGAGATCACTTTTACTTTTTATCTTTTATTATTTTATTTTATTTTGTTTTGTTATTATATTGATTTAAAATAAAATATATTTGATAGTGATGATTATTTTTAAAAGCACTCAAAATAAGTTAAAAATTATATTCATTATTTTTAAAAATAAAAAATATTAATTTTCAAAAATAAAAATAAATTTTTAAAAACAATATAAAATAAAAAATGAAAAACACAAAATAACATTGATCCCAAAGAGGGCCTTAGAGTTCAAGAATGAGATAGGAGAGAAAATTATGAAGTTGAAAATTAATAGCATACAATCAATTATTTGAATGTTAATGAAAAGGTCGAGATGAATGATCCTAATATTCAAGCTTTTTTGTTCACATATAAACCCTCATTAACTTTTAATTAATCTTGCAATCTTTATAGGCTTAATTTTTAAATTAGTCCTAATTAATAACGTAATTAGGTAATTAACCCGGTTAAAAAATTATTTAAAAATCTGAGGGTCGTGGGCGCTGCCGAGCGAGCGCATCCCTAGATTTAGGTTATGAACCCGAGAGCTCACCGGGTTTTGTCGTCTCTCCTCCCCGTTCCATCCGGCGTTTGTCTGCCGCCAGGGCTCACTCCCCGCCAAATGAAGGAGAAGATCGAAGTGTTTTCGTTGGATTTTTTCACCGATTTAGGTATTTTTCATCCTAAATGAAAAAAAATTGTTAGATTTTTATTTTATGTTATAGTAGGTATGTTTAAGCTATTTATTTGATTTTCATGAAAATTTATGGTAGATCTCATTTTCTATGTGGTTTTATATTTTGTAGGAAGGTTAATTTGTGCATATTTGTTACATATGTTTAAGGCACATTGTGTTGTTTATTGTAACACTTTATTTGATAAATCAATTGTAAATAAGGTTGTATGTAGTGTTTAGGAACTTCATTAAACGAAGATTAAATAATTGAACACAATTGAACATTATTGAAAATGGATCAAATATAACTCAATTATTATGGTTATTTAAGCCATGGTTAAGGTCATATATGAATTGATCAATGCTCGATTCTCATTCGGCTAATTTTTCATAATCATTGCAATTATAATAGTAGAAAATAATCAATAATTATTAGATCATCATTCAAAGATGATTCATTATTTTAAGATATTTTCAAGGCATTTGATTATTTTTTTCAACTTGAGTTAATCATCAATTGATGATTATTCAATTATTGTTATAACATTATTTGAGCATGAATCGATCTTTGTTCAATCATGATCGAGAATATTTTAAGATGGTTCAATCATGTTTCAAGTATAGTTAATATTATTTGATCATATTTTAGCTCATCGCCTCTTCTAGAATTGAGTAATTTCTGTTGTCTTATTACATATTTTAATTTATGATATAATTAGACACATTAAAAGGCATTACAATGGTTGTATTTCGTATAGGGTTAGTGGTGTAATGCAAAAAATTAATTAAGTTGTTTAAGGTTAATTATTTCATTGATAATGCTTAAAATCCCCATTTGATCAATATTTAATCTCCTCAAATACGCTTTTTTTTTTGTGACGTGATTCATCAATGATTATTGAAGATAGTTAACAATATCAAGAATAAAGTGATACTCCATTTTGATCAAAAATAGAGGAAAAAAAGCAATATTTGAAATTATTGAGTTTGCTTTGATTTATGAACTACAATTTATAGAATTTTCATTGATCGAATGGTTCAAAGGATGGGAAAAAATAATAAGTTGCTTAATATTTTGAATGAGAATAAAACTTTAAAAAAAAATGTATTTAATGTTTGTTTTGTTTATTTTTAGAGTAAAGTAATGTAAATACAAGAAAATGAGGTTGTATAATTGTCACTATTTGTTGTTCTAAGTTGTGACTTGTTAGTTTCCGAAATGAGGTTGTGGTACCGCTTATGACTTTCACTCGATTTGTTAGTTTTTCACATTCAATCTTTGTGGTTTAAAATGATTCGTAAGTTATTACGTAGTGGATACTTGATGTATCGATGAATAATCGATTTAGCACTTATTATATGGATATATGATAAATGAGAGTATAACATTTGTGATATAAAATGTCAATATTCTTTTGTAGTCTTCTATATCATATATGAATCCAATCATTTTATTAATAGGTAGCATTTCATTTCGCCCCTCGTTGTATTTCTCAATTAAATTATTTGCATTTATCAGTGCGAAAGATTATTGTTGTTCGTATTAGTAGTAGTGATGAGTTCGTACCAGTATAGTTCTTTTTATGGCGGAAGTAAACAACATTTCATTCCATGGTGGAAAAATCGTCAAATCCCAATGATAGAATTACGTAAAACGAATTATATTGAAGATAGATCCAACAAAGTTCTTTGAATCGTCATTTTCCTATTGGTGTTGGATTTATTGCAAGTCTCATTGATGAAGAAGTCGGTGAAGTTTATACTACGAAGCATGCGTAATATTGTGGTTTATGTCGAAGTTATGGAGCCGTGTAGACAGGGAGGTTAACAATATGAGGAATGTGAGAGAGCTCAAACGAGCCGAGTACATCGACGAGCTTCTCGTAAGTACTGGTGGAATGTATGGAAGCAAGAGAACATGATTTCTTTCTTTGGGACAAGTTCTTATGGGTGACTTAGAAGATAATGACATGAATGTACTACCCAATGAAGATGGATATGAAACTATGCCTGAGCTGGCGATGATGATGAGGAGGAGGATGATAACTACTTGAGCTAACTGCCCACGTAATCATCCTTAGTATAGGGACTTGATTGTTGATTCAATTAGAATAAGTCATACGAAGAGCACGATCTGAATAACGATTATTTGTGTAGCTAAAACAGTAGAATGGGATGAGGACCTTACATTCGATGGCCCATCGATCATTCTTTTGAGGAGGATAAGCGTATTCATGAATTATTTGAAGATATGTGTTTTCAATTCTAAACAAATTGATTCAGAGGTATCATGAACAATGTTGAGTATGTCATTTGTGCTTCAAATCAATTAAAATTCAAAGACGGCACATCATTCGACCCGTAGACCATATTTGTGGAGCTTACATGCAAAATCAATTAAGAGGTTGGGCGTGGGCGTATTCATGGCTCATTTCCTCATAGGATCATTAAGTGCTTAATGTCACGCAATGCACATCACGCTTCATCGTTATTTCATCCAACCCGCAATCGACAACTGGGATTTGGTGCAGAAATATTGAAAGTAAGTTCATATAAGAGCCTACATGAAGGCCCGAGATGCACGTAGAACATAGAAAGACTTAAGATTATTTTTTGGAAGTTGGGAGGAATCTTATAGAACATTGGGAATTGGAAAAGTACAAAAGTGTAAAATAACATCTTCAAATATAATAAAAGATGATTATTTTTAAGAATGGTAAACCCATTAAAGCTCAATTTATATATAGAATATATTGAGAGTTTGATATTACCAAGGAATTATATGTATTCAACAATCCTCAGATATGACAAAAAAGTTGTAATAACTTTCACTTTGAACTTCAAAATTTATACATTCAAAAAATAAACCGCGAGATTAAATTTGTCAACATGAAAGTTGTAGAATTTTTATTATCTTCCAACGATACCAACCATGCAGAAATCCGACACAGATGATGAGATACCAAAAAGCGGAGCTGTTAACTTGATTTTAAAAAAAAAAATCATTTTATCGTCAGTTGGTCAGATGACCTGACGATATTTTAAATTTTTTGTAACCAGATTAATTACCTAATTAAGTTATTAATTAAGACTAATTTAAAAATTAAGACATCTTTATACTCATCATGCAACACTGCATCTTATGCAAAGAATTATGTTATAATGCATCCACGTAAATGATTTTAAAAACTCATGAATCATTGCCAGCTTATATCTTCTCTCTATTTGAGGTCGAACGAAGCTTACAAATATACAAAACAGTGAATCAATTAAGCCGCAGCTCATCTGCTTTAAGTTAGCTTTCCTTTTCCCTTAACCGTTACGTACGGTGTCTTTAATAAAATACTCAACGGAGTAATTTCCGTCGGCGTAAGAATTCTTCCACCAATTAGCAAAGCAACTTATAAAAAACACTATAAATACCATCACCATTTGTTATCAGTATTATTCCCAACGTTAATGGGGAGCAAAACTAAACCTTTTGGCAGCTCTCCTCCTCATCGCTGCCGGCGCACTCGCCGCCGCGCAGAACTGTGGTTGCGCCGAGGGCCTCTGCTGTAGCAAGTATGGGTACTGTGGCACTGGCAGTAATTACTGCGGAAGAGGTTGCAAGTCAGGGCCCTGTGATTCCCCGCCAGCCGGCGGAGGAACGGTGGTGGCCGACGTGGTAACTCAACAGTTCTTCGACGGCATGACGGGGAAAGCAGACGAGAATTGTGAGGCCAGAGGGTTCTACACGAGACAAGCCTTTCTGGATGCGTTGGAAAGCTACTCTGAATTTGGACAGGATGCCACCACTGTCGACTCTAAAAGAGAGATCGCTGCCTTTTTCGCTCATGTTTCTCATGAGACCATCAGTATGCTTAGAAAAATTTTATATTTTTATGAATTTATATAATTATATATCACATACTTTGAATATTCATATTTAATTATATAATATTTTAATCATTAAAGAACATCAAAATAATTGTTATGATTCTCCTAGATATATCGGAAATCAGTGGTATGCATGTAGAATTAATTGATAAATTTTAACTTTCTTAAACAATGACTAAAGATATTTTATTTATATCTTTATGAAAAATTTGTGTTTATTAGTTTTACAATAAAATGTTGTAGTAAATTTTTATAAAAATACAATTAAATATTTATTTTGCTTAGAAAAATTAATAACCACAGCTATATGAAAGTATTGCTAAAAAACATTCAATATGAACTAATATATATATAAGAATGATCAAAGTAGTTCATATTGGTGTTTAGCTCTCTAGGTGGCGGGTAAAAGAACCTTGTTTAAGTTAATCTCGCATGCTTAAGAACAATTAACATCAATATTTTTTTTACTCAATACATTGGATTATTAAAAAAATATGCAGATGAAATTAAGACAGTTGAACAGCAACCCCAACTAGCTATTCGCTCTACATATTTTATTTAACCAAATATTCATACAAAATAATAAAATTCTTGATCTGAAACAGATATGTGCTACAAGGAAGAGATAGGTAAACCCAGTGGCTACTGTGACTACAGCATCTCACAGTACCCATGCGCTCCAGGCAAGAAATACTACGGGCGTGGCCCTATCCAAATCTCCTGGAACTACAACTATGGGCCCCGCAGGTGAAGAAATCGGCTTCGATGGACTCAACTCACCGGAGACTGTCATCACCGACGCCACCATCTCCTTCAAAACTGCACTCTGGTATTGGATGAACAACGTTCATGATGTTATTGGCCAAGGCTTCGGCGCCACCATCCAGGCCATTAATGGCGCTCTTGAGTGCGGAGGAAAGAACCCTAATGAGGTTAATGATCGTGTTCACTTCTACTTAGATTACTGTAAACAGTTTAACGTGTCGCCAGGTGATAATCTCACGTGTTAGGAAGATCACTTGATGAGCTTAGTTTATCATTTGTTTGTGTTGGCGTGTTACATGTGAAAAAAAGTAGTAATGGCTATGGCTTTGATTTGCTTGACTTGCTAGCTTTGTGTATGGATGAGTTAATCATGTTTATATTTGTATATGTATATCAAATATTGTAAGAATCTTTATTATTCTATTGCATTAATTAGATATTGATCACACATATTTTTTTTATTAAAAATAATCAAAAAAATATTATATTATTCTCTCTTTCTAATGCATTTTGATTGTGAAATTCTTTACGTTTGTGAGTCAATTTCTCTTGAATTTTTTTAGCCGTTCTTTTCGATGATCCATAAGTTAAAAATCTATATTAACATCACACATTAATTATGTTAGCATTCTATATGAATAGCTAATGAGTCATTTAGCATTATCTATAAATGCTTATATCGCTGTGTATGTTTTAAATTGAAATCTCCCTAAATTTTACATTATTTTTCCAAACTATTCTTCTATATTTATAAATTAATCATCTTCAATCTTAATTTTTTTAAACTTTAAAATATTGAAATTTAACAAAAATTTAACCCATATTTTTTATTTTTATAAAATTCTTAAAGATTTGATCATACAAATATATGAGTCTATGGTAGGTTCTTCTATGGTTTAGTTCGTTTCTTCCGGGTTTTAGATTGGAATTGGTTCAAAAGGAAGGAAGACGGCTGCGGTGGGGGGTTTGGACGTGGGTTCGTTTGATTCTGCTTAACAAGTTGTCAGTTTTTGTAGAATTTGGTGTTTTTTTAGTAATGGCTTTTTCTTTCTGTTCCAGAAGCTTGTCAGATGTGGATTGGGAGGTGGGCGTAAGAGTCCGACAGTTCTGGTCACCAGTGCCTAAAAATGTTCTGTTTTGTGCTGAATATTAGAAGTTTCAAATAACTTGTTTTACTGAGTTATGCATTTATTTTCTATTTTAATTTCTTTCTCTATATCTGCCGCTTTGAAGTCAAAGTGTTTGATTTAATGCCTTGGAAACAAATGGCGTAGATTTTATTATTATTTATAGAAAAAAAAGATATTCAAGGCATATTTTAATTATTTATTTATTTTTTATTTTCAGGGCAGATAGGCTATGCGCTAGTCCCCATGGTTGCCAGAGGGGTGATGTTAGGCCCTGACCAACCTGTGATCCTTCATTTACTGGATATACCCCTGCAGAAGCATTGAATGGCGTCAAAATGGAGCTGATCGATGCAGCATTTCCTCTGCTAAAAGGCACATATTTTCTCTTTTAATGCACCATGGGATGAGAGTCTGAGACAATCAGACAATTGTTTAAATAAACTCACTTTGTTTGAATATGTTGTATCTACCACTGTGGTTGAAGCTTGTACTGCTGTAAATATTGCTATTATGGTCGGCGGGTTTGAGGAGAAGGAATGGAAAGATGTTTTGTCAAGGAATGTTTCAATTTACAGAGCTCAAGCTTCAGCTTTGGAAAAATATGCAGGTCCAAATTGCAAGGTGATTTTATTTCTCAGGAACTTTTTTACTTCAGTCTATATCTTATAAATCCAGCAAGAACTCAAGGAGTTTGAAAAGTTCTGATCTTGCATTATTACTTACTTTTATATTGTCTTAAGGATTAGCACTGAAGTTGGTTGTTGTTCATTCATAATTAATTAGAAAAGAGGGATCATGTGGCGAATTTGCATGTTATTTATCATTCTACTTTCATTAATGCTTCTGTCATATCAACTAAGTTGCCTCTCTGGCCTTCTGAAATTGATGATCATAACTCATTCATTTTGAGAAAAAACAATTTTTTTTCTGTTTCTACAACTGTATCAAGGATAATTTTGGAATTTATTCCTCTTATGATATGGGTATTATTATTCCTATTCAGGTGCTGATTGTCGCAAATCCAGCCAACACCAATGCACTGATTTTAAAAGAGTTTGCCCCATCAATCCCTGCCAAGAATATCACTTGCCTCACTAGGCTTGATCATAATAGAGCTCTTGGTCAAATTGCAGAGAGGCTACATGTGCATGTTGGTGATGTGAAAAATGTAATTATATGGGGAAATCATTCCTCAACTCAGTATCCTGATGTCAATCATGCAACTGTCATGACCAAAGATGGAGAAAAGCAAGTTAGAAAACTCGTTGCTGATGATCAATGGTATTAATCTACTTTTCTTTGATTGCAATATCTTAGTTGATGTGCACATAATAATCAATTTTGTCAGAAGTGACAACAAAAATTTCATTGTATAATTTCATACCAAATGTTTGGATTTTCATTTGTTCTTGATTTCTTCAAGTAATTTCATTGTTCATTTATCATACATACATTATTTTTTTCTTAAATCAATCGATGAAAAGACATTTAATACTTAATGAAAGAAAGAATCTATCCAAATCGCTATGCATGTATTATTCCTTCAAATTTATTTATTATCATATGCATATTATCACTTATGCAAAGTCATATATGGTAGGAATTCTAACTATTCATCATGGTGATAGTCCTCATTATTAAACATATTCATTTACCATTCCAAAGGTGTAATTCTCCAACATTCTCCTTCCTTTATATCTTGGTATCAAAGTCAATTGTGATGTTCTACCTACCTCAAACCTTCAGACCTTTGTATCTTGGAACATCATCAACCACAACATCTAGATCTCAAATCCAATCCCACTTGAATCTCTTAAGTTGGTCATAAGGAAGTTCTCTAACTTCTTTAATTCCTTCCATTGGGACATGGATTGATTGTAACTCAAAGCGATACCCTTGTCTCTCAATTTTTTTGCACATCTCCATCCTCATGACTCAAATCTCAGGACTCTCTTTTTCTCCACTAAATCTTCAACCTTGGAGCTCCAAAAAGTCACTCTCATATTGAAAAGAGTAGATTAAATGTCATGAAATTTTGATGTAGATGAAATAGATAAGACACTACCAGAGATTTCTCATTTTGAGGATCTAGTTTTAAGTTTCCTATGCCAAACACCTATAGTTATATCTCCCAATCGAGAGTGAACTTTTATTAAGGCTAGTTATCATATAATGTATATAGTAGCATCATGTAGAGTTTAAAATTTAGAATTTATGAATTCATCATATTTAACTTAAAGCGGATGGTTGGGGGAATGATGACGCGCCCGATCAAGATCTCATAGTTCATTATTTGTTGTTGTCTTCTACTTAATCGGAGGAGGTAGTCTACCCAACTCGAAAGATCCATGTCGTGACCATGGGTTGCATCGTCAAAGAGCCCACTGAGGTGGTGTTTATCTGGAGACAAGCTTAAGTTTACAATGAGATTTTTCCTATGTGCACCCATGATTCACATCTCAAAGGGCGAGACATTCTGCGGAACATAATGCGGTCAATATATAATTGTATCATTTAGCGGCATCGATTAGAGGACTCGGTGTAACGCATCATATGTGGAGCCTCACACAAAATCAGGAGGACACGTCCTTACTAGCATGAGATTATTTGAGTATGAATATAGATGTGTACTTGACTTGACATTGGCTCCTTCATGAGCTAGAGTTTTCTTAATTTGTTACCTCCGACAAACAATTAAGTAAGGTGGGTTGAATTTTTACCTTTAAATTTTTAAAGATTTAATTTTATTTAGGTATTTATAGCTTAATGACATATTAGATTTTGCATTTGAGTTTACACTTGATTTAAGTTAATTTGATTTGAGATTGTTGTGGGATCCGAAAAATCACCGACCTCTTTTGGAAAAGAAAAGAGTTGTTTTAGTATCCGTGAAAATTTCAGAAGGCACATGAATAGTAGATAAGACACTACCCAGAGATTTCGTCCTCATTTGGTGAAAACTTTTTATATCTGGTTCTAAATTTCCTATAGCAAGCTCTAGTTAATTACCTCCCAATCCGAGAGCACTTTCGATTAAAGTCAATGAATGGTTAAATAACGAATCTATAATTGAAGTGAGTGGAGTTTAGAATTTATGAAATTTATCATTTTAATTTAAAATTTTTTATGAGGGGAATGATAACGCGCCCGATCTAGATCCCATGGTTCCGTCATCCGGTCATCAGTCCGGTAAACAGTCGGTGATGACCCAACCAGAAAATCCTTATCGTGAACACATGGGTTATCGTCCAAGGTGTCCTAGACACAGGTGGAGTTTGTCTAGGACAAATATAAATATAATCTTAAGTAACATAGGACTTTTGTTAAAACCAAATACATTACATTTCACAACTCAAAGGCCGTTAAAATAGAATTTGCGGCAAGTAATTTAATTGGTAGTGTCTCATATCGCGGCGAACCACCGTAAATCGGTCATAAGCATTTATGTGGTGTCATTTAAAAACCGCAGCGGAGAGGACACGGGCGTCGCTTGTGGGCTTAGGAATATTTGAGTGTAAAGATAGTCATACATTTGATTTGACATTGGCTCTTTGTGAGCAAAAATTTTCTTGATTTGTCACCCCAAGACAAACAGTTGCGGAAGAGTAAATTGATTTTTTTTTAGTTTTAATTTAAATAATTAATTCCATTTTTTTTATATTTTGTTATTTTATTTGAATTTTGATCATTTTATGATTAATTTTGATTTCAATATACGATCATTTATTATTTAAAATTTTAATAATAATTGTCATTCTCGATCATAGGACTAATATCGAATAATAGACCATATCGGGTCTAAATTCATTGTCTCAAGAAATATAATCCTTCAAACTGGCAAACTTTTCAACATAGGATCGTTTGAGACTTTTCTTCCTGAGGGCTTGAATTTCAAAAGCTATGACAGTTGATTCTTATCTCGTAATTATATGACAGAATTAGCTTATCAGATATTATTAGTTTGAAATTCTTATAATATCAAATTTTTTAGGTTTTGTTAACCTAGACCCGGTGTTAAGACCAAATCGGGAAGATGTAGCATCTGTTCTTTGCTTTGTATCTAACTTGTATACGTTCCTAAATGTCTAAACATTTCAACACATATATGAATATCTGTTCTTTTAAAAATTTGTATGGACATGTGAAATGTAGGTGTCAATTTGCAAGTTTAGTTCTTGATATGACATTTTTAGGTTTTGTTAACTCGGACCCGGTCCGAAGACCAAACTGGGAAGATATAGCATATGTTCTTTGCTTTGTATCTAACTTACATATGTTCCTAAATGTCTAAATATTTCAACACACATATGAATATCTGTTCTTTTAAAATTTGTATGGACATGTGAAATGTAGGTGTCTGCAAGTTTAGTTCTTGATATGACATTTTAGGTTTGTTAACGGGACCCGGTCAAGACCAACCGAAGCATAATATCTGTTCTTTTATATTTGACTTAGTAATCACTTCAACATACATACAAATATCTGTTCTTTGAAAATTACATGGACATTAAGATATCTAAGTTGAAGTTTATATGTCAAATTTTAATTTTTGAGCTTTGTTAACCCGAACCCGGTCCAAAGACCAAACCGGGAAGATGTAGCATATATGTCATTTCATTTTTGACTTAACGAACACTTCAACATGCACACGAATATATGTTCTTTGAAAATTGCATGGACATTAAGATGTCTAAATTGAAGTTAGTTTTGTTAACCCGGATCCAGTCTGAAGACCAAACCGGAAAAATAGATTCTGTCAACTCTGACTATCTTCTTGCAGGGATCAGATCTAGATTAATTATTTCAAGATCTATCATTCTTCAAATCTTGTCAACTCTAGATTGTACATAGAGGATCGAGTTTGAGATTTTCTTCTTGAAATCTTGAACTTGAAAAGATACATTAACAATGATGTCGATAGATTTATTTTTTGTCATTTTATGATAGAATTAGCTTCTAAGATTTACAATAACATCATTAGATTTTTAGGTTTTGTTAATCCGGACCCGGTCCTAAGACCAAATCGGGAAGCATAGCATCTGTTCTTTTATATTTGACTTAGTAATCACTTCAACATGCATACGAATATCTGTTCTTTGAAAATTGCATGGATATTAAGATGTCTAAATTGAAGTTTATATGTCAAATTTTGATTTTTTGAGTTTTGTTAACCCGGACCCGGTCTGAAGACCAAACCGAGAAGATGTAGCATATATGTCTTTTCATTTCATTTGATTGTTTGCACATGTCTATTTGAGTATTTAAACTATTGAATACTTCAACATACATACAAGTATCTGTTCTTTTAAAATATTGTATGGATATTGAAATGTCTAAGTTGAAGTTTTGATGTTTGACATGATATAAATGTCAAATTACAAGCATAGACTTTGATACCTAAAATTATAAATCAAATGTAGATTTGTTCTGTCAAATATGAATTTGACCCTTTCAAGTGTTTGTCATAGATCAAGTAGAGGTTTGTTCTATAAGACTATAAGACATGAGTTGACTCTTCTTTTCATTAATCAGTATAGATTTATCTATAAGATATGCATTGACTCTTTCATGTACTTGCATGGATCAAGTGAGTATGCTTTTAATGATATTGGCTCTTTTAAAAGTTTGCATAAATCAAAAAATTAAGCAAAATATTGTTCTATGGAGTAAGCATGAGATTACTCCCACATGCATATTAAAGACATTCAAATTGAATGAAATTTAATAACACTTTGAATATGCATAATGGATCAATTTACTAGCATTTAGTATGAACCTTAGTTAATAAATTCACATATAAGGGAATTTATTTCATGATATGCGCAAGAGCTTAGCCTTTGGACATTTACATAAACCATAAAGCAACACGTTTAAATATGACTTACATTCATTCCAATATTTAGATCGATCTCGAACTAAATATTCATTTCACATCAATGTTTGATGAAGTTGTTTCATTCATATTCATTGATTAATTATTCAGTTGCTTAAGTTCATAAAATAACTATCAAGCTTTTGCAAGCTCTTATATTTCAATTTGAATTATCCTTAATCCTCCCCATAAGAAAAGAACTTACCTACACTCAATCTTCTTCTTTTTTTAACACATGATATAATATCATTGAACATATATTGAAGATTTTAATTTGCATTTGTCATCAAGCTTATGATTCAATTTTCCCTTAAGCTCCTTTCAAATTATTCAGTAAAGCACATATGAATCAAATGGTAATTGAAAATGTTCAATAATATTCGTTATTGAGATATCAAATCATATATTATGCTTGTGAATAAATTATCAAATCTCTTATAATTTAGATTTGATTCAACTTGAGCATTTATGATTGAATCAATTTATCAAAATTTTCATAAAAATTGTGAGTCTTGATTCACTTTCCTTTTGTAGCATGTCAAGTTTAAAAGTTCGATTGGCATCATATCAAATTCAAACTTTTTTTTATAGATTTATTAAAAATTTTGACAGCCTCCCAACGTCATCCCCGCATAGGAGGCTGCTTCGAGAGATTAGGTCTTCCACCGCCAAAAGGCGTGTAGTGCGTGGTGACACCGACCAAAATTTATTTGCCCACCACGCTAAGAAAGGCGTGCATGGTTACATAGCATAGCATTGCATTTCATTGTCATGTTGGAACAACGTGAGCAAGTACTTATATTATAACGGTTTCCACGCAATTGGAACAATGTGATAATTTATAGCAACATATTTCCCGCCACGCGAACAACATGTGACTTATCAAAAGTTTCCCCTGATTGGAACAATGTGAGCACTTATCGATATTTCCACGCCGGAACGACGTGAGCGGTATTTATCACACATTTTCGCTACGTTAGAACGCGAAGGTACTTATCATCAGTTTTTTTGCATGTGAGCAATATTTTATCCGATATTTCCCATATTTGAACAACGTACTTATCACAAATTTCTCCGCGATTGGACCACATTGGAACAATGTAAACGGGTACTTATAACACAAAACAATTTAATAAATTTGCATTCACATGTGCATGAAATTAAAATATAACTGATACCCCCTTTGCTATAGCATCAGTTTCATCACCATTTCACCCTACCTCTCTTTTTTTTATATCAAATGAACTTGTTATTCGATAAAATTTGGAAAAAATTTTTGTAGGTCAACAATGATTCTACAATGGTCAAGAGATTAAAGACTAGAAATGTAGCTCCATTAAATTCATCAAACTCTCCATCCTCTTTTCGCAAGTTTGGTCGCAAGTTTGGCAGCAATGGAACGTTCTCTTCAAGAACATCCTTACCCTTTCCTTTACTCACATCAGGCAGAGATCAAGAATAGGAAACACTAACTAAATATGAACCTTAAAGCAATATATAAGAAGACTTTTAAGAATAGTTTCCGTATGTTGAAGTCTCTTTCAAAATGGACACGGCACTGCTCAGAAATGCAAGATACGAATCAAGGGAGAAAAAAAAATAGAAATGTAAAGAAGAGAGGAAGGAAGAAGGAATAAAGCTCGATTTGCTCAAAATGGATGGCCGAAATAGAGGGGAAGTCAAGCATAAATCCAACATTATATCTTCATCTCATTACAAGTTCATAAAAGAAATGTAATCCAACCATAGAACATATAAGGATAAACCGTAATCATTTCCTTCAAGAAAGACCCACATAGCAAAATATAACTTAGGATTGAAACAAACAACGGTTGGAAGGGTGATTAGGAAGGATCGAGCCCTCTGTTTTTCGACTAGGTTTGCTTCAACCGAGAGAGGAGAAAGGAACTGGGGAATTCAACCGAACAACAAGAGGGATGGACAAACGATTCGTTTATCGCTCAAAGTCAAGGAGACTTTCAAGACTTTCTCTTCTATTAAACAGTGAGTCGACGAGAGCGAGAGAGGAAGAGAGAGACTTAGAGAGCGCAGGAGGACTTGAGAAGGGAGAGTCCAATGAAGAGAATTGAGAGACTGAAGAGAACAAGGGAAAAACGAGTGATAAAGTGAAATTAGGTTTAGAGGCGCGACGGATTTAGATGGCACCACTCGTTTCGATTGGGTACCTAAGCGGCGAACAATAGGAATAATAGTACGGCTATTTTAATTGGTGGCTTGGACGATAGGATTAAGATAAGAATTAGGAAGAATTACTTAGACTAATTGTACATTAGCTTAATAATTAAGATAAATAATCATAATCATAGAAATTTGACGAATCATCTTAATAATAAACCTTAGCAATATGAGTGTTGATTTTAAATGTTTAGAACGCCATCGATTTTGATCGGATCGTACAACGCCACGAAAATGAAATTGGGTTTAAATTATGTGACGTCGCTCAAATTGATCGACGTTCGCGCGCACTTTGCCGAATCGATCGCTGAAGGTGTCGTTTGATAGGTTTCGACATTTCGGCGATGATGGCGCCATCAATTTCGCGAACGGAGGTCGTTCGGACATCGTCGGGGCTTCCCGACTTCAATATGCGTGTAATTTTGTTAAAAATTGATTTTAAATTTTTAATTGGTCATTAACTGATTCGATATTTTTTATTTAATTAATTTTATTATTTTCGACGCATTACGAAGTCGAATTGTCGAATTAAAATGAGTTTGATCAAATCCGATCGCGATTAGGACCTTTTAATCTCCAATTATGTAATGCTACTCTCGTTAATTATTTATTTTAGCTTTTATGGTTCATTTGACTTATGAACCATATGTGAAGGTCAACAATTATGATTACATTTTAGTGGAAGTACCCCATCCGATTAAAATTTTCATTCAACACAGTCATCATCGACGTATATAAGTTCGCTTGATCTTTTAGTTTATTATTTCAGATTATGTCAACTTTGTTAATTTAATAATAGAGGATAAGATCTATTATCATATGACAGAATTAACTTCTCAGATATTTTATTAAGTAGGAAATATTATAATATTATTTTTGGATTTTTAGGTTTTGTTAACTCAAGCTCATCTAAGACCTAACCAATCAATCGCAAAGATCCTCGATACCAAAGTTTAAGCATTCAGTAGGTCGTGGCCCATTATATTTTAAGAATACTTGCATAATTTTAAGTCATTGAATTTGAATTTTAATCATGTCTTATAATACATGCAAGAGTTCAATTGAAACTTTAATTAACGCTTCTCGTGTCAATGTATTAAATGTAAGCGTGTTTCAACTCATGTTCAATTATTTAGATTAATATTTTTATTTGTTTATATTGGATAGAACTTTAGACTATTGTTAGTCGATAATTGTCCAACTCGCCAGTTTGATATGGCTCTCAAAATACCACTCAAAAAGACAAATCTTGATGTCAAAAGCGATATGATTTTGAGTCAAAACCGTCGAGATCAAGACTTTAAATATCATTGGAATCTTTGGGACATCAATTAAATCCTAAAACAGCCTCAAATATAAGTGTTTATAATAAATCACGTCTCATCTAACGAGCCTAAGATCTCATAATTGACTTCATTTGGGCATCCAAATGCTCAAAATACATCAAATGATCAAAGGAATCATCTAGCCGTCCATCGAGAGTGAGTTTACAATGAAGAATGCCCCTCCTCCCATCTATAAAATAGACCTTCATTCCTCACATGAAAGGGGAGGCCAAGAAAAAGAAGAAGAGGTCAAAACAAGTAAAGAAGAGGAAGCAAGGAAGAAGAAGGAAGAGTCAAACAAGGAAGAAGAGGAAGAGTCAGCAAGGAAGAAGAGGAAGAGTCGAAACAAGAAGAAGATAAGAGTCCAAGCAAAGAAGAATAAGAAAAATGAAGAGTCAAGCAGGAAGAAGAGGAAGAGTCCAATCAGGAAGAAAAAGAAGAGTCAAAGGAAGAAGAGGAAGAGTCTAAGCATGAAGAAAAGGAAGAGTCCAAGCAAGGAAGAAAGGAAGAGTCAAGCGAGGAAGAAGAGAAAAAAGAGGAGAGGAAGAGAGCTCAAGCTTAAAGATCCTCCAAGGAAGATCACTGCATCAACTAAGGCCACTAATTGTACTCAGATTACAAGTTATCGCATCTCCACCATCGGATAATTACAACTGATCATTGTTACATTGTTATTCCTCTCATATGCAATCGTAATCCGTTATCGGAAGACTTTGTACTCAAACAGATACATAGTGGAAACTTTTATCAAGGCGTAGTTTTCCTCTTTGAGGTTTTCCACGTTAAAAATTTTGTAGTGTCTCTTGTTTGCTCTTTAATTGTGTCTGGACTTCACAAGGCTAAAAGCGTAAACTTTCACTCTACCACATTGGTTTTAAAGACAACAAGTATATTAGACTTAATTCAATTATTGATCTTATTACTCATTTAAGCTTCAAAGATTCTTCTTTAATTATTTCATTTTCATTAATTATTAATCTCCATTTTGATTAAATTTTGACATCTCAGTCCCACATAGTCGCTTGAGTCTAGAGCCTTTCTACCATGCTTAAAAAAGTATGCATAATCAGTGTCTTGCAACACTGCGACTTAGAGAGTCTTCTAAACTAACCACACTTAAGAAACTGTGCATATGCCTTCAATATCTGTGCTTGAAATGAAATTGGGTAGCCTTCTGGCCATCCCCTGATCTGCATGGGTGTCTGCCTTCCTACATGCTTAAGAAAACATGCATAGTCAATGTTTTATGCTAGAGATTTTCTTGTACTCTTTTTTAAAAAGTAGCACATGCCTTCAAACAGATAAGAGACATCTTGGTTTCCTCCTCATGCTGAAGTAACATGCACGAGTACTTATATCTATCAAATATGTATATATAGTAAGTAGTACAAAAATTTAATATACTAATGTATAAGGTATTTGAAATAAAATCTACGCCATCTCATAATTTGGAGTTTTACTACATGAGAATGTGCATGATGTGTCATGACACCATTAAGTTATTTTTTTGCACTCGGCTTATGAAAAGCGAGATGCCTTCAAATTTGTGTAAAGAACATCCTAATTTCCTCGTCATGCTAAAGGAGCGTGCACGAGTACTTAGGTCTAGCAAATTTCTCCACCGTATTGAAACAATCATGAGTGGATACTTAATATTATAGCATTCATCATGATTTTGCTTTTACATGTACATTGAACCGATATGATAGGACACAAATGAAATAGTCTATCACCGTATAACTCCTATCATTCTTCACTCTTTTTTTTTCTTTCGATCTACTTAATAGTAGCGCCAACCGCATATTCCCAATGCATCTCACTCCATTTCATCTTCTTTTATGCTAAACATCCAAACACTATTTACCTTCTCCAAATTTAGAAAACAAAATAGCAACTCAATAGTGAAATATGAGTAAGCTTTAGCCTCAAACAATCATACAAATACCAACATTAAACTTCTACAAAAACTTAAATCTTATCACCTCGTACCCCTTTGGTTAAGATTAGACTAAAGAGGGGGTTGAAGGAAGTTGTTAGTGGAGATTGATGTTACAAGTGAAGTGTTCAACCTCCATTTGCATGAGTGATCCACGAGGTTTCGTCTAGTTGGAGTAGAGGCTTGGTGTACTAATAGGCTTAAGAGAGATTGAGGGATAAAGGCTTGTGTGACTTGTCGATCCGTCGATCATGGAGATCGACGGATGGCTCGATCCCGATCTGGCTTCAAACAAAAGTAAGGATCAAGCTTTTGCCACCCAATGACGAACAAGGAAGAGAATCATGTGGTTGGGTGTTCGGTTGAGAGCAGGAGTCGATAGGGATGAAGGAGATTCACGGATAGCCTTCGATCGGGAGCGAGCACGAGAGAGGGAAGAAATGTCAAGAGGGAAGAGTGGGCTCACTTATATATGGCTCCTTTTTTATGAATTTTAAATAATTAAAGTAATCTTAATTGAATTTTTCACGACAACATCAATTAATATATATATTAATTCGAAGTTATTCTGATGTTCCAAATGCAACGGCTGTATCCATTTTGCAATTTGTTAAGTCACGAATTTGATCATTTTCGTTCAAAATTATGTCGCTGAACTTTCCCGCAGACTCTTTCGAATTGAGTACGGATAGTCTTATTTGATAGGTTTCGACATTTCTATGCTAATGAAATAATCAATTTCACGAACAGAGGTCGTTTGAGTATTGTCGCAGCTTCCTAACCTTGATATGTGTGTAAGTGCGTCGACAAATTTTCTTCTTGATCGATCGACCGTCAAATTATGCAATGTGCATATTATAAACAATTCCAACATTCTGAATGCGATGATGAAGTCCGTTCTTTGATCAGAGATCATTTTGACTAGTCGACGCCAAGTATATTTGATTTGACGACATCCAAGTGTCAAATTTGGCTCCTGAGCTCGACTTGATTGATGGAGCATACATGAAGGTCAATATCTTGTTTTATTGTAACAGAGATATCAAGAATACTAAAAAGATGACATAATAGAATTTATATAGTTCAGTGAGACTTATCTACATTCACGAACGACAATACTATAAGACAAATGACAACTACTAAAAGGCAAAAATAGATACAAATATTTACTCTTTTTTTTACTTTTATCTCATTTGCATTCTTCTCCTTATCTCATTCTTTCTCATAACTTAGGTATGAGTTATTCACGATGTCATCACATATTTAAGAAAACTTATCATCTTCTGTCAATCTTGTTGGCCACAAGCACCTATCATTGTTGCTTTTGACTTTTAAATGTGAAAGGTCGGCTCTTTAGTGGTCATTGTTGTTGTGAATGGAGTGATACACTGCAAGATTGAGGTAATTCACCAAAGAAGTAAATACAAGCATAAAATCAACACAAATTTATGTGAAAAATCCCAAGATGGGAAAAATCACAGGTGACAAGGAGGAAAGAAACTTCACTATAAAAAAAATAATACAAGGAGAAAAAACATTCATATACTCACAAGTCACAAGAGTATAATCACTCACATTGCATGAACACTCATAAGAGTATCTTATTCTAGTTTTGGATGTAAAGACCCTACATGGACCTCTATTTATAGTTGTAAAACCCCTTGAATTCTCTAATATGCTTGAAATTCCTTTAAGAGTCCATAAAATATATGGTCATCTAGAATCCTCCAAAGAGTTCTTGAACATGTGAGAAGCTTAGGATTCTCAGAGTTCTTCAACATATGGGAAGCTTCAGAATCCTGAGAGTTCTTGAATATATCGAGTTCAATATTCCTCACAAAGAATCAAATGTTCCATGAAAGAACGAAGCACATTGTCATTATATATCACTTTATTTGTGATGTTGTTGATCGCGGTGAACTAAAAGTTAGCAAAGTAAGCACTTTTGAAAATCCAGGACATGACTAAGATATTTTCAAGATTAGTTCGAGCATTGCTTGAGTTTGTTGATGTTCAAACCAAGCAAGCAAACTTGGAGGATAGGAGGAGGAGTGATGCATCATCATGCCACCGCATCGACGCCATCATCATAAAGCTTAAATCCATGATTGGGCCTTTTGTTATAATTTAAGTTATGTATTATTGGGCTTTTATATTTTGTATGTCTTGAGCTTATATGTATTGGGCTATTCTTATGTCATGGCTCATGAGTTATTGTAGTAGGTATGACACTTTGGGTAGGTATGAAATGAGTGGTAGGTTTGATAGTAGTAGTTATGATGGTGTTAGAGTTTGGAGGGTTTGAGTATTCTTAACTCTCTTTCAAACCTATAAATAGACCTAATGTTTTGGTACTTGAATTTGGAATGAAAGTTATCTTCTTAAATTTCTTTTACTATTCTTTTGCTTTTCCTTGTGACTGACTACTTGAGTGTGTGAGTTCACATCCCTTAGAGAAGAACTTCTAAGGAAGGAACGTGACCTGACCATTTGTAGACGACTTATCTTATCCTTAGTTGGTTATTTTAAATCACTGTTAGATCGTTCATAATTTTTCGTTATTTCTTTGCACTTATAAGATTGGTCTCTGTGGTTGACATAACTTTAACTAAGATCTTTTCAACTTCACTAAATTCATAATATTGTGAATGTGCTCAATAGTAGCATTTATCATTACTCTTTGTGAATTTAAGAATTATCTGTAATAAACATCATATCATAAAAGCACCCGATCCTACATCATATTTCAAGTATGTTTCTTTGGGAACATCTTGTTTAGTATTGAGTTTTATTTTTGCATTAGAGTAATCTTGCAATTCATTGTTAAAAAAAATCATACAAAATTTTTATCTAATTAGAGCATTTACTTACTTTTAATCGTGTCTTTGATTTCATTACATTACATTTTTTTTTTAAAAAAATTATTAATTAAGTATTTGCTTATATTAATATTTTTAAAAGAATATCATCATGTCAACTCGTAGTGGTCTTAGATATCAAGATCAATCCTTAGATGAAAAATATGATTCCTATGAATTTTACTAGAAAAATAAAAAAAGCTTTTATGCACCAACAAACCTTTAATGAATTCCAAAAAAGATTTGAAGCCTTAGAACAAAAAAGTTGGGCTTACAACACATTCACCAAACTAATCCAATAGAACACCAACTTGAAGAGAGAGAAGGTCATCATGTTGATCCCATTCCTCTCCTCACCCATCCACATTCTCCTATTAGACCGCTATCGCCCTAGGAACAACTTTAATGAATATCCCGAGTTTGATGAGGTACTTCCTCACCCACCTCAATGGGAAGACAATTAAGATGAAGGTTATGCTCATCAACTCCTTATGAGCATTATCCTCGATATTAAAGAGTCATTATCTAATTTTGTTGCCATGCATACACTTAGAGAACCCGATGATGATGTTATTCGTAGGGTTAAAATTGATCCACCTACTTTGATGATGGTCGACTTGATCCTAAAATTTTCTTAGATTGGTTAGTAGACATGGACCAATATTTTGATTGGATGCCCATGTCGAAGAAAGACAAGTTCGTTTTGCTCGCATGAAACTAACTCATGCTAAGACTTTAATCTCACACTGAAAATATCAACGATTAGGACAACCACCTATTGCTTCTTGGGATGAGATGAAAGAAATTTTAAAGCAAAAATATGTACCATTAAATTTTCATGATCAACTTATGGATGAAATGACTACGCTTAAACAAGGATCTTTAACTATTGTTGAGTATATGACACGGTTTGATGAATTGATGAATTGTGATGTTAGAGGATCACCGCACAACAATCTCTAGATTTAGAGTTCTTAACCGATATTCATAATGAAATGATAACGAGAAATTTATTCTCTTGAGGATGCATTTGAGTGGCGACTCAAATTGAACAATATCTTAGATCACAACCTTATAAGCGATTCACAACTTCATCTACAAACAACTCTCAATCGTGTTAACCCTCCTACTTTAGTAGTTCCTAAAGGACCCAAGTGAAAAAAAAGGAAAAGCTTTAGTGGGAACATCTAGCTCCAAGACTTCTAGCATTACTTATTTTACATGTGATAAAATTGGTCACTATGCAAGTACTTGTCCTCATAAACTTACACTTAGATTATGAAAATGAGGATCAACAAAATGAAAATAATGATAATCAAATTGTTGACCCTTGTGAAGAAGCTAGTGATGCGAAGAAGCATTAGATGAGTCTCATATACATGTGTTGTGTTAGCAACCCCACGAGCTAATAATGATTGGAGGCGACATCAATTTTCCACACTTATTTTAAGAGTGGTGAAAAGACGCGTGAAGTTAATTATTGATAGTGGCGCTTGCATGAATGTTATTTACCTCTGCTTTAGCTAGATGAAGCTCACCCAGACCCACTCACGCCCTTATAAGGTTGCTTGGGTAGATAAGACCTCTATCTCTATATCTCAACATTGTCTTGTACTCATTCAATTAGGAGAATATAATGATAAAATTTGGTATGATGTTCTTCCAATGGATGTTGCTCATATACTTTTAGGTAGACCTTGGTTTTTTGATATGGATGTCACAAATTATATGATCTAATACATATGCTTTTAATTTTCAAGGTAAGAGAATTGTCTTAAATCCATAAGCCTAAAGAGGTCACTCCACTTCAACCCCAAAATTCTTCTCCACCCATAGAAAAGAAATCCCTACATATTATTAATAAACATCAATTTCAACAAGAGATTAATGGGAATATCATTTTTGCATTAGTTGTCCTAACCTCTAAAAATCAACCTTGTGTTAAATCATTCTCATCTGAAGTACGTGAACTTTTGTTGGAATATCAAGATATTTGTCCTGAAGAACTTCCTAGTGAGCTTCCCCCATTAAGAAGTATCCAACATGCCATAGCTAATTCCTGGATCATCACTCCCAAATTTGCCACATTATCGTATGAACCCAAATGAACATGCAGCTAAAACAACAAGTTGATGATTTATTATCAAAAGGGTTTATCGGGAAAGTTTATCTCCATGCAGCCGCTTCTTACCCCAAAGAAAGATGGTAGTTGGTATGTGTGTAGATAGTTGTGCTATAAATAAAATCATCATATAGGTTTCCATTTAGACTTGATGACATGTTAGATATGATGGTTTGGATCAATAGTTTTCTAAAATTGATCTTAGAAGTGGATATCATCAAATTCATGAGAGAAGGTGATGAATGAAAACCGCATTCAAGACAAAAGATGGTTTGTATGAATGGCTAGTAATGCCTTTGGATTGACTAATGCTCCAAGTACATGAGTAATGACTCATATCTTACGACCATTCATTGGAAAATTTTAGTTGTGTTTTGATGATATTTTAATTTTTAGTCAAACTAAGAGCGATCATGAGAAATATTTACGATAAGTCTTTGAAGTGCTGAAGAAAGACTATATGTTCACTTAAAAAAATGCTCATTTATGACATCATCGAATCTTCTTAGATTCATTATTTCTTGTGATGGCATCTCTGCCGATCCAAAAAAAATTATTATTCAAGAGTAGCCTACCCACAATTCATGATATACGATAGTTTTCATGGGTTATACATTTTATCAAAGGTTTATTCATGGATTTAGCACTTATGGCCCCATAACTCAATGTCTTAAAAGGAGACTTTGTTTGGACAAAGGCACGATGCATTCTCTAAAATTAAAGAACTTTTAACAAGTCCACCGATATTACAATTGCCAAATTTTGACAAAGTATTTGAGGTATCATGTGATGCTTCTGGAGTTGATATTGGAGGTGTTCTTAAACAAGAAGGTCATCCTATTGCTTTCTTTAGTGAAAAATTAAATGAAGATCAACGATATTCCACATATGAGTGTATGTAGTCATCCAAACTTTACGTTATTGGGCATTATCTTCTTTCACGAGAATTTATACTTTATTCGATCGGCGCTTAAATATCTAAACAAAGAAACTTAGTTCTCATGCAAAATGGGTTCAATTTCTTCAAGAATATACGTTTGTTCTTAAACATAAATGGGTGTTGAGAAAAAAAAGTAAT
Source organism: Cymbidium sinense (assembly GCA_021442155.1). Lineage (NCBI taxonomy): Eukaryota > Viridiplantae > Streptophyta > Magnoliopsida > Asparagales > Orchidaceae > Cymbidium > Cymbidium sinense. Next base: position 101,899,649 of record CM038223.1, on the reverse strand, counting down.
AGAATATGTACATTATTAAATACCATGAGTGTGAAGGTTACTTGGATTCAAAAAGGTTAAAGATGATTATCCTAATTGTAAAGATTTTCAACAAATTTTTGAATCTTTGAAATTGATGTTTCAATTAATAGTCGATTATCAAATACGAGATATATCTTTCGTGGCACACAACCATGTATCCCCAATTCATCACTTCAAATTTTCTTGTTGAGGAAATTTATTCAGAGGTGTCATTTTGGTCTTGATAAGATAATATGATGATGGATATAGTTCTTTTGGCCTAGTCTTAAGAAAGATGTTGCTTATCATCACTAATGTCGCACCAAGAAAAAAGTGAAAACAAAATTATGGTCTATATACACCACTCCCAATCCTCACAAACCTTGGGAAGATCTTAGTATGGACTTCATCTTAGAATTACCTAGTACTGCATAATATTTGACTCTATCCTAGTAGTTGTTGAGATTCTCTAAAATGGCACACTTCATTCCATGTTATAATCAGCCTCACATATAGCGATAATTTTCTTTCGTGAGATAGTTCGCACATGGACTATCTAAGACAATTGTTGTGATGTAAGATTTATTATTTTTTGGAAAACTTTATGGAAAAAGCTTGGCACAAATCTTATTTTCTACAGCCTTACCACCCTCAAACATGATGGACAAACCAAGTTGTTAATAAAAGCTTAGAAATTTACTTGGTGTCTAAGGACCGATCATACTACTAGTTGAGACCTAGTTCTTCCTACTCAGAGAGTTTGCTTATAAAAGTTCAATTAAGTCAACCGATGAGTCCTTTTCATATTGTAACGGCTATGATCCAAGAAAACCAATTAATCTTGTTGAATTGCTGTAACATATAGGTCAGTGCATTTGCATCTTCATTTGCACAAAGCATGCATGATTTACATTATAAAATTCAACAAAACTTACTCGAGTTATGATAAATATAAAGCTAATAATGTTGATACATGATATGTAAAATTTAATGGGAGATTTGGTTCTTGTTATTTAGAGAGATTTCCAAACTCTTAAGAAATTAACTCTCAGAGATCCGGTCCTTATAAAGTTGTAAGGAAGATAAATGATAATGCTTATGAAATAGATCTTCCAATGAATGTTGGAATTTCTAATATTTAAAGTATCGATTTACCATGGGCAAGCTACCGGATGACACTATATTCTCTCGCAAATATGCGTGTTCATACTTCATCACCCACTATACCATCTCGCTTAAGATCACATCGCCTAGATCAAATTTTAGAAGACCGATTATCATCACATCCGATGGAGGCACTCAAAGGTTTCTCGTTGGAAAGGTCTTTCTCCACTTGAAGATTCATGGCTTACATTTGATAAGTTACATCAACTAGACTCACAATTATTACAAGAGTACCTGGATTTTCATTCTCCGGAGGAGAATCCTTTAAAGTCGGGAGTCGATGTCATCGTCATCGCCATCGACGTCATCATCATGAAGCTTAAATTCATGATTGGGCCTTTGTTATAATTTAAGTTATATATTGGGCTTTTATATTTGTATGTTTGGAGCTTATATGTATTGGGCTATTCTTATGTCATGGCCCATGAGTTAGTAGGTATGACACTTTGGGTAGGTATGGAATGAGTGGTAGGTTTGATAATGGAGGTTTGTAGGTAGGGTGGTAGGTGTAGTTATGATGGTTTGAGTTTGAGTTGGGTTTGAGTATTCTTAACTCTCTTTCAAACCTATAAATAGGGAGACTCTTGTAGTACTTGAATTTGGAATGAAAGTTATATTCTTAAATTTCTTTTACTATTCTTTTGTGTGCTTTCCTCGAGTGATGACTACTTGATGAGTTCACAACCCTGAGAAGGACTTCTAAGGAAGGAATGCAATCCCACAACGACTGACCGTTTATAGAGGTCGACTTCAACTTATCCCGCTTTGTTGGTTATTTTAAATCGCTACAGTTAGATCGCTCATAACTTTTAGTTATTTCTTTGCACTTATAAGATTGGTCTCTAGGTGGTTGACATAACTTTAACTAAGATCTTTTCAACTTCACTAAATTCATAATATTGTGAATGTGCTTAATAGTAGTGTGCATTTATCATTACTCTTTGTGAGGATTTAAGAATTATCGATATAATAAACATCATATCATAAAAAGTACCCTGATCCTACATCAAGGAGCATCAAGATTTGAAGACTTATGTTGAAGTTCGAGGAGATTTGTTGGAGTGTGACCTGAATTCAGCCCTTGGAAGCTTCTAGAATATTCTCGAACTCTCTAGAGCATTCTAGAAGCTTCTCACATGTCAAGAACTCTAAAGGATTCTAGAAACTTCTCATATATTCAAGAACTCTTTGAAGGATTTCAGAAGCTTTTCATATATAATTAAGAACTCTCCGGAGGATTCTAAGCTTCTCACATGCTCAAGAACTCACTGGAGGATTCTAGAAGCCCATATATTTTATAGACTTTTAAAGAAATTTCAAGCACATTCCGGAGAATTCAGAGAGATTTTGCAACTATAAATGGGGTTCTTAGGATCACTTTTATGTATCCAAGAAACTAGAGTATGATACTCTTATGAGTGCTCATGTATTGTGAGTGATTATACTCTTGTGAGTATATAAGTATCTCTTCTCCTTATATTTCTTTTATTTTATAGTGAAGTTTCTCTCCTCCTTGTCGCATGTGATTTTTCCCCATATTGGGGTTTTCCATGTAAATCTGATATGTGCTTTTATAGTGTATCTCTTCTTATGTTGTATCTCCAAGAAATTTTACTCGTGATGATTGTGCTTCTGCTGCCTCACTTTCTAACAATTGTCAACCTGTCAATAGAAAAATTCCTTTATGTGACACCAACTGAGATAATTATCAAGCTACGTTCACTCTAATAGCCACCTTGTAATTCTCCATATATTCCCTCCTTCCGTGGAATCGTAACCCTTTGAACTTGCCCGTCTCTATTCATTTGCTTAGATGAGGAATTCTAAAACTAGATTGTTTCTGAAACTTTGCTGCAACTTCCCCATTAGATCTCATAACATATTTGTTCTTGTTGCATGCTAGAAAATCACTGAGAATTTTACTTTAGCTTCATGCAGTTTAGACTACACAGATGTTTGATGAATTAATAATAAAACTCCAGAAATTTTTTCGTGGAAAAACCTCGAAAAGAGGGAAAAAATCACTTAGTCCAATAAAAATCTTCCACTATGTATCCTGCTTTGAGTATAAAATTTTCCATAACGGATTCTGTAATTGTATGTGAGAAGGGTTGATAATAGAATCCCAAAATCAGGCAACAACAGTCATATGGTCATGGTTAGGTTGTAACATTTGCTAGTGGTAGTAGATGATGGTGAACAGCGAGGGTCAGCGACTAACGTGAAGGTCGTCGTGATGATGACTGGCGGAGATCGCCGGCGATGATCGGCGGGAGTGACCGACGATGGGAGTTGGCGGCGGTGACCGGCGTTGGTGGTCAGCGATGAAGATCGACGATGATGGTTAACGAAGATGACCGATGAGATGCTCATGTATGGTCGGCGGGTTGACGAATGCTCTACGGCGTGGTTGATCGGAATGCCCAACACCGGCAGCTGGTTGGTCGGCGACTACCGACGACGGCGGCGATCAACGGCGACGATGCGCCGGCGCGATGGTTGAAACCAATGGTGGTGGTCGACCGCCGAGTGGTGACACGACATGTTTGGAGGATTTTCAAGCTTTGAGCTCATCTCTCTCTTGTTCCCCACCCCTCTCTGAAGAATGAGAGGCTATTTACAGATTGGAGTAGTGTCATTTCTGTAAATATATACAAAATCCATACCACTCCACTCCATCGGATGACTCAAAATGATTCCTTATTTAATTGCTTGATCTCGACCAGTTTCAACTTAGGATCAACTTATTTTTGCCATCAAAATTAGTACTTTGACTAGTGGTATTTTAAGTGTCATTAGTTTCTCCTTGCTTTATTATTTCGCTTTTTAAATTAATCAGAAATTCACATAGCAATACGTAAAGTGCGATGAGTCGCTATAATAAAAGCAAGTCGCCCGACTTTCTGATGTTCGCTTGTGATCACATCGTGATTGGGTTCACCTTCAACGTGAGCTTACATTCTTTAAATGATCGCTATATATATCTCTTCTGATATTATGCACAAATAACATGCGGTTTATATTTCATTAGGGAACATGGGTGTCCATGAGAGTGTATTATGATGGATCTTATGGTGTTCCTACTGGTTTAATCTACTCCTTCCCTGTCACTTGTGAGAAAGGAGAATGATATGATCCCATATTATCCAAAAGACAATAGAAGCAGAAGGAATAAAAAAACTCCATATTGGATGAAAGACTTCATTCAATAATATAGGAAAGAATAAAATAAGAATCTGTATAGGTCATTCTACTGCTAAAAAGAATTAGAAGAATAAAGAAAGGGCCACATACATCCATAAATTACAAACAGAAGGGCTAGAATACAAGAAGGGAATTACAGACTACAAATCAATAGAAATCTAACAGAATACAACTCAATACAAGACCCTTACAGAGAAGTAATACACATCAGAAATCAAAGATGAGCAACAGAGAGTATAACAAGAATAAAAGCCATTACAGAATCATAACTGCATAGTAATAACAACAACATGAGTAAAGCAACCAGAGCAAAGTATTCCAGAGCCTTCCTGCAGACATAAATAATATATGGCACTTACAGAGAGCAGAAGAAAGAGTAAACCACCAAAAATTAAACAGAAAGACAAAACTATAGAAAACAAGAAAACAAGAAGAGTTTTTTTATGATCTGCTAACTGATTGAAATACCAATACTCAAGAAATACCATCAGAGATAAAAGAAAGTTAAGAGAAACTGCAAAAATGTTCCACCCTAACAGAAAGAAGATTGATTGTAACAGAAAGCAGTTATACTAACAAAAGAGCACTGTATCTTGTAAAGAAATATTAGAACTAAGTAGGTCAGATGATGTAATAGTATAAATAGGAAGAGAAAGACAAACAGTGGGGATATGAATATATTTCTGAAAGCAAACTTCCTTCTCCTTCTCCTTCTTCTCTTCTCCTTCTTCTCTTGAGTTCTTCTCTGGTTTTTCTGAACCGCCGCTTCCACTGAAAACCCTAGGGTTTCTCCTCCGCTCTAGCCTCTTCCTCTCTGGAGTGTTCGACGACTGACTGTCGAGAGAAGCAAAAGAAAAGGGAAAATAAGCATCAAGGAAGCTTCATCCGATGGCGAATCAGACCGCGAGAGCCATCAACGGCTCAAATCATTCCCGTGGTTATCCGATCGATCCATCTCACGGAAGCGACGCGTAATCCACTTATCGAAAGGATCAAACGGCACCCAATCGAGGCTAAAAAGGTAATTCCAAGTGCTAGATCCAACGGTTAGAAGGAATACCGCGTGATCCGATGGCTCGAGACAACCACAAACCAATTCTATTCCTTCAGGTTCATGCCACTCAAACTGACCCATTAACCCGAATTAAACCATATCATTGGTGCTCTTGTTGATTACCACAACCAACAATGGCAGAAGGAATAAGACACACAGCCAAGATAATATAAGAATGTGTAGGAAGGCTCAACAAAACAGATGAGTAAATGTCTTCCATCACTATGATATTAAATGAAGTTTCAAGAAGATTATCTGTCATAGAAGAAAAATTGGATAACAATTATCAAGACCAACAACAATCACAGGTATGTACTTCTGCTCATACAGAAATCTCTATTCCAAATAGACAACACACACGAAAACATTAGACGGCATGAAATATGCCAAGGTTTAATGGAGAAAATCCTGGTTGGTTGTTGAGACCAATTCTTTGATTATAGCTTATCGAGGACCGTAAATTCTAATTGCCTCGATATATGGATGGACGCAATAAGTATCAATGGATGCACCTAAATAAACAATTGATTCATGGACACGTTCAAAGAACATCAAAGATTTGGTCCATCTCTATACGAGATTTGAGAGGAGAATTAGTTAAGCTACAACAAAAAAATAACATAATTTCTACAATGAATTTGAAGAAATAGTTAATCAAATTTCGTGTATTCCACAATTTCTACAAAGCTATTTGGAATCGGGACTTAGATATTTAGAGGAAGTAAGAGCCTTACAACCCAATTCCCTTCATAAGCTTTTCAATTAGCTGCTAATGGAAGATAGCCGATGAAATTTTCATGGCAAATTACGTGAGTCAACCAATATCCACCAAGAAATAACCAGATATACCAACCACATTTACTGTCTACCCTATCAATACCCAACCATAGCAATAATATGACCAACAAATAAAATTTTCTAATCCAGAAATTAACACCAACACAGTTGGAAGAAAGAAGAAAGAAAGGACTATGTTTTAACTGTGATGAAAAATATCACAGAGGTCATACCTGCAAATCCAAATTATTTGCTTTAATGATGGTCAATAATGACCAAGAGCAATATCTGCAGAAGAAATTGAGATACAAATATTATAAGAGAATTTCCAAATCACCTCAATGCCTTTACTCCTAATCCTAGGACATTAAGATTACAAGGTGATAGGAAATAAAAAAAGTACAAGTATTGATTGATAGTGGTTCAACCTACAATTTTATTCAATCCAAACTAGCCAAATTTATTGACTATAAGTAACACGATCTTTCAAGTGTTAAGAAAGCAATGGAGAAACTTTAAAATGTTGAAATATGCTCTAATATTCCTATCCAACTACAAGGAAACACTTTTATCATCGATATCTACCCATGCAAGGAGATGTTGTTTTTGTTCAATGGCTGAACAATTGGGTGAATGTACAATTGATTCCACATGAAATTCTACTCTAATGACAGATTAGATTTACAAGGAGATACATCCTCCAAGGTGGAGATTACCTTCCATCACCACAAAATTATAGCAAAAGAAGGAAATAATATCATATTTCATTAGAGAAATAATAGGGAATAGATTCCTCTATAAAAGAATTGACTACCGCAGTAAATACATAAGTATTATCCCAATATCAAGAGCTATTTCAAATTCCAACAAGCTTACCTCCAAGGAGGGACATAGACCACCAGCTTCATCTGCCACCTAGAACTCAACCAGTGAAAGTCAAAAACTATAGATATACATACTTTCAGAAAATAAAAATTGAAAAATTAATTAAAGAAATATTGACAGTGGCATAATCAGAGAAAGCACCAGCCCTTTCTCTTCTTTAGCTCTTTTAATCAAGAAGAAGGATGGAACTTGGAGATTCTGTGTGGATTACAAAGCTCTAAATAAAGTAACAATACCTGACAGATTTCTAATTCCCACTCCAGAGGAGCTTATGGATGAATTATATGGAGCCACAATCTTTTCAAAGTTAGACTTAAGATCAGGATATCATCAAATCAGAATGGTGAAGAAGACATCTACAAAGCTTTTAGAACTCATGAGGACACTATGAGTTTATTGCAATGCCATTTGGACTAACAAATAAACCATCAACATTCCAAACATTAATGAATTGGTTAAGCCATTCTTAAGAAAATTTATCTTAGTATTTTTGATGATATACTTATATATAGCCGCACGGAGTTACATCAAAATCATCTCCAAACAGTATTAGAACAACTCAAGCAACATTCACTCTTTATCAAACCATCTAAATGCTCATTTATACAAGATAGAATTGAGTATTTGGGACATATTTTATCTGCATAAGGGCTAGCAGTGGATCCCAAAAAGATTCAAGCGATAAAGCATGGCATACCCATTCAATCAAACATTAAGAGATTTTTGGGTTTAACAGGCTATTATCGAAAATTTGTTAAACACTATGCAACCATTACCTCTCCACTAACTTCTATGTTAGCCAAGCAATATTTTCAATGGATAGAAGAATCAAAAATAACATTTTTATATTTAAAACAAGCAATGAGCTCCCAAGATATTTATCTTTTTTTCGCCTTTTATCATAGAGACAGATGCATCTAGGATAGCAATTGGAGCTATTTTAATACAAAACAGCCATCCTATAGCTTATTTTAGTAAGAAGCTCTCTCCATCGGTACAAAAAATATCAACATATGCAAGAGAATTATATGCTATAAGAAACAAGATGATGGAGATAATATCTACTAAGTAACAAGTTTACCATCGACGATCAAAAGAGCATAAGGGAGCTAATGCAACAAACAATTCAAACTCACGCAGAGATTTTTAATCAAACTCCTTGGATTTAACTACACTATGAATATAAACTAGGGATTACAAACAGCGATGCCTTATCCGTAAAATGTTGACATAGAAGAGAGTCTTACAAATGACAACTCAGAATCACTTATGTCATTCAGATTATATGCTTATATTCAACAAATCAATACTATAATGCAACAAATCAAAGAGGACACACATGCTAGCACTGAACTACAAGACCTGCATAAGAACATATTAGACAATCCAGGTTTATTTCCTAAATATAGACAATGGATTGATACACTATAAAGACAGATTGTCATACCAAGACTCGACTAAAACAATATTATAAGAGAATTACATTCAACACCAGTAGGAGGCCATGGAGGAATTCAGAAGACATTGGCCAGAATTAATCAACAATTTTACTGGAAGCATATGAAACAAAATATTAAACACTTTGTCTTAGCCTGCCCTATTTGTCAACAAGTCAAAAATGATACTCAGAAACCAGTCGGGCTACTACAACCACTACCTATACCAGAAGCCATTTGGGAGGAAGTATCAATGGATTTTACAGTGACTACCCAACTCTCACAATAAAATAGCTATATTAGTGGTGGTAGAGCACTATCAAAATATGCACACTTTCAACCCTTCCAACCGGTTTAAATATATAGCGGACTTTTATTTCAGACATAGCCAAACTATATGGCATACCACAAGGAATAATTTCATACAGAGACCCAATCTTTATGAGTAATTTCTGGCAGGAACTGTTCAGGTTAAGTGGAACCATATTAAAGCACAGCAGTGCATACCATCCTCAGACTGATGGTCAAACAGAGGTAACCAACAAAATCCTAGAGCAATATCTAAGAAGTTTTGTATTAGAGACACCAAGGAGGTGGGTACATTCATTCCATGGCGTAATTCTCCTATAATACATCCATCAACACTTCCACAAAAATGACTCATTTTCAAATAGTATATGGCAGACTTCCTCCTACATTACTACCCTATAATGGGAATTCAACTACCAACACAGAGGTGGAAACAGTTTTTCAACAAAGGGACAAAATTCTACAGCTACTTAAAATAAACTTACAGGAAGCTCAAAATAGAATGAAGCAAATGGTGATAAACATAAGAGAGCTTCAATTCAAGGTAAATGATTTAGTATTAGTTAAACTATAACCCTATAGACAAACTGGGTGAATCAAGATATAAAATTAGAGAAAATACTATGGTCCTTTCAAAATTTAAAAATAGGACGATATATAGAATAATTAATTACAAAGAAGGGATACATAATGTGCTTCATGTATCCAGACTTAAGCAGATTCTACTACACCCGCCAGAATTACCAACACATGTCATGACGGCGATATTAGTCAAGCCTATTAAAGTTTTAGATCAAAGCATTCTGTGGAGATCAACAAATTAAAGAAATCTTAATACAATGGGAAGGACTTCAGCAATGTGATCTTGGGTGTCAAGTAAAGAAATACAGAAAGCATTTCCAGACTTTGACCTTGAGGTCAAGGTCAAGGTGGGAGGGGAGAGTAATGATATGATCCTATATTATTCAAAAGATAATAGAAGCAGAAGGAATAAAAAAAACTCCATATTGGATGATAGACTTCATTCAATAATATAGGAAAGAATAAAATAAGAATCAGTATAGGTCATTCTACTGCTAAAAAGAATTAGAAGAATAAATAAAGAGGCCACATACATTCATAAATTACAAACAGAAGGGCTAGAATACAAGAAGGGTATTACAAACTACAAACAATAGAAATCCAACAGAATACAACTCATTACAAGACCCTTACAGAGAAGTAATACACATCAGAAATAAAAGATGAGCAACAGAGAGTATAACAAGAATAAAAGCCATTCCATAAGCGCGATTAACAAAGAAGGAGTAAAGCAACATAAAGTATTCGAGCCTTCCTGCAGACATAAATAATTGGCACTTACAGAGAGCAGAAGAAAGAGTAAACCACCAAAAATTAAACAAAAAGACAAAACTATAGAAAATAAGAAAACAAGAAGAGTTTTTTTATGATCAGCTAACTGATTCAAATACTAATACTCAAGAAATACCATCAGAGATAAAAGACAGTTAAGAGAAACTGCAAGAACATTCCACCCTAACAGAAAGAAGATTGATTGTAACAGAAAGCAGTTATACTAAAAGAAGAGCATTGTATCTTATAAAGAAACATTAAAACTAAGTAGATTAGAGGATGTAATAGTATAAATAGGGAGAGAAAGATAAACAGTGGGGATATGAATATATTTCTGAAAGCAAACTTCCTTCTTCTTCTCCTTCTTCTCTTCTCCTTCTTCTCTTGAGTTATTCTCTGGTTTTTCTCACCGGAAATCACTGCTCTCCACTCGGAAAACCCTGGGGTTTCTCCTCCGCTCCCAACCTCTCTTCCTCTCTCTGGAGTGTTCGACGACTCGAACTGTCGAAAGAGAAACAAAAGAAAAGGGTTAAAGCAAGCGTATCAAGGAAGCTTCATCTGATGGCCAGAACCCAGCCACCACAGTAGCCATCAACGGCTCAAATCATTCCCAGGGAGTGGTTATCCAGAAGATCAAATCCACTCACGGGAAGCAGACGCGTGTAATCCACTATCGGCTGGAAGGATTAAACAACACCCAATCAAGGCTAAAAAGGTAATTCCAAGTGCTAGATCCAGCGAAGGAATACCATCCATCCGATGGCTCGGAGACGTGAACAATTCTCTATTCCCTCCTCAACCGGGTTCACGCCACTCAAACTGACCCATTAACCCGAATGAAAGCACTAATTTAGCTCTGAATTCGTCTTCTGATTTCCCCTCGGGATTCAAAGAGCTCGACTCGCTCAAGTTTCCATCTGTAAATGGGACAAAGATGAAATCTTCCTCCTAAGATATAGGAAGAAATGGCGAGCGCGAGGAAAAGGTGAGGATTGATAGGGAGTATGATGTCGTCATTGTGCCCTCAATGGAGGCTATCTCTCGGTTCTAAATGTGACGATTGATTGGTCATTGGTTGGCTAGAACCTCATGCTCGATTTCCAGCAGTGAGGGGAGACTGATAGCAACTTTGTTGTTCTTGTGCCTGTTATGGCCAAACAAGGAGTTCTTTCTCTTCGGGAAAGATTTGCTTTTGATGTGGGTTATGTTGATTTCGTTTAAGTGGTGAAGTTGAGTGGGGTGGGAATTGGATTCTCCTTTCAGATTTGAAGATCTCTTCACACTCATTAGGGCGTGACAAGATAAAATCAGCTGAGGTGTTTCAAAATACTGTCCATCACCCTCATCAAGGCGTGGTGAGAAAAAAATATATTATGTGTATATGGAATATTTATGCTTGTGCTTTTCATTGCAGGTTTCAAGACCCCGCTAATGTCCATTAGGGCGTAGTGGGTGCAAAGAGACGGCTGTGGTATCGCAAGACACCGCTCGTTATGCTAATCAGGGCGTACCGAGTAAGCCAAAACTGTTAGATGTCCCCATGTGAAATGTAAAATTTTGACTAAATCTAGACTTAGAATGTATATGTTATGTATTGATTTTTCTTACGCAGTGATTGATTTCGTTATGCCATCGAGCATAACGATTCAGTACTTCAAAACACCAATCGTCACACTCATCGAGCCGGGTAGGAATAATTGGATATAGCCTCCTCGGGGATGGCGAATATTAGAAATTTCAAATTTTTGGGACTTAACAAAAATATGAAAGGATCAAACGGCACCCAATCGAGGCTAAAAAGGTAATTCCAAGTGCTAGATCCAACGGTTAGAAGGAATAGCGATCACCGCCGGAGAGCATAGAACCAATTCTCTATTCCCTCCTCAATCGGATTCATGCCACTCAAACTGACCCATTAACCCGAATTAGACCATATCAGAGAATGGTCTATTGTTCAAGGTAAATTTTTTAATCTCTGAATTAAGAAACTTGTTTTTTTAATAAGGATTTGGAATGCAAAGTAGGGCTTTATAAGGATTTGGAAAGCAAAATAAGGTTTTTTTTTCTTGTAATTATGGAAATGAAGTGCTTTAATACAGTTAATAATTAGTACCCAATTTCTTATTCTGTTGAAATTATGGTTTAATAATGATGAAACAGCTACAGTTATTATGTATTTACATCATTAGCTAAGGCTAAAATTGCTTTTTACCTCAACGATACGACATTTTTTAGAGGAATATTTGGAAGATGAGATTGTTTTGGTAAGTTTTAATTAACATATTTATAGAATTCACTTAATCAATGCTTCTAAAACCAATTAAATTATAAAATAAACAAAATTTTATGCCAAGGGTAACCCTATAATTGTGCAACTAGCCCAAATGTAAAGAAGGATCACTTGATTGTATAATTTAAAAAAAAAAAAAAAAAGATAAAGTATTGTCTTTTTTATCACTGCATTTGATTTGCTAACATACAAGTACAAAATGTAAAGAAAAAAAGATCGAGTTTAGTGTAAAAAGAATATAGGATATTTAAAATATTTTAGAGTTATTTGATTGAGAATAAAATAATTATAAGATATTTTTTTATACATGAATTAAAATGAAATTAATATAATGCACAATTTTAATGAGCAATGATATATTGCGACAATTAATAGCAGAGAATTTCAGTGTATTTAAAAATTGACCAAAATGATTCAATTTAAAATATGTCAAAATTGAACTAGCTAGTGATTTCCAAATTTATTAATGAATTACATTGCCTTTGAAATACAGCAAACCAAATAGCTATATTTTTAAAATGCATATATTTGATTTACATTACCCTAATGAATTTTCTAATTTCTTTGAAGCGCTCATTAAGATTTTCTTTGTTTGTGGCGGCATTGCTACTAGGAGATTAAAAGGAGTGAATTTTTTTTTTAATTTAAAATTTTAAACCATAATTCTGATGGAATGGGATTCAAATCTAATATATGACATGTTGACCTTCATATGTGATACATCTGTCGAGTCGAGCTCAAAATCCAAATTCGATGGACCTTTGACGCGTAAGCAACGGAAACAAAATACACCGACATCATCGAAATCAACAAACGACCGATCAACGAACGGACTCGCCATCGCTCGTTGAACGTCGAATTGGTCATAATATAAATATTGCACAATCTAACGCAACCCGATCAAGATTGATGTAACGCTGTCGACAGAGCGGTTTCTAAAAGCGAACGAAATGACCTCCGATCGAACGAACTTCCATTCGAAATTCGAATTGGTCGAAAATATAAATATTGCGTAATTTAACGATCAACCGATCAAGCGATCTATTAATGTCGACGATTGGGAGGACTGACGATATTTAAACGACCTTCGTTCATTAAATTGATTAAAGCCGTCTCCAATTCAGATAAGTCACGATTGTCAGCGGTTACAATGCATTTTTTGAACGAAATTGATCCGATTATGATAACCAAAAGTTTCGACGAAAAGCGTGTCGTTGAATCTGGAACGTCGAATTTACCTTGAAATGACTCCCATATTATATGGGATTGATTTTGGCAAGATTTTATACAAATCTTAATGCACTCGAGCCGTACAAAAACATAAAAATCATGTGTTTATTTTAACCTGATTAGACACAATTTTAATAATTGATTTATCCTAAAATTAATTAAGAATTTTTAGAAATACGATATGAAGTTAATTAATTTTAATTTGAATAAAAAAAGTGAAAAATTAATTAATTAAGAGCTTTAATCTCTATTTTCTCGCATACCCGTTCGATCCTCTTTCTCGGTCGAACAGCAACCGCAAGCCCTCATTTGATTTCCTCAACCGCAAGAATTTGCTCCCGCTTTTTCATTTTCCCACTCTCTCGTTCAGTTTTCCCCCGAACCGAAGGAAATCGAAGTGGCAAGCATGGGCTCTCTCATTCGCTGCCATTATCCCACCCTCTGTTCAATGGAAGGATGGTTGGTCCCGGATGATGAGTCCTCTTCCGGTGACGTCTGCAACATTCTCCGCAAGCTTCAACTCGTCGGCTCTGCTCTATATCTGCCCGATATTCTATCCTCTGTACCCTGACAATCTCACTGAGGCGATTTTGTTGGTAGTAAAGATCCCAGTAAAGGGGCGGGTTTTGTAAAATGGCTTTGACGTTCACTCGCCTTTCCTATTGGATATGGGGAACGAAGGATGGCCATGAAAGCACTAATTTAGCTCTGAATTCGTCTTCTGATTTCCCCTCGGGATTCAAAGAGCTCGACTCGCTCAAGTTTCCATCTGTAAATGGGACAAAGATGAAATCTTCCTCCAGAAGATATAGGAAGAAATGGCAGAGCAGCGAGGAGCGGAAGGTGAGGATTGATAGGAGTATGATGTCGTCATTGTGCCCCTAATGGAGGTTGTCTCTCAGGTTCTAAATGTGACGATTCAGTTGGTCTATTGGTTGGCTAGAACCTCATGCTCCTGATTTCCAGAGCAGTGAGGGGGAGACCGATAGCAACTTTGTTGTTCTTGTGCCCTGTTATGGCCAAACAAGGAGTTCTTTCTCTTTCAGGAAAGATTTGCTTTTGATGTGGGTTATGTTGATTTCGTTTAAGTGGTGAAGTTGAGTAGGGTGGGAATTGGATTCTCCTTTCAGATTTGAAGATATCTTCACACTCATCAGAGCGTGACGAGATGAAATCAGCTGAGGTGTTTCAAAATACTGTCCATCATGCTCATCAGGGCGTTGTGAGAAAAAAATTATAGTATGTGTATATGGAATATTTATGCTTGTGCTTTTCATTCGAGTTTAAGGCCATTAATGTCCATTAGAGCGTAGTGGGTCTGAAAGGCAGTACGTATTATCATGAAGCTTCATTATCTTGTCAGGCGTCTCAAGTGGCAGCGTTAGATGTTGCTCCCCCTATGTCAAAATGATGCCGAAATTTTGACTAAATCTAGGACTTAGAAAAAAAAAGGGGGCTTGAATGTGTATATATTGCATTGTATTGGTTGCTCTTATGCAGGTGATTGAATTCGTTATGCTCATCAAAGCGTAACGATTGAAATTCGGTCGAATGCTTTAACACCAACCACGCTATGGCTGGGTAGTAACAATTCGATGTATGCATAGGGTAGAATATTAAAATCAAATTTTTGGGATTTAACAAAAATATGATTTAACATTAAGTTACATATAAAATATAGAGTCCTAAAGAAATGAATTGGAAATTAAGTATAAATAAACTTGAAATGAATTTGATGGAGACTTAATTACAAATAAAATTGAAAATCATATTTTAAATAAAAAATAGGGATCAAACTTAAGTGAAATAATAAAACTTGAACTAAACTTAAACTCCTGTGATATACATGAACCGAATCTCATAATATTTTATTTAAAATAATCCAAAAGAAAAATCCTAATGAATCATTGAAGATTTATAGTGGGATTAAAACATAACTTATAAGCATACAATTGTTGTATAAGTGAGGCTTGAAACTAACTCCAAACTCATAAAAGAATTATAATAAGTTTGAAGTTTGACTTTTAAATTAACATAAAATTTGATGTGGAATCTAAAATAAAGTCAAATTGGATTTGATCTCTCTTACATAAAGAAGTTGAAAGAACATAACTTATGTATTCAGCAATGAATGATCTTTTCAATAAACATTGCGATTATCATAACTTATTCTAGGTCATTTAAAAGTGATTTAAATTGAACACAATCAAGCTTGGAAAATGAAGACAAAGCTTGATAACTCATTTAACAAACTATATGGGTTAATGGTTAATTAGTTAAGAAGAATTAATAGAACTTTGTGGCATATGTTCTATCATGTGTGAAAATGATTGAAAATAATAAACCAAATACAAATATAACTCTTGAATTCATGTCATACTCATGGGAAGGTTATATGAAGCTAGAGGGCTTTCTTTTAAATTGAGATAAAGCTCAAATCAAGCTCCAGAACAAAATTCACAAAGAACAAAGCCTTCTTGTTTAATTCTTACATTGCAATATCTAAGTTAAAATGAATTAAAGAAGGTTAAAAATGGACACGAAACCAAAGCATATGAGATCTATTGAGTGCTTGGCTTAAGAATGAAATTCAAATAAAAAAATTTTCACAAGAGATTTTGGTAAAATTAAGTAACTAGTTGGAAGATATAACTAAAGCTTCTCAATGAGTACTCAAACTATATTCAAGAAAATTCACAATGAATTCAATAGCCCATCATTAAGCGTGATGTGATATTTCAATAAATATTTGTCCAGCTAGAATTCATTGAAGTTTGCTTAAAGAATGCATAATAAGCTATTTGTGCAAGAGCAAAAGTTGAATATGACGAATTGATAAATATTTAAAATCTTGTTAACAGCGACAAGTTAAATAATCATTGATACTTGAAAAATGCAACGAACAAATAAAATACAAGCAAAGTTGCAATATTTTGAAAAAAAAATATGAAGCTTGTTGCGTGCTAGAAAACCAGTTGCGGTAGAGTGAAAATTTATACCTTAGCTTCTTTGGAAAGTCCGACACACATCTGAGATGTTTAAAGAGTGAAACAATAAAACTCATATTTTACGTGGAAAACCCTCAAAGAGGAAAACCACCTGCGATAAAAGCTTCTACTATGTATATGTTTGAGTACAAGATCTTCCGTCACAGGGATTACAGATTTGTATGTGAAGGGAACAACGATTCTAGTAATAGACAATGTTGACGATGTTGGATGTTGGCGTCGAAGTTG
This sequence comes from Cymbidium sinense, assembly GCA_021442155.1. Classification (NCBI taxonomy): domain Eukaryota; kingdom Viridiplantae; phylum Streptophyta; class Magnoliopsida; order Asparagales; family Orchidaceae; genus Cymbidium; species Cymbidium sinense. Next base: position 101,882,711 of record CM038223.1, on the reverse strand, counting down.
GCGTCGAAGTTGATGGCGATGTTGGCGGCGATGGCCAAATGAGTGTCGGTCATGATGCAACAATGATCGGCGATGGCGAGGGTCGATGGTGGCGATGGCGGCCGTGGCGGTGGTTGACGGCAGGTAGCGGCAGGATTGTGCTTGGAGGATCTTTAGAGCTCTCTCCTCTCTCTTGCCTCCTTCTCCTTCACTTGGCCTCCCCATATGAGGAATGATGTATTTATAGATTGGAGGAGTGGCGTCTGTAAATACATGCAAAACCAACTTCTCTCCCGACTCATGATTCCCTTGATCATATGATGTATTTTGTGTATTTGAATGCTCAAATGAATTGTAAGATCTTTGGCTTGTTGGGAACCGTCGAGGCGGCTCGATTTATATAAACACTCCATATTTGAAAGCTTTTAGGAATTTGCGATGTCTCAAAGTTTCCAATGATATTTTAAGTGCTTGATCTCGACCGGTTTCAATTTGATTAACACTTTCGTCAAGATTCGTGCGCCTTAGAGGAATTTTCAAGGTCATATCGATTCTATTTTTGGATGATATATATCAATCATCCAAAATATATATCAATACTTGAAAGCAACAAATTCTTCAATGAAATTTGAGTCCATTAACTACATATTTTGAGAACACATTTTCATGGAGCACAATTATGACTTCTGAAGTATCTGAGGCGCAAATGCGTGTAGGTATCTGTGGGTCGCGAATTTTGAGGTTACGGACCCATGGTGCGAGCGAGCTCATGAGCGGCCATGGTGGCGTGGCGCCTGGCCTTGCGCCGCCAAATGGCGTAGCGCCCAGCATGATTTGCCCGCGGGTGTGAGCGGATCGCGGACTGCGAAGCAGGCGGATCTGCGCGGGTCGGAATATTAGAACGGAGCTGGAAGCGGGTCGGAGTCAGTATGATGGCTGAAACGAATTTGAGTTTGAGTAGACCAGCGGGCGGGCGGTTCGCGACGTGGCCCGTGACCCGTGGGCGCATCTACGTCTGAGCGGCAGTTTCGGCCCGGCCGGCGAACTGCGGCCGCAATACGTAGGCGCCATGGCCGGATTGCGCCATGGACCAGCGAGTCGACCGTGGACCGGCGATTCGCGGCCACGAGCGATAAAGCTTCTGCGAGCTCGTCTTGAAGCCGAACTGAATGATGGTTTTGAGGTTTGGCGGTTTCCGTGGTTTTGGCGATTTTTTTACTGAAAGGTCTATAAATAACAGGGCTAAGGGAAAACACCTTCTCTTCTTGAGAAAGGTCGTTGAGGATCAAGACAGTTCATCTGCAGCTCAGTTTTCCCGAAGAGGTGTCAGCGACCTGGACCAGGTTTGGAAGCGATCAAGACCGTATCATCTGGAAAAACTCAGTTTTCCCGAAGAGGTGTCAGTGACCTCGTCGGACAGGGTTTGGAAGCGATCGTAGTTCATCAAGAGCTCCATTTTCCCTCGAAAGAGGTTTTAACGACTTCGTCCGGACCGGCCGGGTTTGGAGTATCCGCCGAGGCAGGGGTTGGCGAAGATGCTCAGCGATGGTGGCAGCGACATTGTGCAGCGGTGACTGCGAGGGTGGTAGGATTAACGATATTGGTGGCCGGTAGGGAGATGGTGTGGCGGTAACGGCAATCGATAGTGAGCTGAGCATTATAGTGGTTGGCGAAAGAGGTGGGGGGAAGCGATGAAATCGATAGGGATAATAGGCGGATAGTGACAGTGAGCATTATGCGATTACCAGCGGCATTTAGTAGCAGCAGATTTCCAAAAGTTATCTGCGGAGTAATTCAACAAGCAGCGGCAAGCAGCGATAAAACGCGATGGTAGCCGGCGGAATTCAGCGATAGGCAGCGGCGATGGCGATTCTTGGGGACCGAAATTATGATCAGCGGCAATGGGCGCAATGATAATGATGGTAGCCAGCAACGATAATCAGCGGTAATAGCGGCTGATAATTAGCCCGATATGTCAGCAGCCAGCAATGTCAGCAATGCGATAAGCCCATCAAAATCAGCGAGATGGCAGCGAAATGGCGTGAACCAGTAAGGCAGCAGTAGTGTAATGGCAACCAATGTGGTGGCCAGCAACAATAGTTCGGCGGCGGCCAGGATGTGTAATTGTGGCGTAGCGAAAATACCGGTAATGGCAGCCAGTGGCGAAAGAAGATAGCGATGGTAATATCCAGCAGCGGTAAAGTAGATGGCGAGCCGGCGATAGTTCAGCGATAAACCAGAATTGTAGCGGCTGATGCCAAAACGATGATGCGGCAATCGTCAGTAATCTCGAGATAAGCGAAAGATGCCCAGCGATAGTAATAGGTAGCCAGTAATCAGCGATGGCCGGCTGATGGTTAGCGCCGGAGGTTCAGCGGCAGCGGCAGCGATTGCGGCAGCGCAGCAACAGAGTTAGCATGATAAGCCGGAAATATGGTGATAACCGGCGAGATGCGGTGATAAGATGCTTGATGGCCGGCGGCAGTGAAGCAGCGGTGGCCTATAGTGGTTTGGCGATGGGTGGTCAGCGGCTAGGTCGATAAGCGGCCAGCGTCGATGGATTTTGAGGATGATGCAACGATGGTAGTGGCCGGATTCGAGATAATCAAGATTATGATATCAAGAGTGGCAACGGTAGTGGCCGTGGCGACTATAGTAGTTGTGGCGGCAAGAGCGGCGGCGAAAATCGGCGGTAGCGGCGGTCAAGCGGCGGATGACGGCGATGAGATTCGATGGCGTTGACACATGGAAGAGGTTGAATTAAATCGGCGAGATTTTGACTATCAAGGTTTTGTCGGTGTTACCGATAGCGTTAACTGTGGAAGATGTTGAATTGAATCCGTGAGGATTTTGACCTATCACGAGGTTGTTTGTCAAAGTCTTTCGCGATAGCGTTAACTGTATGGAAGAGGTTGAATTGAATCGAGGATTTTGACTATCGAGGTTGTTTGTCGAGTCTTTACTCGATGGCGTTAACTTTTGTGGAAGAGGTTGAATTAATCCAGGATTTTGACTATCAAGGTTGTTTGTCGAGTGTTGCGATGGCGTTAACTGTATGGAAGAGGTCGAATTGAATCTGAGATTTTGACTATCTAGGTTGTTTTGAGTGTTGCAGATGGCGTTAACAATGGAAGAGATTGAATTAAAACATCCGTTTGTGGTTGTAGAAAGTTGCTCCTTAACGCTTGGTCTCATTTTTCCATGAGTATGAGTGGAAAACATAATTTGCAAAACTATATCTCTTCTCAGATGTTGAAATATCCTCAACTTTGACTTATTTCTTGGGATGAAATCGATTAGATGCTTGGTGATCTTACGAGATTAGAGTTGCCCCAGTTCCGAATCGAAGGCAAAGTTTGATGAATCTTCATTCTTAACGCTCTTTAAAAGCTTGAAATGCTCCACCTCGATGGTGGTTTTGATCTTGTTGGGAAACTTGGTCATCTGAGATGAAATAATGAATCGATTTCCCAAATGGCGAAGTGCTAGAAAACCGATTCTGTAGAGTAAAGTTGTTAGCTTCTTTGGAAAAGTCACACACATGTTTAAAGTGAACAATAAAACTCAAATTTTACGTGGAAAAAATCGAAAAAGAGGGAACTGCGATAAAAAACTTTTATGTATATTTTGAGTGATCTTCCGTACGGATTACGATGTATGAGGAAGATTCTTGTGGAAGAATGTTGGCGGCGATGTTAGAAATGTTGGCGTCGAAGTTGCGTTGTTGATCGATGTTACGATGGCAACACGATGGTCATAATGGAATAATGGCATGGCGAGATACAGGTGGCCAGCGTCATGCGCGGCGGTGGTGGTTGGCCAAGTCAGTGGCGGCCTTGGAGGATCTTTAGAGCTCTCCTCTGCTCTCTTCTTTCTCTCAGCCTATGAGGAATGAGCTATTTATAGTGGAGGTGTCTATAAATACATGCAAAACGAACCACTCCTCATCGGATGGCTCATGATGATTCCTTGATCATATGATGTATTTTGTGTATTTGAATGCTCAAATGAAGTGTAAGATCTTTGGCTTGGGGAAGCTGAGGCTCGATTTGACTATAAACACTATAGAGCTTTTAGGAATTTTGATGTCTCAAAGTTTCTAATGATATTTTTAAGTTTGATCTCCTCAATTTGAGTTTACCGTCAAGATTGATCTTCTTAGAGGAATTTTCGAGGTCATATCAAAATGAAATCAGCGCCCCGGATCTCACTCAGTATAAGAAGCGTTGGAAATTGATAAACTTCAAATGTATTAATTTTGCATAAATTATGGAGTCACTATTACTCAATTCAGTCTTCAATTGTGTCATTTGAAAGAAATGAACTCGAAATATAAAGTAATTTTCAATCAATTTGGGGTTTCAAAATTCATACAAGTATTCTAGAAACATGCATGAAGATACTAAAGCTAAATGCTTAAATGGTGTAAGAAGATCTTCTGCATTTCGTTGGTCTTAAAACGGAGTTAACAAAACCCCAAATTCTTATAAGAATTTCAACTTATTAAAATGTCTGAGGCTAATTTTATCATGTAATGATAGATCGATTCTCATTATTAAACTAATAGAATCGACGGGATCTAAAACAATAATTAAATGATCAAAATAATACATCTACCCCGATGATGGATGTGTTGAATTAAGATTTTAATCGGAGGGAATACTTCTATCAAAAAGTGATTCTAATTTCAAATCAAATTAACTCAAATTAAGTATCAATCTGAAAATGCTTAAATGAAATTAATCTTTAAAAACTTAAAATAAACCTTATTCAATCAACATTCCAAGCTTGTTTGTTGAATGACAAATTAAACTTCTTCATGAAAAGAATGATGTCGAATCAGTGTTCTACTATGTTGTCTTGTCCAATCTACCTTGAAATCCTCGTGAAATGCGCTGCCTATGAGGGAAGAAGGCTCTTGTCTTCTATGCTTATTATGTCCCTGTTTGCCAACCTTACATCAATTTCTATCTTTTTATGTAATCACAGATGAATAATCTTCTTATTCTTTGTAAGCCACATTTTGGCATTGACTTCTCAGGTATTGTAGAAACTAGAGTGGTTAGGCTAACTTTGATCATATATGTAATTTATGATCCCTAAATAGGGTTGTAAGAGAACAAAAAAAAAACTTTAAAATTACAAGTAATAATCTATAGTCGAATTATGCCAATTTAAAATTGAACTTAGTTCTTCAACAAATGCTCGTTGAGTGTCAACTTCTCTTTTTAAAATTGCGTCTAAGTAAAATTGATTGGCGATTATATTTATTTTTAATAATGTTTGTTATAAATTTTAGAGTATGCAAGATGTTTGCTCTAAGATTTATCAAGTACATACTATGTGTATCTTATTAATGATTTTCTAAGTGTAGGTCACTTGTATTTAGAGTTATTAAAAATGGTATTTAATGCATATTAAATCTATTATTTAAGTATTTAATTATTATTTTTATCAATATTTAAGGTGTGTAACGTATCAATGGACAAGTGCGTGCATTATGTGCTTATTTATTTTGTTTGAATTTTATTTATTTTAAATATTCTCACTAACAAATTTTAATATATATATATCATATTTAGATTGGAGTAATTCACATAATATTTTCTACTTTATCTTTAGCCAAAATTAAACCATGTCTAATAAAATCAATTAGATTATTACATATAAAATTTAAATATAGTTTTATATTTCGATTTCAATAATTTAGACTTTAGAGTCATATATGATTGTAAAGTATTATGTATTATTATGAATATTAATTATATAGTAATATATAATATTTTATAATTGATATAAAATAATTATATATTAAATGAGTATTATATGATACTATATAATTAAAATTAAAAGGTAGAAGCTATGTGCGGAACTCTGCAGTAATAATTTTTCTAAAACCTAATCACAACCGGTTCAGCAACGATCCAAAAGGCGTCAAAATTATCCGTTGCAACTGCCCTTCCCATCGCGCCTCTTCGCCCAAACTTACTCCTTTGATTATAAGAACTCTGCAATCTAATTTCCACACTCTCATTACACATTAAACCAAAGCTCCTAAACAAAATTTTCAAAAATGGCTTCCACCGCCCGATCTCAGTTATATCAATGCTTCTCCCCTCCCACCCTCCGATCTTGTCTAGCCGAATTCATCTCCACCTTCCTCATCGTCTTCGCCGCCGCCGGTTCCACCATTTCCGCTCGTCCGTTCCCTCCCTCTAAATTTATTTATATTTCACTCTATCCATGTTGTATGACCACCACAATGAACCACAACTATCGAATAACTGCAGGAATGTTGACGCCTGACGTGACATCCGACGCTTCATCTTTAGTGGCCATGGCAACCTCGCAGGCCTTCGCGATGTTCGCCGCCATCTACATATCCGCCGATGTCTCCGGCGGTCACCTCAACCCTGCTGTCACCTTCGCCTTTGTTCTCGGCGGCCACATCGCCATCCCCACCGCCGTCTTCTACTGGGTCTCTCAATTGCTAGGCTCTACTTTCGCATGCCTCCTCCTCCGCTTCGCCTCCGCCGGTCAGGTGAGCCCGCTTTCCCTCTCCCTTTTTATCGACTTGATTCAGAATTTTTTTCACCAATCTACCTCAATTCTCTTGAGGCGCGCAGGCGGTGCCGACGACGAAGATAGCGATGGAAATGACGGGGTTCGGCGGGGCGATTGTGGAAGGGGTGATAACCTTCATGTTGGTCTATACAGCGTACGTTGCGGCGGACCCGCGGGCCGGCGGAAGGAAGGACGGGTCTGCAAGTGGGCCTTTAGCGATCGCGTTGGTGGCTGGGGCTTGCGTGTTGGCCGCCGGCTCGCTGACCGGCGCATCCATGAATCCTGCTCGGTCCTTCGGACCAGCCATTGTGAGCGGAGATTTTAAGAATCACGGGGTTTATTGGGTCGGTCCGCTCATTGGTGCTGGTTTGGCGGCTCTTGTTCATCAGAATCTGGTTTTTCCATCACCCTCCCCTTCTTCTTCTAAAGACGTCTTAGCAGTTTAGTATAGTAATGTGTGTAGCTTAACTATTCAATTTAATTAATGTACTTTTATTACGAATTAATCTGCAATTACATTGAAAGTGAAGTCATAGAGAAAATGTTTACATCATAATTTTTATCAAGTTTTATATAAGTTTAAATTCTAATATATATTGTAAAGTCTTAGGCCACATTTTGTAATGCTGTATTATATTAATTGCTCAATTAAATTTTTTTATTAATTATTTTTTTTTAATGCACTCTTACAAGGAATGGATGTCTTGTGTCATCAAACATGTGTTGATACAAAGAAGCATTTTGAATTTTGATCTTTTATAGTTAAAATTTATTTATCAGCAAAGGTTAGACTTCATTGTATTAAAACTCGATTAATCATAGGTGCAAATGAATCGGCCGAAAAAAGTATGTGTTCAAGCTTGAGCATGTTTAATATTATCGAGTTCGAGCTCGATTGAGCTTTAAGAATAGTGTTCAAGCTTGAGCTTGTTTATCAATATCAAGCTCGAGCTTGATTCGAGTTTGTTCATGAGCTCGATTCAAATTGGATTATCGAGCTTGTTAACGGTTTAATAAAATAAATGAGCTTTAATCAATCTTTAATCGAGCTTGTTCACGAGCAGCTTCTTGAGAAATATGCACGAGATGTATCAATTAAAGCTTATTAAGCCTAAAAAAAAAATAATTTGAACAATATTATTCACAAACAAGCCTTAATGGGAGCCGTGTCGAGGCATAATCAATCTCCTTGGCGTTTCGCGAGCTTTAAATGATAATGTTCGTGACATAAATGAACCGACAACAGTTCAACCTTTTTCATTTAACAATCGAGTATTTACGAAGTGTTCAAGCTCGTTTGATTAGTTAATCAAACGAACATACAATCGAGTCGAGCCATGAGTAGTTTGTTGAACGCTAGGTTTAGTTGCGGTCCAATTAATCAGATTGAATGCTTTTGTTATGAGTTAAAAAAATTGAGGAATCATATTAATAATTTTGTGGTATATTTGTTATAAGTTTGATCATGGAGTTAGCAATTTACTTTTTAATAATTCCGCATCTTAATATTTTTTGCTATATTAGGTGAAGATTTGAGTCTTATGAAAAAACCAAATAATATAAATTAGGTTTAGAGTATCAACCTCTACGTATCTCTTATTGAGCTTCTTCTTTGAGCATTGAGTCGCCACACCTCCTCATAATTAGTCTTGTCAAGCCCTTATCTTTGACCGAGTAATTTCGGTCGGCGTAAGAATTCTTCCACCAAATACCATCACTATTTGTCATCAGTATTATTCCCAACGTTAATGGCCGGAGCAAAACTAAACCTTTTGGCAGCTCTCCTCCTCATCGCTTCCGGCGCACTCGCCGCCGCGCAGAACTGTGGTTGCGCCGAGGGCCTCTGCTGTAGCAAGTATGGGTACTGTGGCACTGGCAGTAATTACTGCGGAAGAGGTTGCAAGTCAGGGCCCTGTGATTCCCCGCCAGCCGGCGGAGGAACGGTGGTGGCCGACGTGGTAACTCAACAGTTCTTCGACGGCATGACGGGAAAGCAGACGAGAATTGTGAGGCCAGAGGGTTCTACGAGACAAGCCTTTCTGGATGCGTTGGAAAGCTACTCTGAATTTGGACAGGATGCCACCACTGTCGACTCTAAAAGAGAGATCGCTGCCTTTTTCGCTCATGTTTCTCATGAGACCATCAGTATGCTTAGAAAAATTTTATATTTTTATGAATTTATATAATTATATATCACATACTTTGAATATTCATATTTAATTATATAATATTTTAATCATTAAAGAACATCAAAATAATTGTTATGATTCTCCTAGATATATCGGAAATCAGTGGTATGCATGTAGAATTAATTGATAAATTTTAACTTTCTTAAACAATGACTAAAGATATTTTATTTATATCTTTATGAAAAATTTGTGTTTATTAGTTTTACAATAAAATGTTGTAGCAAATTTTTATAAAAATACAATTAAATATTTATTTTGCTTAGAAAAATTAATAACCACAGCTATATGAAAGTATTGCTAAAAAACATTCAATATGAACTAATATATATATATATATATATATATATATATAAGAATGATCAAACTAGTTCATATTGGTGTTTAGCTCTCTAGGTGGCGGGTAAAAGAATCTTGTTTAAGTTAATCTCGCATGCTTAAGAACAATTAACATCAATATTTTTTTTACTCAATACATTGGATTATTAAAAAAAATATGCAGATGAAATTAAGACAGTTGCACAGCAACCCCAACTAGCTATTCGCTCTACATATTTTATTTAACCAAATATTCATACAAAAATAATAAAATTCTTGATCTGAAGCAGATATGTGCTACAAGGAAGAGAGAGGTAAACCCAGTGCCTACTGTGACTACAGCATCTAACAGTACCCATGCGCTCCAGGCAAGAAATACTACGGGCGTGGCCCTATCCAAATCTCCTGGAACTACAACTATGGCCCCGCAGGTGAAGAAATAGGCTTCGATGGACTCAACTCACCGGAGACTGTCATCACCGACGCCACCATCTCCTTCAAAACTGCACTTTGGTATTAGATGAACAACGTTCATGATGTTATTGGCCAAGGCTTCGGCGCCACCATCCAGGCCATTAATGGCGCTCTTGAGTGCGGAGGAAAGAACCCTAATGAGGTTAATGATCGTGTTAACTTACTTAGATTACTGTAAACAGTTTAACGTGTCGCCAGGTGATAATCTCACGTGTTAGGAAGATCACTTGATGAGCTTAGTTTATCACTTGTTTGTGTTGGCGTGTTACATGTTAAAAACAGTAATGGCTATCCCTTTGATTTGCTTGACTTGCTAGCTGTGTGTATCGATGAGTTAATCATGTTTATATTTGTATATGTATATCAAATATTGTAAGAATCTTTATTATTCTATTGCATTGATTAGATATTGATCACACATATTTATTTATTAAAAATAATCAAAAAAATATTATATTATTCTCTCTTTCAAATGCATTTTGATTGTGAAATTCCTCTCTGAAATTTTTTTAGCCGTTCTTTTTTCGATGATCAAGAAGTTGAAAAATCTATATCAACATCACACATTGATTATGTTAGCATTCTATATGAATAGCTAATGAGTCATTTAGCATTATCTATAAATGCTTATATCTAGATAGGAGATTTATGTCTCTATTGAAGCTCTATTTATGATTTTTTTTTGTTAGACATAATCGTTGTTGAAAATTAATGATTAGTGTATGTTTTAAATTTAAATCTCCCTAAATTTTACATTACTTTTCCAAACTATTCATAAAATAAATTTATAACTATTTATTTATTTATTAAAACTTTTACATACACAATCAAACTATTCTTCTAAATTTATAAATTAATCACCTTTAATCTTAATTTTTTTCAAACTTTAAAATATTGAAATTCATAACAAAAATTCAACCCATATTTTTTATTTTTATAAAATTCTTAAAGATTTGATCGCGACACATACAAATATATGAGTCATGTAGTTCAAAAAAATAGAGAGGGTGGCTAAATTATAAATAGATATGTATTAGGTGGTTTATTTATAAATTTTTCTTATTTATTATGTCCAAGTGTCACTTCCCTTAATTTCTTTCATCAATTAAGTTAAATATTAAATATAAAATTTGAGAAAGAACTGGGGTTTTATTTTGTCTACTTGGTTGAATATAAATAAACCCAAGCCTATTAATGAATTGAAAATTTTTGCTCAAATAAAAATTTAAAATATATGATGTCATTGATTACTCAAATATATGTGATCATTTTAATTATAAGAAGTATACGTGAAACAAGTTTTAGATGTGCTTATATGTCTATATATATACATCTTTGATTTTCTTTTGAATTTTGGTGAGGTTCTTCTATGGTTTAGTTCGTTTCAAATATGCAGCTCCAAATTGCAAGGTGATTTTATTTCTCAGGAACTTTTTTACTTCAGTCTATATCTTATAAATCCAGCAAGAACACAAGGAGTTTGAAAAGTTCTGATCTTGCCTTATTATTTACTTTTATATTGTCTAAAGGATTAGCACTGAAGTTGGTTGTTGTTCATTCAGAATTAATTAGAAAAGAGGGATCATGTGGCGAATTTGCATGTTTTTTATCATTCTACTTTCATTAATGCTTCTGTCATATCAACTAAGTTGCCTCTCTGGCCTTCTGAAATTGATGATCATAACTCGTTCATTTTTGAGAAAAAAACAATTTTTTTTGCTGTTTCTACAAGCAACTGTATCAAGGATAATTTTGGAATTTATTCATCTTATGATATGGGTATTATTATTCCTATTCAGGTGCTGATTGTCGCAAATCCAAACACCAATGCACTGATTCTAAAGAGTTTGCCCCATCAATCCCTGCCAAGAATATCACTTGCCTCACTAGGCTTGATCATAAGAGCTCTTGGTCAAATTGCAGAGGCTACATGTGCATGTTGGTGATGTGAAAATGTAATTATATGGGGAAATCATTCCTCAACTCAGTATCCTGATGTCAACCATGCAATGTCATGACCAAAGATGGAGAAAAGCAAGTTAGAAAACTTCGTTGCTGATGATCAATGGTATCTACTTTTCTTTGATTGCAATATCTTAGTTGATGTGCAATAATCAATTTTGTCGAAGTGACAACAAAATTTCATTGTATAATTTCATACCAAATGTTTGGATTTTCATTTGTTCTTGATTTCTTCAAGTAATTTCATTGTTCATTTATCATACATACATTATTTTTTTCTTAAATCAATCGATGAAAAGACATTTAATACTTAATGAAAGAAAGAATCTATCCAAATCGGTATGCATGTATTATTCCTTCAAATTTATTTATTATCATATGCATATTATCACTTATGCAAAGTCATATATGCTAGGAATTCTAACTATTCATCATGGTGATAGTCCCTCATTATTAAAGATATTCATTTACCATTCCAAAGGTGTAATTCTCCAACATTCTCCTTCTTTTATATCATGGTATCAAAGCTAGTGTCGATGTTCTACCTACCTCAAACCTTCCTTTGTATCTTGGAACATCATCAACCACAACATCTAGATCTCAAATCCAATCCCTTGATTGAATCTCTTAAGTTGGTCTCTCATAAGGAAGTTCTATAACTTCTTTAATTCCTTCCATTGGGACCTCGATGACATAGGATTGATTGTAACTCGATACCCTTGTCTCTCAATTTGCACCTATCTTGCACATGTCCATCCTCATGCCTCAAATCTTTGAGGATTAACTCTCTTTTTTTCCACTAAATCTTCAACCTTGTGGAAGCTTCAAAAATTAGTCACCGACCTCTCATATTGAAGAGAGTAGATTAAATGTCTATGAAATTTTCGCAATGCAGAAGGAATAGTAGATAAAACACTACAGATTTTAGCCCTCATTGTGAGGACTTGGATCTAGTTTCAAGTTTCCCTATAGTTAATTATATCTCCCAATATTGAGAGTGAACTTTCGATTAAGGCTAGTTGTTATATCACTTAATGTGTAGCATATAGTAGCATCATGTGAAGTTTAAAATTTAGAATTTATGAAATTCATCATATTTAACTTAAAGCGGATGGTTGGGGGAATGATGACGTGCCCTATCAAGATCACATGGTTCGTCATTCCGTTTTTTGGTCCCTAGTCTACTTAATCGAGGAGGTAGTCTATAACCAGAAAGATCCATGTCGCGTATGAGTTGCATGAAAGGAGCCTTGTAATGAGGTGGTGTTATCTAGGAGACAAGCTTAAGTTTACCTTATAAGAGGATTTTTTTCTATCGGGCACATGATTCACATCTCAAAGGCGTATTTCAGGGCCTCACATTTCTGATCATGCATAATATAATTGTATCATTTAGCAATCTCGATTAGAGGATCGATCGTAATGCATCATATGTTGAGCTCTTGGAAAACAAGCTAGGACCACCACCTTAGCATGAGATTATTTGAGTGTGAATATAGATGTGTACTTGACTTGACATTGGCTCCTTTGTGAACTAGAATTTTCTTAATTTGTCACCTCCAACAAATAATTAAGAAAGGTGGGTTGAATTTTTAGCTTTAAATTTTTAAAGATTTGATTTCATTTAGGTATTTATAGCTTAATGATATATTAGATTTTGCATTTGAGTTTACACTTGATTTAAGTTAATTTGATTTGAGATTGTTGTGGGATCCGAAAATTCATCACCGATCTCTTTTGGAAAAGAAAAGAGTTGTTTTAGTATCCGTGAAAATTTCATAAGCGGATGAATAGTAGATAAGACACTACTGAGATTTGTCTCATTTGGTGAGAACTTTTATATATGGTTCTATGTTTCCTATAAAGCCTATAGTTAATTACTCCCAATAGAGAGAGCACTTTCGATTAGAATGATCATGAATTAACGAATATATAATTACAGTGAGGGAGTTTAGAATTTATGAAATTTATCATTTTAATTTAAAACTTTTGTGGAACGATGGCGTGCTCTAGATCTCATAGTTAGTCATCCGGTCCCGTCCGTCTAACGTCGAGGAGGTAGTCGACCCGACCAGAAGGATCCTTGTCGAATACGTTTACGTCGTCAAAGTCCTTGTAGACACAGGGTGGAGTTTGTCGGGACAAATATAAGTCAACATTAGTAACATAGGCTTTTTCCAAACCAAATACATTATAGATTTCACTTAGCAGTTGGGAATATACTGTTGTGGTGTGTAATTTAGTGGTATCGTATCAGCGAACCACCCGGTCGAGCTCGGTCGTGTGTCATTTATGTGGTGTCATTTTCAAAACCACGCGGGAGAGGACACGCCGCCCTGCGGGCTTAAATATTTGAGTGTAAAGATAAGTCATGCATTGATTTCATTGGCTCTGAGCAAAATTTTCTTGATTTGTCACCTCAAGACAACAAATATGAGAGTGGATTGATTTTTTTAATTTTAATTTAAATAATTAATTCCATTTTTTATATTTTGTTATTTTATTTGAATTTTGATCATTTTATGGTTAATTTAGATTTGAATATATGATCATTTATCATTTAAAACTTTAATAATAATTGTCATTCTCAATCATAGGACTAATATCGAATAATAGACCATGTCTACTATGCTGATTTTCTACAGAGGATCGGGTCTAAATTCATTTAAGAAATATAATCCTTCAAACCTTTCCTCTAGCTTGAACATAGAGGATGGTTTGGAACTTTTCTTCGAGGGCTTGAATTTGTTACCTCCTACAATTGAGGAAGGTGGGTTGAATTTTTATCTTTAAATTTTAAAGATTGAATTTCATTTAGGTGTTTATAGCTTAATGACATATTAGATTTTGCATTTGAGTTTATACGATTTAAGTTAATTTAATTTGAGATTGTGATTACATTTTAATGGAAGTATCTCTTAGGTTGAAAACTTCATTCAATATCATCATCATGAGGTATATAAGTTCGATCTTTTAGTTTATTATTTGATTTATTTATTAATTTAATAATAAATGATCGGATCTATTTGTATAATGAAATTAACTTCTTAGATATTTTATTAAGTTGAAAATATTATAATATTATTTTTTTTTTAAGTTTTGTTAACTTCGCGATCCAAAACCAACCGTAGAGAATCAACCCGCATCAAGACACACCAAGTTTAAGCATTGGATAGTGTCGGGTCATGGATATATTTTAAGAATGCTTGCATAATTTTAAGGCATTGAATTTGAGTTTTAATCATGTCTTATAATGCATGCAAGAGAGTTGATGGTAATTAATGTCTTCTCGTCTGATGTTTGCAAATCGGTGGCGTTAAGTGTTTCAACTCTGCTCAAATATTTAGATTAATATTCATTTGTTTGCATTAGATAGACATCTAACTTGTTGTAGACTATTGTTAGTCAGATAATTGAAAGTTCAATCTTATCTCAGCAGTTTAGTATATTAGACTTAGTTCAATTATTGATCTTATTATTCGTTTAAGCTTCAAAGATTCTTCTTTAACTATTTCATTTTCATTAATTATTAATCTCTATTTTGATTAAATTTACAACCTCGACATAGTCTCATAGTGAGAGTGCTAAAGTCTTCTATCATGCTTAAGAAAAATAATCTCTTTAAACTTTGTAGAGTCTTTTAAACCAACCATGCTTAAAAGCATAGGCTAATATCGTGTTTGGAATGAAATTGACCTATGCATCATCCCGTGTATGGGTAGGGGTGTCATGCCTTCCTACCATATTTAAGAAATCATCATGCGTAATCATGTCTTTAGATTTGCTAGAGATTTTCTTTACATGAAAAGCGACACATAAGCCTTCAAAATATAAGACATCGGTTTTTATGTCAAGCAACATCGAGTACTTATATCTAACAAATATGTGCATATTAAAACATTAGATACAAAATTTAATATACTAAGGCATATATATGTATTTGAAATAAAATTAAATGTCATCCCGTTAGAGTCGCATCGAGTGTTATAGCCATCCGCTTGAGAAACGTGGTAGGTGTCTTAATCGGAATTATTTGAAGCGCATAGCGTCAAAAACATGTGTAAAGGCATCGATTTCCTCGTCATCTTTGAAGCGATGCAGTACTTCTAGCAAATTTCCCACCTTATTAAAACAATCACGGTGGATACTTAAAATTACATTCATCATGATTTTACTTTACATATACATTGAGCCGAGATGATAGGATATAAATGAAATAATCTATCATCGTATAACTCCTATCATTTCTTCACTCATTTTTTTTTCTTTCGATCTACTTAGCAGTAGCGCCAACCACATATTCCCAATGCATCTCCATTTCATCTTCTTTTATGCCAAACATCCAAACACTATTTACCTTCTCCAAATTTAACAAACAAAATAGCAACTCAATAGTGAAATATGAGTAAGCTTTAGCCTCAAACAACAATACAAATACCAACATTAAACTTCTACAATAACTTAAATCTTATCACCTCGTATCCTCTTGGTTAAGATTAGACTAAAGAGGGGGTTGAAGGAAGTTGTTGTTGGTGGAGATTGAGGTTACAAGTGAAGTGTTCAACCTCCATTTGCTGCGAGTGCAGCCGACGCGAGGTTTGCGTTAGTAGCCAGGACTGTTGCAAGGCTTGGTGTCGGTCGGCCTGAGTAGAGCGACAAGTACAGGAGGTCGAGGGATAAAGGCTTGTGCGACTCGTGTGGCTCGTCGATCCATCGACTCGCCGTGGAGGAGATCGACGGGATTCAGCTCGGATCCCTCGACTGCGGGCTTCCAAACAAGAGCGGATCGAAGCTCTCGGTTTGGTGTGACCCTATAAATGGACGAACAAGGGACGAGAGGTGAATCGTGCGGTTGGGTGTTCGGTTGAGAGCAGGAGTCGACAGGGAGGAAGGAGACTCGCGGCTAGCCTTCGATCGGGAACGAGCACAAGAGAGGGAAGAAATGTCGAGAGGGAAGAGTGGGCTATGCGGCTCTAGGGTCGGCTACCAATAAAATCTCTAGGGCTAGGTGTTAGTATACACTTATATATGGCTCCTTTTTTATGAATTTTAAATAATTAAATTAATTTTAATTGAACTTTTCATGACAACATCATTACATGATTTATATATATTAATTTTAGATTATTTTGATATTTCAATGCGGTGTCCATTTTGCGATCGAAGGTTTAGTTTCAAGTCGGTGTTGAATCAATCGATTCGTTCAAAAATTGTAAATACGGCCACTTCATTCCGTCGAATTGAGCGCGTCTTAATTGATAGGTTTTGGCGTTTTGGCCACATAATCAATTTCACGAGCGGATGTCGTTTGGGCATCGTCCTTTCTCGATATACAGCGTGGTCGTCGACAAATTTTCTTCTTGATATTATCGTTGAATTATGCATATGTAGAACAATTTCAGTTCACGTGATGGAGTCCGCTCGTTGATCCGATATCATTTTGACTAGTTTTGGCGGCGTCGGTGTATTTCGGTTTGATTTGCGTCGTTGCTGAAGTCCATCAAATTCGGCTCATGAGCTCGACTTGATTGATGGAGCATACATGGAGGTCAACACCTTGTTTTATTTATGAGAGATATCAAGATCACTAAAGATGACATAGAATTTATATAGTTCGAGAGATTCATCTACATTCACAACGACAATACTATAAGATAAATGTCAACTACTAAAAGACAAAATAGATACAAATATTTATTCTCTTTTTTTTATTACTTTGATCTCATGCATTCTTCTCCTTATCTCATTCTCTCTCATAACTTAGGTATGAGTTATTCACTGATGTGCTCATCACATATTTAAGAAAGCTTATCATCTTCTATGAATGAGCTTGTTGGCCAAGCACCTATCATTGTTGCTTTTGACTTTTAAATGTGAAAGGCTCTTTAGTGGTCATTGTTGTTGTGAATGGAGCAAGACACAGCAAGATTGAAGTAATTCACCAAAGAAGTAAATACAAGCATAAAATCAATACAAATTTACGTGAAAAATCCCAAGATGGGAAAAATCACAAGTGGCAAGAAGGAAAGAAACTTCACTATAAAAGAAAAATAATACAAGGAGAAAAAACATTCATATACTCACAAGAGTATAATCACTCATATTGTATGAACACTCATAAGAGTATTTTATTCTAGTTTTTTGGATGCCTAAAATGACCCTATGGACCTCATTTATAGTTGTAAAATCCCTTAGAATTCTCTAGAATATGCTTGAAATTCCTTCAAGAGTCCATAAAATATATGGTCATCTAGAATCTTCCAAAGAGTTCTTGAATATGTAAGAAGCTTCTAGGATTCTCCAGGGAGTTCTTCAACATATGAGAAGCTTCTAGAATCCTCTAGAGAGTTCTTGAATATATCAGAGTTCAATATTCCTCACAAAGAATCAAATATTCCATGAAGAGCGAAGCACATTGTCATTATATATCACTTTATTTGTGATATTGTTGATCATGTGAACTAAAAGTTAGCAAAGTAAGCACTTTTGAAAATCGGACATGATAATTAAGATACTTTCTAAGTTCGAGCATTGCTTGGACTTTGTTCAAGTTCAACCGAGCAACACTTGGAGGGGGGAGGAGGAGCATCAAGATCTAAAGACTTCATGTTGAAGTTCGAGCCAAGGTGGAGATTTGTTGGAGTGTGACCCAATTCAACCCTTGGAAGCTTCTAGTATATTCTGAACTCTAGAGCATTCTAGAAGCTTCCATGTTCAAGAACTCTAAAGGATTCTAGAAGCTTCTCATATTCAAGAACTCTTTGAAGGATTTGAAGCTTTTCATATATAATTAAGAACTCTGAGGATTCTAGAAGCTTCATGCTCAAGAACTCCTGAGGATTCTAGAAGCCCATATATTTTATAGACTTTTAAAGAAATTTGAAGCACATTCAGAGAATTCCAGAGATTTTGCAACTATAAATAGGGTTCTTGGGATCACTTTTGTATCCAAGAAACTAGAGTATGATACTCTATGAGTGCTCATGTGTGAGTGATTATACTTGTGAGTATATAAGTCTCTTCTCCTTATATTTCTTTTATTTTATAGTGAAGTTTCTCTCCTCCCTTGCGTTTTTCCCCATATTGGGGTTTTCCATGTAAATCTGATATGTGCTTTTATAGTGTATCTCTTCTTATCTTTGTATCTCCAAGAAATTTTGCTGATGATTGTGCTTCTGCTACCTCACTTTCTAACAATTGTCAACCCGTCAATAGAAAAATTCCTTTATATGACACCAACTGAGATAATTATCAAGCTATGTTCACTCTAATAGCCACCTTTGTAATTCTCCCATATATTCCCTCCTTTCTGTGAATCAGAAAACCCTTTGAACTTGCCCGTCTCTATTCATTTGCTTAGATGAGGAATTCTGAAACTAGATTGTTTACGAAACTTTCGCCGACTTCCCATTAGATCATGATTTGTTCTTGTTGCATGCTAGAAAACCAATTGCGGTAGAATAAAGTTTACATAACCGTTCGCGAGTCCACACACAGATGTTTGAAGAATTAATAATAAAACTCAATTTTACGTGGAAAAATCTGAAAGAGGAAAAACCACGGTAGTCCTAAAATCTTCCACTATGTATCTTTGAGTATAAAATTTTCCGATAATGGGATTACAATTGTATGTGAAGAGTTGATAATGGGAATCCCAAAATTAGGCAACAACAGCCATATGGTCATGGTTAGGCTGTAACAGTTACTAGTAGTAGTAGATGATGGTGAAACGGCGGGACAGCGGCCAGCGTGAAGTCATGATGATGATAATAAATTCTGCCGGCGATGGTCGGTGCGATGGCAAACGATGGGAGTTGGTGGCGGTGACCGGCGTCGGTGGTCGGCGATGAAGACCGGCGACGATGGTTAACAAAGATGACCGACGACGGATGCTGGCGACAGTGGTCAGCGGGTTGACGGCAATGCTCGGCGACAGTGGTTGACAGCAATGCCTAGTGACGGTGATCGACGATAGTGGTCGGCGGTGACGACCGAGGATGGCGAGGATCAGCGGTGGCGGCCGGCGGCGATGGTTGGCAACCAACGGTGTTGGTCGGTGACCGTCGAGTGGTGACACGATTATGCTTGGAGGATTTTCAAGCTTTAGAGCTCTCGCCTCTCTCTTGCTTGCCCCCCTCCCCCCCTCATTGAAGAATGAGAGACTATTTATAGATTGAGGGAGTTATGTTTCTATAAATACATGCAAAACCCGTTCCACTCCACTCCATCGGACAACTCAAAATGATTCATTTGATCATTTGATTTATTTTAAGTATTTGAATGCTCAAATGAAGTCAGAATTATGAGATCTTGGGCTCGTTAGATTCGGCTCGTCGAGCGATGATAAACACTCCATGTTTAAGAGCTATTTATAGATTTAATTGATATCCCAAAGTTTCTAATGATATTTTAAGTGTTTGATCTCACCGGTTTCAACTTAGGATCAACTTGCTTTTGACATCAAGATTAGTACTTCGACTAGTGATATTTTAAGTGTCATATCAGTTGCCCCCTATTTTTGGATAGCATTATCTCAATCATCCAAAAATATATAAGCCAAATACTTGAAAACATCAAATTCTTCAATGAAATTTGCGGGTCCATTAACTATACATTTTGAAAGAACAGATCTTCATGGGAGCACAAGATTATGATCACGGAAGCGACTGCAAGGCCGCGAATGTGTACGGGTACGCGCAAGCACAAGGTTTTGGGGTTATGGACCCATCCGGATATTCTGAGGCGCTTACGGGCGCCAACGCCCGTGGGCGGCCGCGTGCCATGAGCGGCGTCTTGTGGCGGCGGGCGGGCCAGCGGCCGGGTCGGCAGCGATGGGGACGGTTTAGGTCGCAAGAGGTGTGAACGGCGAACGGCGAGTGCGAGCCTCGGGTTAATGGGCGTCGAAGCAGGCCGCTGCCGGAGGTGGAAGGTGAAACGGCCGTCGGAAGCGAAGCAATGAGGTTTTGTTGGTTTGTCCATTTTGCTCGTTTGGCCCGTCTTGGCGTTTTGCAATTTTGGCGGTTTTCCTTGATTTTTTTTTTGCCTATAGTCTATAAAACCTCTTTAGGGCGAGGAGATGACACTCATATGCTCGAGTGTTCCCATTCTCCTTAAGAAGAGTTGAGGCGATCAAGGCCGCGGTACATATGTCGTAGTTCGTTTTCCCTCGAAGCGTCAGCCAACCTCGTCGGCGGGTTTGAGGCGATCAAGGCTGACTACGTCGTGTCTCTGATTTTCCCTTGGAAGAGGCATCAACTGGCCTCATCGGACCGACCGGTTTGGAGGCGATCAAGGCCCGTGGTATATACATCGGGGCTCCGATTTTCCCTCGAAAGAGGTGTCAACCGGCCTCGTCGGACCGACCGGGTTTGGAGGCGATGAAGGCCCGCGGTACATACGTTGTGGTTCCGATTTTCCCTTGAAAGAGGTGTCCAGCGTCTCGAACCCGGGTTTGGATCAAGCCCATGATACATACGTCGTAACTCCGGTTTTCCCGAAAAGCGTCAACCGTCGGACCGCCGGGTTTGGAGCGATCGGCTCGTATCGTTACTCGTTTCCCTCAAAGCGTCTATCCTCGTCGACCGGCCGTTTCGATGATTGCAATCGACGGTGGTTATGGCGTTACCGACGATGAGGCGGCAGCAATGATCAGCGTTATAATCCATGATACCGAAGATGCGGCATGGTTGGCGATGAGCGATAGTGATAACCATGCGGCCAGCGCAGCAGTGGTTAGCCGTCGATTATGGCAGGTAAAGCCAGCAACATGTGATCGCGAATAAGCGTAATCAGCGAGATAACCGGTAGATGATTAAACCGGCGATAATTCAGCGGTAATCAGCGGAGGTGACCGGTAGTGACCAGGCGGCCAGCAATGATGGTCGGCACCGTAGTGAGTAAACGGTAGCGGTAGCAGCGAGTCGGCGATCGGCGTCATGAGTATGGATAATGGCGGATGGTGATGGGCGAGATGGTCACGATAGTGTAGTTCCACTTCTGTAGAAATTAGATTTCTTAAGCGTCAATGGATGGTTGTTTAAGCTTATCCAAGATGAAGCGTTAATTAAGAATCATCATTCGAAACTCGAAGTCGATAGATAATTTCAAAGTATCATTCTCCGTAATATTACTTGATGCCGTTAATTTGTATGTGAGAGGTAGAATCGAATCCGCTGAGGATTTTTGACTCATCCGAGGTTGTTTGTCAAAGTATTACTTGATGACATTAACCTGCACATAAGATGTCGAATTGAATCCGCTGAGGATTTTTGACCCATCCGATGTTGTTTGTCAGTGTTATCCAATGACGTTAACCTGTATGGAAGAGGTCAAATTTCAATCGAATCATATCCAGGGTTGTTTGTCAAAGTGTTACGGCGTGTATGGAAGAGGTCGAATTCTGGCGAGATTTTGACCTATCGAGGTTGTTTGTCAGTGTTACCCGATGGCGTTAATCATGGAAGATGTCAAATTAAATTGAGGATTTTGACCTATTCGAGGTTGTTTGTCAGTGTTGCGATGGCGTTAACTATGGAAGATGAATTGAATCCTCGGATATTTGAACTATCCGAGGTTATTTGTCGAGTGTTACTCGATGGCGTTAACTGCAATATGGAAGAGTCCATGGGAAGACCTTTTGACATATCCTAGCAAAGTGTTATTTGATTTCTTACCGTGTGGAGTAGGTGAGTTTTGACCTATCCGAGGTTGTTTGTCAAAATCTTTGCTCGATGGCGTTAACGTGTGTAGGTCGAATCAAACATCCGTTTGTGGTTTGCTTGAGTTTTGCCCCCTTTTTTTTCATGAGTATGATTGGAAAATCATAATTTGCAAAGCTATATCTCTTCTCAATGTTGAAATATCCTCCAACTTTGACTTGTTTCTTGGGATGGTAATCGATTAGATGCTTAACATATTAGCATGGGCGATCTTAGATTAAGAGTTGCCCCGGTTTTGACAAAATCAAGAAGAGCAGTTTGATAAATCTTCATTATCCACTTGCTTAAAAGATTGAAATGCTCCACCTCGATGGTGGTTTTGATCTTATTGGAAACTTGGTCCACATAAGATGAAATAATGAGAATTAGTTTCACAGACGGCGTCAAGCTGTGCGTGCTAGAAAATCGATTCGTAGAATAAAAGTTTACCTTAAAACGTTGAGTCCAAAGCACATGTTTGAAGAATTAATAATAAAACTCTAGAAATTTGTACGTGGCAAAACCTCGAAAAGAGGGAAAAAATCACGGGGCCTAGCCCAGTAAAAATCTTTCACTATGTATCTGTTTCAAACTACAAAATTTTCCCGATAACGGGATTACAGAATTGTATGTGAGAAGGGTTGATAATGGGAATCCCAAAATCGCAACAATATGGTCATGGTTAGGTTGTAAGTAGATGATGGTGGTGGCGGGGTCGGCGTGAATTGATAATGACTGGCGGAGATCGCCGGCGATGGTGGCGGCGATGACGGGAGTTGGCGGCGGTGGCGTGTGTGGTTTGGCGATGACCACGATGGTTAATGAAGATGACGGAGCGGCCGATGGTGGCGGGTTGGCACAATGCTCGGCAACGATGGTTGACGACAATGTCAGCGGCGGTGGTCGATAGTGGTCGGCGGTGACGGCGGCAGCGAGATCGGCGGTGGCGGGCAGCCGGGCGGCGATGGGTTGGCAACCAACGGTGGTGACGAATCATGCTTGGAGGATTTTCGCTTTAGAGCTCTCTCTCATCTGCTTGCCCACCTCCTTAGAAGAATGAGATTTATAAATTAGAGTAATACGCTTTAAATACATGCAAAATCCACTCCACTCGACGACTCAAAATGATTCCTTATTTAAGTGTTTGATCTCGATTTCAACTTAGGATTAACTTGTTTTTGATATCAAGAGATTAGCACTTTGATTAGTGGTATTTTAAGTGTCATATCAGTTCTCTCTCTGTTTTAATTATTTCTGGTTTATTTGCTAGGCTCAATGGTGAGTTTATCACCACAGTGCAGCAGCGAGGAGCCGCTATAATAAAAGCCCGTAAGCTGTCCAGCGCACTTTCTGCTGCAAGTTCTGCTTGTGATCACATACGTGATTGGGTTCTCGGCACCTTCAAGGTGAGCTTACATTCTTCAAAAGATCGCTATATATATCTCTTCTGATATTCTGCACAAATAACATGCGGTTTATATTTCATTAGGGAACATGGGTGTCCATGGGGTGTATTCTGATGGATCTTATGGTGTTCCTGCTGGTTTAATCTACTCCTTCCCTGTCACTTGTGAGAAAGGAGAATGGTCTATTGTTCAAGGTAAATTTTTTTTATCTCTGAATAAGAAACTTGTTTTTTTAATAAGGATTTGGAATGCAAAATAGGGTTTTTATAAGAATTTGGAAAGCAAAATAAGGTTTTTTTTTTCTTGTAATTATGGAAATGAAATGCTTTAATACAGTTAATAATTAGTACCCAATTTCTTATTCTATTGAAATTATGGTTTAATAATGATGAAACAGCTACAGTTATTATGTATTTGCATCATTAGCTAAGGCTAAAATTGCTTTTTACCTCAACGATACGACATTTTTTAGAGGAATATTTGGAAGATGAGATTGTTTTGGTAAGTTTTAATTAACATATTTATAGAATTCACTTAATCAATGCTTCTAAAACCAATTAAATTATAAAATAAACAAAATTTTATGCCAAGGGTAACCCTATAATTGTGCAACTAGCCCAAATGTAAAGAAGGATCACTTGATTGTATAATTTTTAAAAAAAGTAAGATAAAGTATTGTCTTTTTTATCACTGCATTTGATTTGCTAACATACAAATACAAAATGTAAAGAAAAAAGATCGAGTTTAGTGTAAAAAGAATATAGGATATTTAAAATATTTTAGAGTTATTTGATTGAGAATAAAATAATTATAAGATATTTTATTTATACATGAATTAAAATGAAATTAATATAATGCACAACGATAATGAGCAATGATATATTGCGACAATTAATGGCAGAGAATTTCAGTGTATTTAAAAATTGGCCAAAATGATTGAATTTAAAATATGTCAAAATTGAACTATTTAGTGATTTCCAAATTCATTAATGAATTACATTGCCTTTGAAATACAGCAAACCAAATAGCTATATTTTAAAATGCATATATTTGATTTACATTACCTAAAGAATTTTCTAATTTCTTTGAAGCTTATTAAGATTGTAAAAGAGGCTTTGTTTAAAAACTTTTCGGTTAAAAAAACTCGTTTAAAGTATTTCAAAACTATTTTCTTTTTTTTGAAAAAACGGAGCTTTAGAGATGAGCCAGCTTTAAAAGACACTATTCAAAGCGGGTATCAAAATTAAAAATTCACTCAAAAGCACGCACTAAAAAAGCTCTCTGCCTTTGTTTGTCATTACTAGGAGATTAAAAAAGTGGATTTTTTCTTTTTTCTTTTAAATAAACCATATTTCTGATGGAATGGGATTCAAATCTAACATATGGCATGTTGACTTCCACATGTGATACATCAGTCGAGTCGAGCTCAAAATTCAAATTCGACGAACCTTTGACTTAAGAGCTCACAAATCGGAGTTGAAATACACTAGACATCGTCGAAATCTGTCGAAACAACCTCCGATCAATGAACGGACTTTGTCATTGCGTTCAGAACGTCGAATTGGTTATAATATAAATATTACATCAACGAGCGTCGTCAAGTGATTGAGCGAATGTATTTGTATATGTCGGTGGCTGGCGATGCTAAATGACCTCCGATCGGAGCGAACTTCGCGCGTTGAGCGTCAGTCGAATATAAATATTTAATAATCGCGATCATAATTATCGTATTAAGTCGGGAGGCTGCGGCGATATTAAAGCGACTCGTTCGTAAATTGTGTCGTTACGAAACATCAAAATCTTTCAAATAAGGCTGTTCAATTGAGATAAATATGCGAATGTCGGCGGTTGGAAGCGGCAACATATTTTGAGCGAAATCCGATTAGGCTGACCAAAACTTCGATCGAAGCGGGCGTCGTTGAATCTGGAACGTCAAATTTATCTTGAAATGACACCCATATTATGTGGGTTTGATTTGTGAATTTTCGTAAATCAATCTGATGCGTACAAAAAAAAAAATCATGTGCTTATTTTAACCTGATTAGCCACAATTTTAATAATTGATTTATCCTAAAATTAATTAAGAATTTTTAGAAATACGATATGAAGTTAATTTTAATTTGGATAAAAAAAGTGAAAAATTAATTAATTAAGGCCTTTAATCTCTATTTCTCCCATACCCGTTCGATCCTCTCTCTCGGTCGAACAGCAACCGCAAGCCCTCATTTGATTTCCCTCAACCGCAAGAAATCGCTCCCACTTTTTCATTTTCCCACTCTCGTGTTCAGTTTTCCCCCGAACCGAAGGAAATCGAAGTGGCAAGCATGGGCTCTCTCATTCGCTGCCATTATCCCACCCTCTGTTCAATGGAAGGATGGTTGGTCCCGGATGATGAGTCCTCTTCCGGTGACGTCTGCAACATTCTCCACAAGCTTCAACTCGTCGGCTCTGCTCTATATCTGCCTGATATTCTATCCTCTGTACCCTCACAATCTCACTGAGGCGATTTTGTTGGTAGTAAAGATCCCAGTAAAGGGGGCGGGTTTTGTAAAATGGCTATGACGTTCACTCGCCTTTCCTATTGGATATGGGGAACGAAGGATGGCCATGAAAGCACTAATTTAGCTCTGAATTCGTCTTCTGATTTCCCTCGGGATTCAAAGAGCTCGACTCAAGTTTCCATCTGTAAATGGGACAAAGATGAAATCTTCCTTCAGAAGATATAGGAAGAAATGGCAGAGCAGCGAGGAGCGGAAGGTGAGGATTGATAGGGAGTATGATGTCGTCATTGTGCCTCTAATGGAGGCTGTCTCTCAGGTTCTAAATGTGACGATTCGGTGGTCTATTGGTTGGCTAGAACCTCATGCTCCTGATTTCCAGAGCAGTGAGGGGGAGACTGATAGCAACTTTGTTGTTCTTGTGCCCTGTTATGGCCAAACAAGGAGTTCTTTCTCTTTCATGAAAGATTTGCTTTTGATGTTGGTTATGTTGATTTCGTTTAAGTGGTGAAGTTGAGTGGGGTGGGAATTGGATTCTCCTTTCAGTTTTGAAGATCTCTTCACACTCAGGCGTGAGATAAAATCGGTGAGGTGTTTCAAAATCATCCATCACCCCTCATCAGGCGTGGTGAAAAAATATATATGTTATGGAATATTTATGCTTGTGTTTTCATTTGCAGTTTTGAGACCCGCTAATGTGCGTAGTGAAGTGCTGAAGAGCGGTTGTGGTATCGCGACACCGTTATCTAATCGGGAAGCGTCAAAGTAAGCCAAACTATTGGATGTTACTCCCCAAATGAGAAATTTTATTCTGACTTAGAAAAAAAAAGGGGCATGAATGTGTATATTACATTGTATTGGTTTTCTCTTATGCAATTGATTGATTCTCATTACGTCAGGCGTAAGATTGAAATTGGTTGAACAAAACGCAAATGTCGCTTCAAGACTTGATGGGTAGTAGGCAATTCATGTAGCCTATATGAGGATGGATGAGAATATTCAAATTTTGTCAAATTTTTTGGGACTTAACAGAAATATGATTTAACAGTTAAATATAAAATATAGAGTCCAAAGAAATGAATGAAAATTAAATATAAATGAACTTGAAATGAATTTGATGGAGACTTGATTATAAATAAAATTGAAAATCATATTTCAAATAAAAAAATAGGGATCAAACTTAAGTGAAACAATAAAACTTGAACTAAACTTAAACTCTTGTAATATACATGAACTGAATCTCATAATATTTTGCTTAAAATAATCCAAAAGAAAAATCCTAATGAATCATTGAAGATTTATAGTGGGATTAGAACATAACTTATAAGCATATAAATATTGTATAAGTGAGGCTTGAAACTAACTCCAAACTCATAAAAGAATTATAATAAGTTTGACTTTTAAATAAACATAAAATTTGATGTGGAATCTAAAATAAAGTCAAATTGGATTTGATTGCTCTTACATAAAGAAGTTGAAAGAACATAACTTATGTATTCAGCAATGAATGATCTTTTCAATAAACATTGCGATTATCATAACTTATTTTAGGTGAATTAAAAGTGATTTAAATTGAACACATTCAAGCTTGGAAAATGAAGACAAAGCTTGATAACTCATTTAACAAACTATATGGGTTAATGGTTAATTAGTTAAGAAGAATTAATAGAACTTTGTGGCATATGTTCATGTGTGAAAATGATTGAAAAGAATAAACCAAATGCAAATATAACTCTTGAATTCATGTCATACTCATGGAAGGTTATATGAAGCTAGAGGGCTTTCTTTTAAATTGAGATAAAGCTCAAATCAAGCTCTAGAATAAAATTCACAAAGAACAAAGCCTTCTTGTTTAATTCTTACATTGCAATATTTAATTTAAAATGAATTAAAGAAGGTTAAAAATGGACACGAAACCAAAGCATATGAGATCTATTGAGTGCTTGGCTTAAGAATGAAATATAAATAAAAAAAATTTCACAAGAGATTTTGGTAAAATTAAGTAACTAGTTGGAAGATATAACTAAAGCTTCTCAATGAATACTCAAACTGTATTCAAGAAAATTCACAATGAATTCAATAGCCCATCATTAAGCTTGATGTGATATTTCAATAAATATTTGTCCAGCTAGAATTCATTGAAGCTTGCTTAAAGGATGCATAATAAGCTATTTATGCAAGAGCAAAAGTTGAATATGACGAATTGATAAATATTTAAAATCTTGTTAACAACGACAAGTTAAATAATCATTGATACTTGAAGAATGCAATGAACAAATAAAATACAAGCAAAGTTACAATATTTTGAATAAAAAAATATGAAGCTGAAATCAACGTCTCCGGATCTGCAACTCTTCGTACAAGCAGATAGAAGGCGTTGGCTTAAATTTTGAATAAACTTTAAATGTATTAATTTTGCATAAATTATGGAGTCAACTATCACTCAATTCAAGTGCTTCATAATTTGTGCAATCATTTGAAAGAAATGAATTCTCGTACAAAATATAAAGCAATTTTCAGTCCAATTTGAGCTTTCCAAAAATTCGTACAAGTATTCTAAATATCCGCATGGGCGTCGACACTACACTAAATGCTTAAACCTAGTGTCTGAAGATGCTGCGCGGGTTGCTTCCCGGTTTGGTCTTAAGGCCGGGTCTGGGTTAACAAAACCTAAAAATTCAATTATTATAAGAATTTCAACTTATTGAAATGTCTGTGAGGCTAATTTTGTCATATGACAGTAGATCTGATTCTCTATTATTAAACTAATAGAATCGACGGGATCTAAAATAATAATTAAATGATCAAAATAATACATCTACTCCGATGATGGATGTGTTGAATGAAGATTTTAATTGGAGGAATATTTCTATCAAAATGTGATTCTAATTTCAAATCAAATTAACTCAAATTAAGTATCAATCTGAAAATGCTTAAATGAAATTTAATTTTTAAACACTTAAAACAAACCTTATTCAATCAACATTCCACAACTGTTTGTTGAATGCGACAAATTAAGAAAACTCTAGCTCGCAAAGGAGCCAATGTCAAATCAAATGTTCTACTATGTTCACTCTTAATCAATCTTATTCCAATAAGGACGTGGCCCGTGTTCTCTGACTGCGTTGGCAAGTAGGCTCCATATATGATACAATTACGATCAGAGTCCTCTGATCGGGTAGTTGCCTCCAAATGGAACCATTATATTATGATCACGACCGTAACTTGTATGCTCTTTGATAGCTCTACCCTTTGAGTTATAAATCATAGGGTACACCTGATAGGGCAAAAAATCACCTGTCAACTAAGGTAGACTTAAGATTGTCTCCTTAGACAAACACCACTCCAGATTTATATGGATTTCTTGACGTAACACCGTATTGGCGATAAGGATCCTTGATTAGTTGGGTTAACTTCTACCTCTAACTAAGTAGACTAGGAACCACGGTCAGGGACCAATGGATGATTGGGTGGGCACGTCATCATTTCTACAACCATCCGCTTTAAGCTAATAATAATGAATTTCATAAATTCATAAATCCCAAATTTTAAAGTCCACATGTTGCTATTATACGCTACGTATTCAACAATCTAATGACTAGTCTTAATCGAAAGTTCTCTCTCACTTATTGGGAGGGATAATTAACTATAGGGGTTTGCGCCTATAGGAAACCTGGAACCATATCTAAAGTCCTCGCAAGATGAGAACGAAATCTCTAGGTAGTGTCTTATATACTATTCCATCTACCTTTTGAAAATTACACCGACACACAGGGGCGGATCTAGAAATTTTTTTCAGAAGGGGCACAATAAAATAATGAATAATTTGCTTTTATATAAAATTAAAATGAGAGCATCTCATATAACAAAATAAATAAATCAAACCTTGAAATAGCATAAATTTTTTTACATTACATACCATTTATAACTTCTCCTCGAAGTCTTCATATTTTGAAAGCGTTGGCCTGTCGATTCCTTATTAACACTCTTAAATACATCTTTTTCAATATATATAATAAGACAATCATTCATCCAAGAATCTCCCATTCTATTGCGCAAGCGATTTTTTACAATCTTCATTGCAGCAAAATGCTCTTTCAACAGCTGCTGTAGCAATTGACAATATCAAAGCAAGCTTTATTTGCAAATATATAAGAGGATAAATATTATTTTTCTTTATCTCTACTAACTTTTATGCAAGCTCCAATTCCCTTCAACTTCAAAAATGAATCATTAGATTTCATGTCAATAATATAATTCTCAAGTTGACTATCTAAAATAATAATATCAACTTTTAAGAAGTCTATGGGATAAAATTTTGCCAAGCATATCAAATTTTTTTATCAAAAGCTGAGAAAGAATCACATGGATTCAAGCATGTCACACATAAAAGTAATTTAGTATTGGCCTCATCAAATCTGTTATTAAGCTCCTGAAGTTGCATATCAATAACAGAATAAAATAACTCAACTTGATAATAGTGTAAATTTGTGATTCCTTGAATATATCTTCTTGATCTCCCACGTATAATAAATCTTTCACTCATATTTGGCACAAGTATACCATTTTTCTCACAGAATGCATGAACTTCTTCAAATAAAATGTTTCAACCATCATCAATCATATTTTGTAGTCTTTGTTTTGACACTTTAACTAAAGTCATAACATTTATAATATCTTGATCCTTTTTTTGTAAAACTTGAGATAACTCATTTGTGATTCCTAATATTGATTTCAACAAGTGCAGATTGAAAACAAATTCAAAATATTGGATTGCATCAAGCAGAGCATTTGTTTCACATATTTGTTCACTGTTTAAATCATCTTCTACAATTATATCAAGAACATTTATAGTAGATCCAAATAAAATAAGTATATTTATCAATGCAGCATAATGTGATCCCCAACGCGTATCTCCAGCTCGTTGAAGAGTTATTTCTTGATTTAAATCTCTACCATCTTGTAGTTCTCCACTCCTTATTTGCTCAACAACTTTGTTTAATTATTTTTCAAATAAAATTTCCCTCCTTTTGCAAGAACTTCCAATAATATTTATCAAATTAGATACATTATTAAAAAATGTAGCAATCTAAATATGATTTTTAGCCACAGCAACTAGTGTTAATTGTAATTGATGAGCAAAACAGTGAATGTACTAAGCTGAATCATTTTCTTTCAAGATTAAAGCTTTTAATCTATGAAACTCACCATGCATGTTGCTTGTCCCATCATAACCCTCGTATTAGCGATATACTCAATCCATGCTTTGAGAAGTGCCTCAAATTTAAGTGTTGGGCGGTTGTTTCACCAACATGTACAATACCAAGGAAGCTTCAATGCAACCTCTCTTGTCAACAGCGTTGCCACTTGTTCTTTCATCGATATTGATTCATAAGAAGCAAATAACTCATTACCCAAATCATTAATAATAGTGTTTGAAGTCTCAATAAGCATTTTATGTAATATACTTACGAATTTGGAGGTTAACTTATTATTTTGGGCATTTTCAAGGACAACCTTATTAATATTTTCATTATGCTCGACCAAAAGTGTAGAAGTTGAAAATTTTCTTGATTTTCGAATCCTTTGATTCATCATGACTAATCCTTGGCATAAAAGAAAACTACGCAATCAATTGTGTACATAATCGTGTTCGTAATCCTTTGATTTTGATCAGAATGTCTTTCATAAAAAAATGCAATGTGTTGATCCTGATTCATTAAATCTTCACATTTTCTTCGAGCAATATTATGGGCACTATTAACTTGGCCAATATGAACTTCAAATCTATCTTTTTTTTTCCAATTTTTAAATCCCTTATTATCAAAACTATCACCACTTGCTTGTTCACCAATATCAGGTCTATAAAGATAGCAAAATAAATAATATGTTGCATCTTTTGCAATACTGTACTCTAACCAACCTTTATATTCATCAAACCATTTTGGATTAAATCTAAATTTATTTCCTTTGTGTTTGAGAAAATTCATGATCACGGTTGGCATGACTTTGAAGATATGCTCTTAACTCTCACATCATTAAGATGATACTCGAAATTTTTCTTGTCAGGATCTACTACAATATATTACATTTGCGTAACTTGTTTAGATTTTGTATTCTACTTTCACCAATAATAAGATGTGAATAAGATCTTGTTCAATCTTTCTTTTAAAATATCTCTTCATATCTAATTAAAAGAATAAATTAAATTATTAATGTAAAATCTTGAAGATTAATATGCATAAAAATTAGAAGACGCTTTTGAACATATTTCAAAAAATAAAATAAAAATTTCGGCATTTTCTTAAAAAAAAATAAAGCTGTCGGTATACAAAAAAATATATCAATAACATTTCTTAATAAAGACACACCATCGGCCTTTATTAATAAATAATAAATCAATAAATTTTCAAAAAGACATTTTTTTAAATAAAAAAATATTCACATCTTAATGATTGTGAAGACGTTACAGAAATATTTACGGATGTTCTTCTTCAAGATCACATAATATAAAAGCGTATAAGTAGCGATTAATACACAAAAAATTAATAAATTTAAGACAAAATAAATCTCAATAACAAAGTATAAAAAAAAAAGATCATAAAAATTAACTTTGATCTCTTGAGATTTAAAATATTACAAGACTAACAATAAAATTCTATGAATTATACGAAGTTATAAGTATTAAATCAATTTTGAGCTCATGAGATTTATAATACGAGAAAGTTGCTTTGTTGAAAAGTATTAAATTTTATTCTAAAAGAAAACTTTTTTCAGGAAATTTTCTTGAAGAAAACTTCATGATTCTTAACCATAACAGATCAGCCACAAAACAAGCATAAACATTATCAAACAGGACCTAAATCAACCTTCTGTTCAGTCTCTTATAGATGATCCAAGATCCATAGTTCTGTTTTAAAATGGTGCCTAATCAAATAGTTTTTTTTTTTTTTTTTTTTTTTTGCTGGAATGTGCTGCAATATTTATCACATTTCGATTTACAACTTAAAATATGAAACTTACGTAATCCCATGAACATCAAATTCTATGAAAATATCTTAACCTAAAGTTTTAAGTCTATCCTGCTAAGCAATCCTACCAAACCCTCCCTAATCATTCTCATTTCCCACGCCGTCCGGCCCGCCCCCACTTCGACCACAGTACTCCCGTGACCGGGAGAGGCGGACGAGACTGATGTTTGGATTAGAAGGAGAAAAAAGAATGCAGACGACTGGACGAGTAACGACGTTACGGGTTATAGACAAGCAGCAGCATGCGAAGCAGGGTGCGAGCAAAAAGGAGTTACCTTTGAAGTTTAGACTTCAGTCCGACTCCGATGGGCGACGGTTCTTCTCGATTCTTGACTCCGGCAAGCTGAAACAGAAGCACGTCGAGGACTTGAGGGTATGAGAAAAGGCAAGAGTTTTGAATGCAATCCCTAATCCATGTATCGCGTATGCGTATCTATCCTCCCCGCATCGCCTATAACATGGTGGGTCAGTGGGGGCACGTGCCCCCACACTCCCTCCGCCACTGCCGACACATATAAATCATAATCTCTTCATCTGTCGAGAGGTCGGTGGCAAATTTTCGAAGCCCGCATGATAATAATTTTCAAGATCTGTATCAACTGAGTTAATGGACACTCACATTTCTTTTTTGCTTGGAAAGTTGAGTGTCAAAATATAAATTCTATTAGGGTTGATCTAATATATGCATAATAGAATGAAAGCTTAATGCCTGTCTTACTAATGAATTTTTTTATATATATTATAATTTTATATTTATTTCTGTCAGTGCAGGCCTGAAAATTGATGGTTTTTCTAGGGCCAAAATGGATGCTACAGCAAAGCACAGAGAACTTGAAACAAACATGAGGCATATACGGGATCAGAGAGAAATATTTCCTCAACAAAGCAGTGGAGAATAATGATTTCGTTCTTAATATTAATATGTGCTAACAAGTCATGATTGTTTCAGCTTACTATGCTTCTAAGATAGATCTTATGGCGTTCCTACTCGTTTAATCTGTCCCATCACTGTTACCTGTGACAAAGGAGAATGGTCTATGGTGGAAGGTAGGCCATCTTATCATCAACAAATAGGAAAAGATAGCTTTATCTTTATTTGATTTTTGTCTATTTCACAGTTATTTCAGCTATTTGAAGGGTTGGGAAAAAGAAAGTAGGATGCTTACAAGTGGAGAAGAGCTGTAGTGTAACCAACTCTAGTATTTGTTGTTGACAATGTACTCAATATAGGGATCAGCCAATATAATTTCAAGTTAGGATAAGCTTAATTTTGACATTAAGATTCGTGCTTTGATTAGTAGTATTTTTAATGCCATATCAATAATAGATGATAATATGGGCAGAATTTCTGCTCGAGATATTTGAAAGACTTGATTTTGCCACACTGAGTGGAATATACGACTTATATTACCAACCCGAAATAAATATGATTATGATGATTTTATTTATTTATTTATTTATTCTTATTTTTGGCAATTGAATGTGACAGGTGGAGAGCGTTTCCCATAGAGATACCTTAGAGAGCTTTGTGCAAAAATCAGAGAATCTGGAGAAGCAATGTCTGCGTAAGGCAATAAAATCCTACTGTGAGCTGCGCGTGCTGCCCTATGAGGGGAAGAAGACTGTTGTCTTCTAGGCGACTTATTATGTCCCTGTTTGCCAACCTTACATCAATTTCTATCTTTTTATGTAATCACAAATAAATAATCTTCTTATTCTTTGTAAGCCACATTTTGGCAATTGACTTCGCAGGTATTGTAGAAACTAGAGTGGTTAGGCTAACTTTGATCATATCTGTAATTTATGATCCATAAATAGGGTTGTAAGACGACGACGACAATAATAATAAGCCTTAATCCCACTAGGTGGGATCGGCTACATGAATCCAAGTCCAGATGGAAAAGGTGGAGGGTTGCGTTATGTAGTGACGGTCGATTATAAAATTTGTATTAATGTGGCGTGAAATAGGGTTGTAAAAGAACAAAAAAAAAAAGTTTAAAATTACAAGTAATAATTAAATCACTATAGTCAAATTATGCCAATTAAAATCGAACTTAGTTCTTCAAAATTGAACCATGTCCAATAAATCAAGTGAGATTATTTTAATAATTTAGAGTCATATATGATTATAAAGTATTATGTATTATTATGTATATTAATTATATAATAACATATAATATCATTATATATTAATATATAATAATTATATGAATATTATATGATATTATATAATTAAAATTTAAAGGTATAAGCTATTTGCGGGACTCTGCTGAAATAATTTTTCTAAAACCTAACCACAACCGGTTCAGCAACGGTCCAAAAGGGGTCAAAATTATCCGTTGCAACTGCCCTTCCCATCGCGCCTCTTCGCCCAAACTTACTCCTTCGATTATAAGAACTCTGCAATCTAATTTTCACACTCTCATTACACACTAAACCAAAGCTCCTAAACAAAAATTTCAAAAATGGCTTCAGCCCGATCTCAGTTATATCAATGCTTCTCCCCTCCCACCCTCCGATCTTGTCTCGCCGAATTCATCTCCACCTTCCTCATCGTCTTCGCCGCCGCCGGTTCCACCATTTCCGCCCGTCCGTCCCCTCCCTCTAAATTTATTTATATATCACTCTATCCATGTTGTTTGACCACCACAACTATCGAATAACTGCAGGAATGTTGACGCCTGACGTGACATCCATCGCTTCATCTTTAGTGGCCACGGCAACCTCGCAGGCCTTCGCGATGTTCGCCGGCATCTACATATCCGCCGATGTCTCCGGCGGTCACCTCAACCCTGCTGTCACCTTCGCCTTTGTTCTCGGCGGCCACATCGCCATCCCCACCGCCGTCTTCTACTGGGTCTCTCAATTGCTAGGCTCTACTTTCGCATGCCTCCTCCTCCGCTTCGCCTCCGCCGGTCAGGTGAGCCCGCTTTCCCTCTCCCTTTTTATTGACTTGATTCAGAATTTTTTTCACCAATCTACCTCAATTCTCTTGAGGCGCGCAGGCGGTGCCGACGACGAAGATAGCGATGGAGATGACGGGGTTCGGCGGGGCGATTGTGGAAGGGGTGATAACCTTCATGTTGGTCTATACAGCGTACGTTGCGGCGGACCCGCGGTTGGCCGGCGGAAGGAAGGACGGGTCTGCAAGTGGGCCTTTAGCGATCGCGTTGGTGGCTGGGGCTTGCGTGTTGGCCGCCGGCTCGCTGACCGGCGCATCCATGAATCCTGCTCGGTCCTTCGGACCAGCCATTGTGAGCGGAGATTTTAAGAATCATGGGGTTTATTGGGTCGGTCCGCTCATTGGTGCTAGTTTGGCGGCTCTTGTTCATCAGAATCTGGTTTTTCCATCACCCTCCCCTTCTTCTTCTGAAGACGTCTTAGCAGTTTAGTATAGTAATGTGTGTAGCTAAACTATTCAATTTAATTAATTTACTTTTATTACGAATTAATCTGCAATTACATTGAACGTGAAGTCATAGAGAAAATGTTTACATCATAATTTTTATCAAGTTTTATATAAGTTTAAATTCTAATATACATTGTAAAGTCTTAGGCCACATTTTGTAATGCTGTATTATATTAATTGCTCAATTAAATTTTTTTTTAATTATTCTTTTTTAATGCACTCTTACAAGGAATGGATGTCTTGTGTCATCAAACATGTGTTGATACAAAGAAGCATTTTGAATTTTGATCTTATATAGTTAAAATTTATTTATCAGCAAAGGTTAGACTTCATTGTATTAAAAACTCGATTAATCATAGGGCTGCAAACAAATCGGGCCGAGCCAAGTATGTATGTGTTCAAGCTTGAGCATGTTTAATATTATCGAGTTCGAGCTCGATTCGAGCTTTTAAGAATAGTGTTCAAGCTTGAGCTTGTTTATCAATATCGAGAGCTTCGATTGTTCAATTCTGAGCCGATTCAAATTGGATTATCGAGCTTGTTAACGAGCAGCTTGTTTAAAAAAATAAATGAGCTTTAATCAATCTTTAATCGAGCTTGTTCACGAGCAGCTTGTTGAGAAATATGCATGAACTGTATCAATTAAAGCTTATTAAGCCTAAAAAATCAATAATTTGAACAATATTATTCACAAACAAGCCTTAATGGGAGCCGTAATCGAGGCATAATCAATCTCCTTAGCGAGCTTGTTCACGAGCATTAAATGATAATGTTCATGAACATAAATGAACAACAAATTTAGCATTTAATTTAACAATCGAGTATTTCTAAAAGTGTTCAAGCTCGTTTGATTAGTTAATCAAACGAACATAAACGAACTCTAATCGATCGAGTCATGAGTAGTTTGTCGAACGCCCAGTTCAGTTGCAGTCCAATTAATCAGATTGAAAGCTTTTGTTATGAGTTAAAAAAAATTGAGGAATCAAATTAATAATTTTGTGGTATATTTGTTATAAGTTTGATCATGGAGTTGCCACCCTCTCATTCATCCAGATCTCCAAGCTCTAGGATCATAGCCTTACAAAGCTAACTATTTCATGAATTAGTTTAAGATGATAAGTGAAGAGTTCGTAGAAGAGATTTGAAAAGATATAACATTTTTTAGAGCTAAATTATATGAGATTGTGTGGATGGCTTGAGAGATAGTCTGTAGTGTAAGAAAATGGAGTTCATCGTGATATTCTTATGAGATAATTATGAGCCATTTGGGATCACTTTTACTTTTTTATCTTTTATTATTTTATTTTATTTTGTTTTGTTATTGTATTGATTTAAAATAAAATATATTTGATAGTGATGATTATTTTTAAAAGCACTCAAAATAATTTGAAAATTATATTCATTATTTTTTAAAATAAAAAATATTAATTTTCAAAAATAAAAATAAATTTTTTAAAATAATATAAAATAAAAAATGAAAAACACAAAATAACATTGATCCCAAAGAGGGCCTTAGAGTTCAAGAATGAGATATGAGAGAAAATTATGAAGTTGAAAATTAATAGCATACAATCAATTATTTGAATGTTAATGAAAAGGTCGAGATGAATGATCCTAATATTCAAACTTTTTTGTGCACATATAAACAAACCCTCATTAACTTTTAATTAATCTTGCAATCTTTATACTCATCATGCAACATTGCATCTTATGCAAAGAATTATGTTATAATGCATCCACGTAAATGATTTTAAAAACTCATGAATCATTGCCAGCTTATATCCTCTCGGCCAAATTTTCAAATTAAGCATGATTAGCAATTTAATTAGGTAATGAGGCAGCATAAAAAAAATTTACAAAATAGGCCTAGTCCTGATCATGGCGATGAGCATCCGGTGGGTGACGCTCATCCCTAATTTAGGGCGAAAACCCAAGAAGCATCATGCAAGCTCTCGGGTTTTCTCCTTCTCGATCCCACGTTGCTTTTCGCGATCTCCGCCGGGATTGCATGCGGTGAACCCGACTTCGGCAGGCCGCCGTCGGTGAAGAAGTAGCTTGGAAGGATTATTTTCTCCGATTTAGGTATTTCTAATCCTAAACGAAAAAAAATGTATAATGTCGAATTGTATGAGTTTATTTGGTTTGTTTAAGCTAATTATTATGATATTCATAGGAAATTTGTGATCGATCTCATTTTGTGCAATATTTTCTTAGGAAAGCTTCAATTTTGCTCAAATTTTTTTTTTTTTGATTTAGGAAGTGTGTATGTAGTTTAATTTGGTGTTATGAAGATCTTTAATTGTATTAGGCGCATATGTAGTGATTCATGTTCGTTGAAAAGTTAAATCTGTGTTTGATCATTTTCTTGAATATTTTATGTGATATTTTTTTTTGGCAAAGGAGTGCATTGTTATAAAGATTTGTTTTCTTTGAATATCTTCGATCGATTAATGCGAAAATGATTGGCTTTTATAAGTGTGACGTTGCATAAATTGGTTGTTGTCACATTACGATATTTGGATTTTATTTGTCACATTGCAGTTGGATTTTATTTGTTATCTTTGAAATATTAGGATCAGTGATTGCTTGAATGAATGCATCATCTTGGTCATATATTAATGCAAGATTTTTTGTGTAATAGGTAGCATTCGAATCGTATTCCGTTATTACTAGCTAGTGATGAGTTCGGAATCTTGTATGTATTGTTCTTTATTATGATGGTGAACTTCAGTAAGTGATGAGTTCATTCCAACATATATTGGTGGGAGAAATCGTCATCCAAATTTCACGGATTAAATTTGAGGAATTACAAAAGAGTTATGGTGGTCGAAGTTAGATCCATCAAAATTCTCATTGTCGGTGGGTTTTCCTATTGGAACTGGATTTATTACAAACACATTAATGATGATGAAGTTTGTGAGGCTATTATTAATGCAGCATGTTCACAGCCTATTGTGGTGTATGTCAAATTTGAGGAACTCCCATATGGAGATAGGGAGGTTAACAACATAGTCGACCGTCAAAGAGGTGAAATCACCACTAATTACATAACACACCTCCTCGGATAAGTACTGAAATATATGAGGTGAGAAAATGATTATTTTACTAGCACAAGCTCTGCTCATATGGGTGACCCAGGTGACCCTCAAGGTAATGATGCGAACCCACCATCTGATGTAAATGTTGAATATGAAACTATGCCTAGTGGAGATAGTAGTGATGAGGATGATGTTGATTATATTGACTCGAAGCGGGCTGATTTAAGGGCAGCAGAACCATCCCATATGATCAGAGATTTGATTGTCGATTACTCAATGAGAACGAGTCATACTGAGGAGCATTTGATACATAATAATGATTATATGAGTCAAACCACTAGAGAATGGGATGAAGACCTTGCATTTGATGGCCCATCAGATGATTCAACCTTCGAAGAGGAGAATTGCATCCCAGATGAATTAGTGGAAGGTATGTACTTTCATGATAAGAAGCAGTTGCAATTTGCTATTCAGGGGTGGTCGATTATAAACAATGTTGAATATGTCATATATGCCTCAAGCCAATCAAGATTTATTGTGTTGTGCACTATTGACCCGTGAGACCATATTTTATGGCTGCTTTCGGTTAAGAGGTTGGGTGGAACTTGGAGAATTGGTTCAGTTGGCTCTCCTCATAGCTGTAGCCACTCAATTCTTAATGCTGGACATAGGCAATGCACAACATAATTTATAAGTTATTTCATCCACCATGCAGTCAGGCGTCAGTTAGATCTCAAGCCCAGGGAGATTATTAGCCGTATATAGTCAAAGTTTAATATACGAGTGTCTTATATGAAGGCTTGGGATGCACGACGAAAAGTAGTTAAGGCTATTTTTGGCAGTTGGGAGGAATC
This sequence comes from Cymbidium sinense, assembly GCA_021442155.1. Classification (NCBI taxonomy): domain Eukaryota; kingdom Viridiplantae; phylum Streptophyta; class Magnoliopsida; order Asparagales; family Orchidaceae; genus Cymbidium; species Cymbidium sinense. The sequence continues at coordinate 101,842,295 of CM038223.1, read as the reverse complement.
TTATAGATCATTGGGAAAATTTATGGCTGTTGCTTGCACATCTATGCGGATTCGATATCGATCGCAATCGAATAGATTCCAACGACTGTTCTGGTCGTTTGAGCCGTCAATACGAGGTTGGCAGTATTGTTGCCCGGTTCTGTGTCTTGATGGGACTTTTCTCCTTGGTAAGTACAAAGGCACTCTACTTAATGCTGTTGGGATTGACGCAAATAATGGGTTGTTCCCCTGGCCTTCGCAGTTGTTGAATCAGAGTGCATAGAGTCTTGGATTTGGTTTTTGTGCACTCTTCAGGACTTGATCCCATTAGTGTCTACGAGGGTGATCTATGCTTCATCTCGAGATAGACATGCAGTCTTGTTGTAGCGGTCGATAAATCTTCCCATGGCACATCTTACATGCGCATTTGAGGAGAACTTCAAAAGAAGCGATCGACAACTTCGGCATAGCGATCTATAATTCATGTGTCGAAAATATGCGTTGTAGAAACACGATGACATCCGAATTTTTTAAAAGGCACATGTCGGACATTAAGAATATTAAGCGAAGCATCTGGCTAGTTTCAAGGATGTTCAACGGAGACACAAACTCATGATAGCAGTGCAGTGCGGTACTATGGCGACAAATCGCGAGTGCTTCAAGGAATGCTTAGCGTGCGCGTGGCTTACCTATTCAAGACGATTACACGATGTACTATAATATAGTTTCCCTTTTCATGAAACGTCTTGAAACGGCTATCGCTCTAGAAAGGAAACAAGAAAACTTGTTTTTCCCTCACATTAAAGCTACACTAATTGCTAATGAATGCAAGGCACGAAGATTACCTGAACCTGTTAGGATTAGCATGTCTGAATATCAAGTGTTTGATGTCAGCAATCGAACCTACAAAGTAGAAGTTTCTGAGAACTATGACTGCAAGTGTACGTGTAGACAACCACAGTCTCATCACCTACCTTGTCCACACGTGATTGCAATTTTGAGCCATCGCCACCTAAACCACGTGTTGTATGTCTCTGTGTACTACAGCTTGTAGAATTATATTAGCACCTACCAGGGAGAGTTCCATGTAATACCTGATCGGGAGGAGTGGGCAGATCACATCACAGAAGGTAATTATGAAACTTATAACCCACCTAATATTAAGCGAAAGTCTGGAAGGCCAAGGACAAGCGATTTAAAATACCATGGATGAGAACATTCTAAAAGTTCCGTATGCTTGTTTGTAAGGTATTGGGCATAATAGGTCAACGTGTCCTCGATGCGCCGCGTAGAGTGTGATGTTTTTAAGTTAGTTGTTTGATGTCATGTTGTGTTTGTCTTTATTGTTATAGTAGTCCCTACTGTACTTGTGTCTCATCTATTTTGACTAGTGTTTTATGTCATATTGTCTACTTCTAGTCCCCATGTTTAATGTCATATTGTCACTTTCAAGCGTGCATGTTTTGATTAATTTTTCTCTGTACTTGTTGAAAGTGTATATTTCTTTTAGCGTTCATTGTACATGATGGTGAAAATAAAATTATAAATCTAAAATCTCTCAATTAATAGCAGTTATTTTTATAATTATTTTATGCATTGCTATTTTTATGTATGTCTTTCTACAACAGGTATTTATTTTAGTCCTCTGAGCTACAAGTATTCTGAATTACAATGCAATATAATACTTTTTGAAATACTGATTATATTGTTTGCTTCAATGATACCAGGATAAGATGTCTGTCGGTGAAGACCCCCGCCCCCCACGTAGGAGGAGGCGACGACCAGAGGACACTGTTGAGGACTACGGTCCACCGTGAGGGTGCACCTAGCTATGTTACGTGGTAGACATAAAGCGCATCCGATTGGTACAATATTTTTGAAGTCATTTCACGCCAATGTATGCGTTCTTGTTAACTAGTCATGCATGCTCCATGTGATTGCGGTTTGATTCTTGAGGCTGCGCACACTTCGATGTTCAAGAATGGCATTAATTGTCTAGATTCATGGATGCATTGCGAGATGTCGACTTTGGCGATGTCTCAGTCTGATACATTAAAATTTGGATCATCACTCGACATCATTAGTGGCGTTGTGAGAAGAATACATTCCACTTTGCGGGTGAGATCACACTACAGGATGTTGCCATGATCCTGGGCGTTCAAATAGATGGCCCTCCTCTTATTGGCAGTGTTGTCGTTGGTGGATGGAGATGGTGGGCTACGTGGCCAGACTGCTGTGATGAGTTGATCAGAGCGCATCCCGAGCCAGACACCGTGTATCGTGATCCGATCCATCCACATATCACATCGGAGTTTCGGATGGGTGACGCATGCGCGTCTTTACCATTATGATGGTGAGGTGGACTTTTTTCTGAGATTCATACTTGATCTACTAGAGCTCCAGGTTTATATATCGAGCATACATACTATTTTCCATTGGGTCTTTTCTTCTTCCTGACACTTCAGGCTCAGAGGTCCACCTGCAGTATCTACCATTACTAGAGGATATTCATTCTTTTAGGGGTTTCTCAGTGGGCTCAGTTGTGCTTATCTATCTGAGAGTTGCATGAGGCAACCAAGCCGAAGCGCACCAACATAGCAGGATGTATTCATTTCTGCAGGTATGGGCCTGGGAGCACATTCATGTTGGCGACACTACGTGTTCCCCATCCCCTGAGACATTTATGGTCTTAGCGTTCGATGTCGCTGGAATGAAGGATTTGTTCGAGAAATTCCAGCATCCAACATCATAGTATACAGGGATGAGTTGGATGGACTTCTGCAGAGTCAGGTACGCTGAATAGCTATCATTTTTACTTGTTTACTCGTCATGGGATTAAAATTTTTAGAATAACTTATGATACATGTGCAGGTCATCTGGGAGCCATATGGGCATCAGATCTGCATGCACATCGCAGATATATGTTTGCAGGGAGAGGAGATATGGCTAGCCAGAGTACCGCTAATTTGTTGGAAGAGGGTAGAGTGGTACTTGCCTGATCGTGTGATCAGACAGTTTGACATGCCTCCCATAATTGATGTTGACTCAATAGATCCATCGTTTGTTTGTGTTGATGGACGAGGAAAGGCCGACGTTGATTGGGTCGTGAACCACCACTCATACATTGCATAGTGGGAGCGGCAACGTGAGTTGGTTGTGTGGATTCAGCACAGGATGATCGAGAGCTAGCGATCAACCGTTACATGAGGTGGTACCGATCTTAGGCTTCACTTTATATGTTGAAGGCACCAACAGTTCCGCTTGACACATACTACCCTCATGCGCCTGGAGATCGTTTGATGGTAAGTCTATGTGGATTTACAATTTGCTTTCCCTTGTTATAATGAAATCCTGATATAAATTTACTTTCTTTGCAGCGTGAGCACGTCATGAATCCTGAGGATATACTTTGTATTTGGCGAGATGATGACAATTTCAAAATCCATCGGCGATTATGAGCGGTATGCGTGGAGGCCGGCGAACATGCATATCTCGGCGACATATACAAGGATATACATTCCGCACTTTTGCATCGATGCGAGCACCGTCGATGGATGTGGGTCCACCATATCGCCGTGGTGGGACGGTCTACTATCCATTCACGCGACCACCCGGTATTCATATCGGGATGCAATGTGGTCTCGAGATGAACCCATGGCATGCAGATCCCTACATATGCTCCACCGTCATTCCACATGACACCGTATATGTAGTGTACCGGGACTTGTTGCCATCTCGAGCTTGAGATACCACGTATTTACGGACTTGGGATGTTCGCAACAACCCGGCAGTGGGCGAGGAGGAGGGGCCGTCGGCGGCATCATCGCGTGATCGGCCACGCGTCGACCACCATCCCATTACACTCGGTAGCAATGATTCCACCCGTTACATCGACGATGATAGTTGTATTTTTTTTAACAGTTTATGCCATGTAGTCGTAGCTATTTTTTTATTTGTTATGTCCACTTATTCAGATTCACCTGATTGTATAATTATACTTTTTTTTGTTATCAATTTAGTTTTATTTGGTTAACTCACAACTATTTAAACTCATACAAAAAAATTTAATACACTTAGAATGTTTAATATTATCAAAAAAAATATACGTATTCAATAAGCATTGTGTTAAGATCACACAAACGAGTGTTGTCGTAATATTTTTAATTTTTGCAACTTCAAATTTTTTACATTTACAAAATTTGTGACTATGAGGATGAGATTCGTCAAAAGTTGTCAATATCAAAGTTGTATAATTTTTCATTATCTTTCCAACGATACCAACCACGTCAAAATCCGACACATGATGAGCTAGATATAGCCAAAATAAGGTGGTTGTCTACCTTTTTTTTTTTTAAAAATACATTTGCAAAAATTGGGCGAGATTCTTCAAAATTTATCAACATAAAAGTTGTAGAATTTGTTATTATCTTTCCAATGATGCCAAGCACGCCAAAATCTAACACCTGATGAGCCTGATATGACCAAAAAATGAGGGTTGCATCAATATTATTATTTTTTGCAACTTCAGAAGTCACACATTTGCCAAAATTGTAGCTCACCGGGCTAGATTCGTCGAAAGTTATCAACATAAAAGTTGTAGAATTTTTCATTATCTTCCCAACGATACTAAGTGCGCCAAATTCTGACACTTAATGAGCCTGATATGTTCAAAAAATGGGGACTGTCAATTTAATTTTTTTAAAAAAATCGAGCCGTCATTAGTCGGACGGCATCTAGTAAGCGCCGGTCGCCCATGAAGGGCTATTTTGTAAATTTTTTTTTATCTTTTAATTACGATAGTCCCCATTTTTTGAACATAGCGCTCATTAGGTGTCGAATTAGCTTATCAGGAAAGATAATAAAAATTATACAACTTTCATGTTGACAACTTTTAAATAATCGTGAGCCACAATTTTGCAAATATTTGACTTAAAGTTGCAAAAAATAATAATATTGATGCAGTCCTCATTTTTTGGTTATATCAGGCTCATCAGGTGTCAGAATTTGACATGATTGGTATCGTTGAAAAGATAATAAAAAATTATACAACTTTCATATTGATAACTTTTGATGAATCTCATCCTCTTAGTCGCAGTCTTTATAAATGTAAAAAATTTGACGTTGCAAAAATTAAAAATATTACGACAACATTCGTTTGTGTGATCTTAACACAATGCTTGTTGAATACATATATTTTTTTTGATAATATTAAACATTCTAAGTGTATTAAATTTTTTTGTATGAGTTTAAATAGTTGTGAGTTAACCAAATAAAACTAAATTGATAACAAAAAAAAGTATAATTGTTCAATCAGGTGAATCTGAATAAGTGGATATAACAAATAAAAAAATAGCTACGACTACATGGCATAAACTGTTAAAAAAAATACAACTATCATCGTCGATGTCTGCGCAGTGGAATCGCATCGCTACCATGAGTGTAATGGGATGGTGGTCGACGTGGCCGATCATGCAGATGATGCTGCTGACGGTCCTCCTCCTCGTCCACCTGCTCGTCGGGTTGTTGCGAACATCCCAAGTCCGTAACATGTGGTATCTCGCCAAGCGAGATGGCAACAAAGTACCGTGGTAAATTACATATGGCGGTGTCATGTGGAATGACGGTGGAGCATATGTAGGCGGGATCGGTGCATGCCATGGGTTCATCTGAGACCACATTGCATCCTGATATGAATACTGGGGTGGTTGTGTGATTGGATAGGTAGATTGTCCCACCACTGGCGTATATGATGGACCCACATCCATCGATGGTGCATCTGCCTACCGATGCGTATGCCTGAATGTCTATATCTTTGTATCTGGCCGCCGAGATATGCATGTTCCGCCGCCCACACACTTCATAATCGTCGATGAATTTTTGAAATTCTGTGTCATCATCTCTACCGAAATAGCGCTAAAGTATATCCTTAGTATTCATGACGTGCTCATGCTGCAAAGAAAGTAAATTTATATCAGGGTTTCATTGTAACAAGGGAAAGCAAATTGTAAATCCACATAGACTTACCATCAGACGATCTCCAGCGCAGGGTAGTATGTCGCAAACCGGTGCCTTCAAAGATATAAAGTGAAGCCCAAGATCGGTACCTCATATGTTGATCGCGGCTCCGATCATCTGGTAATCCACAACCAACCAACTCACGCGCCGCTCCCATCGTGTACAATGTATGAGTGGTGGTACACGACCCAATCAACGCCGCTTTCCTCGCCCATCAACACAAAACAAATGATGGATCTATCGTCAACATCAATCATGGGAGGTATGCCAATCGCTCGACACACACGACGTGTACCACTCTACCCTCTTCCAACAAATCAGCGGTACTTTACAGCCATATCTCCTCTCCCTGCAAACATATATCTGCGATGCGCATGCGGATCTGATGTCCATATGGCTCCCAGATGACCTGCACATGTATCATAAGTTATTCTGAAAATTTTAATCCCATGACGAGTAAACAAGTAAAAATGATAGCTATTCAGCGTACCTGACTCTGCAAAAGTCCATCCAACTCATCCCTGTATACTCTGATGTTGGATGCTGGCATTTCTCGAACAAATCCTTCATTCCAGCGACATCCAACGCTAAGACCATCGATGTCTGCAGGATAGGGAACACGTAAGGTAGGTCTGCCAACATGAATGTGCTCCCATGCCCATACCGCAAGAAATGAATACATCGCCATGTTGGTGCACGCCTTGTTTTCATGCAATTCTCAGAGATATGCAAGCAAACTGAGCCCACCGAGAAACCCTAAAAGAATGAATATCCTCTAGTAATGGTATACCGCAGTGGACCTCGAGCCAAGTGTCAAGAAGAAAAGACCCAAATATGTATGCTCGATATTCATAATAAACCGGGAGCTCGTAGATCTAAGTATGAATCTCGTAAAAGTCCACCTCACCATCGAATCGGTAGTAAGACGCGCGCATGCTGACCCATCCAAAACTCCGATGTGATATGTGGATGGATCGGATCACGATACACGGTGTCTGGCTCCGGATGCGCTCCGATCAACTCATCATAGTAGTCTGGCCACGTAGCCCACCGTCTCCCTCCACCAACGACAACACTGCCAATAAGAGGAGGGCCATCTATCAATGCCTGTGATCATCGCAACATCCTCGTAGTGTGATCGCCATCTCACCGTGGCAAAGTGGAATGTGTTCGCGGGCACCGCCCACTAATGATGTCGAGTGATGATCCATTTTAATGCTGATCATGGATAATCGCCAAAGTCGACATCTCGCAATGCACCCATGAATCTAGGACAATTAACAGGTCATTTCTTGAACATCGCAGTGTGCAGTACCAAGTAATCAAACTGCAATCGTAATGAGCATGCATAGACTACGTTAGTATAACAAACACATACATTGGCGCAGAAATAACTTCAAAAAATAATGTACTGAATCAGGATGTGCTGCTCTATGTCTACCACATAATATAGCTATGCTAGGTGCACCTCCGGTGGACCGTAGTCCTCAACAAGGTCCCTAGTCATCGCCCTCCTACGCGGGGCGGGCCTTCACTACAGACATCTTAACTTGGTATCATTGAAGCAAACAACATAGTCAGCATTTCAAAAAGTATTACATTACATTGTAATTCAGAATACTTGAGGACTAAAATAAATACCTATTGTAGAAAGACATATATAAAAATAGCAAGACATAAAATAATTATAAAAATAACTGCTATTAATTGAGAGATTTTAGATTTAAATTTAGATTTATAATTTTATTTTCCACCATGTGTACTATGAACGCTAAGCAAAGAAATATACACTTTTGAACAAGTACAACAGAGAAAAACTAATCAAAACATGCACTGCTTGAAAGTAGACAATATGACATTAAATATAGGACTACTACAAGTAGACAATATGGCACAAAATACTAGTCAAAATAGATGAGATACAAGTACACAGTAGGACTACTACAACAACAGGACAAACACACAACATGACATCAAACAACTAACTTAGAAAACATCACACTCTATGTGCGCGCAACTGAGGACATGTTGACCTATTATGCCCAATAGTCTTATAAACAGTACACGCCCTGGAACTTTTAGGAATGTTCTCATCCATGATATTTTTAAATCTGCTTGTCCTTGGCCTTCCAGACTTTCGCTTAATATTAGATGGGTTATAAGTTTCATAACTGCCTTCTGTGATGTGATCTGCCCACTCCTCCCGATCAGGTATTACATGGAACTCTCCCTAGTAGGTGCTAATATAATTCTGCAAGCTGTAGTATACAGAGACATACTGCATGTGGTTTAGGTGGCGATGGCTCAAACCGCAATCACGCGGTGGACAAGGTAGGTGATAAGACGTGGTTGTCTACACTTGCGCATAGTTCTCGAAACTTCTACTTTGTAGGTTCGATTCGACATCAAACACTTGATACTCAGACATGCTAATCCTAACAGGTTTAGGTAATCTTCGTGTCTCGCGTTCATTAGCAATTAGTGTAGCTTTAATGCGAGGGGAAAATAAGTTTTCTTGTTGCCTTTCTAGAGCGGTAGCCGTTTCAAGATGTTTCATGTAAAGGAAAACTATATTATAGTACACTGTCATAATCAAGGCTTGAATATGTAAGCCACGTGCATGTTTAAGCACTCCGTTGAAGCACTCTGCTGCATTTGTCGTCATAGTACCGTACATGTACCCGTTATCATGAGTTTGAGTCCACTGTTGAACATCCCTTGAAACTAGCCAGTCGTATGCCTCCTGCTTAATATTCTTAATGTCTGACATGTTCCTTTTTTAAAATTGGATGTCATCAGTTTCTGCATACATTTTCACATGAATTCTACATCGGTATGCCGTTGTCGTCTTGCTCTTTTGAAGTTCTCCCTCAAATGCGGTGAGCGATGAGTGCGACCATGGGAAGATTTCTCGACAGCAAGAGCAAGACCTGCATGTCTATCTGAGATGAAGCATAGATCACCCCTCGCAGACACTAATGGGATCAAGTCCTGAAGAGTACGCAAAAATCAAATCCAAGACTTTATGCACTCTGATTCAACAACTGCGAAGGCTAGTGGGAACAACCCATTGTTTGCGTCGATCCCAACAGCATTAAGTAGAGTGCCTCTGTACTTACCCATGAGAAAAGTCCCATCAAGACACGAACCGGGCGACAATACTGTCAACCTCGTATTGACGGCTCAAGCAAGCAATCGTTGGAATCTATTCGATTCGTGGGCGTACGTATCGAACCGGGCATAGATGTGCAAACAGCAACCATAAATTTTCCCAATGATCTATAAGATTCCTCCCAACTGCCAAAAATAGCCTTAACTGCTTTTCGTCATGCATCCCAAGCCTTCATATAAGACACTCTTATATTGAACTTCGACTCTATACGGTCTATAATCTCCCTGGGCTTGAGATCCAACTTACACCTGACTATAGGGTGGATGAAATAACTTATAAATTGTAATGTGCATTGCATGTGTCCAGCATTAAGAATTGAGTGACTGGTATGAGGAGAACTCTTGAACCAATTCTCCAAGTTCCAACCTCTTAGCGGCGGGCATGTAAATGCCACAAACATGGTCTAACTGGGTCAGAATGGCGAGTGCACATCACAATAAATTTTGATTGGCTTGAGGCATATATGACATATTCAACATTGTTTATAATCGACCACCCCTGAATAGCAAATTGCAACTGCTTCTTATCATGAAAGCACATACATTCCACTAATTCATCTGGGATGCAATTCTCCTCTTCGAAGGTTGAATCATCTGATGGGCCATCAAATGCAAGGTCTTCATCCCATTCTCTAGTGGTTTGAGCACTACGCATATAATCATTATTATGTATCAAATGCTCCTCAGTATGACTCGTTCTCATTGAGTAATCGACAATCAAATCTCTGACCATATGGGATGGTTCTGCTGCCCTTAAATCAGCCCGCTCCGAGTCAATATAATCGTCGTCATCCTCATCACTACTATCTCCACTAGGCATAGTTTCATATTCAACATTTACATCAGATGGTGGGTTCACATCATTACCTTGAGGGTCACGGGTCACCCATATGGCGAGCTTGTGGTAAAATAATCATTTTCTCTTACTGCAGCCTCATATATTTCCCCTTGAGTACTTATCTGAGGAGGTGGTGTTATGTAATTAGTGGTGATTCCACCTCTTTGACGGTCGACTATGTTGCTAACCTCCCTATCTCCACATGGGAGTTCCTCAAATTTGACATACACCACAATAGGCTGCGAACATGCTGCATTAATAATAGCCTCACAAACTTCATCATCGTTAATGTGTGTTGCAATAAATCCAGTTCCAATAGGAAAATGACCCATTAGAGAATTTTGATGGATCTAACTTCAGCGACCTCAGTAACTCTTTTTTGTAATTCCTCAAATTTAATCCATCGTGAAATTTGGATTGGGCGATTTCTCCCACCAATATATGTTGGAATGAACTCATCACTTACTCACGAGTTCACCATCATAATAAAGAACAATCTGCATATCACGAACTCATCAGCTAGTAATAGCGGAACACCGGTATTGACTGCATTCGCGCAAAATCTTGCGTTAATATATGGCCAGAATGGTGAAATCTTTACAGTTCACTGATTCTAATATTTCAGATAATAAATAAAATCCAACTACTGCAAAGTGACAAATAAAATCTAAATACTGTAATGTGACAACAACCAATTTATGCAACGTCACACTTATAAAACCCAATCATTCTCTTTTGCATTAATCAGATCGAAGATATTGAGCAAAACAAATTTTATAACCGCATCTCCTTTGCCAAAAAAAATATCACACTAAGATAATCGAAAACGGATCAAACGATTTAACTTTTTCAATGAACATGAATCACCACATATGCGTACAATTAAAGATCTTCATAACACCAAATTAAACTACACATACACACTTAAATCAAAAAAAAAAATTCAAAAAATTGAAGCTTTCCTAAAAAAAATTACATCAAATTTCCGTAATAATTAGCAAACCAAATAAACTCACTACAATTGACATTATACATTTTTTTTTAGGTTAAATACCTAAATCTAAAATAATATTCTTCTTCACCGGCGACTTTCCGGCCGGTCTTTGTCGACGCACGCGCGGCGGCGACCTCTTGGGTTTTCGCCCCTAAATTAGATGAGCCGGTCCCCTTACGGCACATTGGCAGCGTGGCCGGGCATCATTACGCCAGTCTGATCAGCGACTAAAATATTTTGTAAAATTTTTTTATGCTGCCTAATTAACTAATTAAATCATTAATCATGCTTAATTTAAAAATTTGACCATTAAATCACTAATCATGCTTAATTTAAAATTTTGGCCTATCTTCTCTCTATTTGAGGTCGAACGAAGCTTACAAATATACAAAACAGTGAATCAATTAAGCCGCAGCTCATCTGCTTTTTTTTTGGAATGGGTATCCACCCAGCACCCCACCCATCTTGTGGATGAGGATGCCATTGTAATCCCATCCTGGAACCGTGCATTCATCACCCACACGTGGCGCCCCACTTAATTTCCCGATTTTGCATGCGCTTCCACCCGGAGGAATCGAACCCGGTTGGGGTTCGGCACGCCCACCAACTGAGCTAAGAGTAAGTTAGCTTTCCTTTTCCCTTAACCGTTACGTACGGTGACTTTAATAAAATACTCAACGGAGTAATTTCCGTCGGCGTAAGAATTCTTCCACCAATTAGCAAAGCAACTTATAAAAAAACACTATAAATACCATCACCATTTGTTATCAGTATTATTCCCAACGTTAATGGCCGGAGCAAAACTAAACCTTTTGGCAGCTCTCCTCCTCATCGCTGCCGGCGCACTCGCCGCCGCGCAGAACTGTGGTTGCGCCGAGGGCCTCTGCTGTAGCAAGTATGGGTACTGTGGCACTGGCAGTAATTACTGCGGAAGAAGTTGCAAGTCAGGGCCCTGTGATTCCCCCAGCCGGCGGAGGAACGTGGTGGCCGACGTGGTAACTCAACAGTTCTTCGACGGCATGACGGGGAAAGCAGACGAGAATTGTGAGGCCAGAGGGTTCTACACGAGACAAGCCTTTCTGGATGCGTTGGAAAGCTACTCTGAATTTGGACAGGATGCCACCACTGTCGACTCTAAAGAGAGATCGCTGCCTTTTCGCTCATGTTTCTCATGAGACCATCAGTATGCTTAGAAAAATTTTATATTTTTATGAATTTATATAATTATATATCACATACTTTGAACATTCATATTTAATTATATAATATTTTAATCTTTAAAGAACATCAAAATAATTGTTATGATTCTCCTAGATATATCGGAAATCAGTGGTATGCATGTAGAATTAATTGATAAATTTTAACTTTCTTAAACAATGACTAAAGATATTTTATTTATATCTTTATGAAAAATTTGTGTTTATTAGTTTTACAATAAAATGTTGTAGTAAATTTTATAAAAATACAATTAAATATTTATTTTTCTTAGAAAAATTAATAACCACAGCTATATGAAAGTATTGCTAAAACATTCAATATGAACTAATATACATATAAGAATGATCAAACTAGTTCATATTGGTGTTTAGCTCTCTAGGTGGCGGGTAAAAGAACCTTGTTTCAGTTAATCTCGCATGTTTAAGAACAATTAACATCAATATTTTTTTTACTCAATACATTGGATTATTAAAGACAGTTGCACAGCAACCCCAACTAGCTATTCGCTCTACATATTTTATTTAACCAAATATTCATACAAAAATAATAAAATTCTTGATCTGAAACAGATATGTGCTACAAGGAAGAGATAGGTAAACCCAGTGCCTACTGTGACTACAGCATCTCACAGTACCCATGCGCTCCAGGCAGAAATACTACGGGCGTGGCCCCTATCCAAATCTCCTGGAACTACAACTATGGCCCCGCAGGTGAAGAAATCGGCTTCGATGGACTCAACTCACCGGAGACTGTCATCACCGACGCCACCATCTCCTTCAAAACTGCACTCTGGTATTGGATGAACAACGTTCATGATGTCATTGGCCAAGGCTTCGGCGCCACCATCCAGGCCATTAATGGCGCTCTTGAGTGCGGAGGAAAGAACCCTAATGAGGTTAATGATCGTGTTAACTTCTACTTAGATTACTGTAAACAGTTTAACGTGTCACCAGGTGATAATCTCACGTGTTAGGAAGATCACTTGATGAGCTTAGTTTATCATTTGTTTGTGTTGGCGTGTTACATGTGAAAAACAGTAATGGCTATCGCTTTGATTTGCTTGACTTGCTAGCTGTGTGTATCGATGAGTTAATCATGTTTATATTTGTATATGTATATCAAATATTGTAAGAATCTTTATTATTCTATTGCATTGATTAGATATTGATCACAAATATTTTTTTATTAAAAATAATCAAAAAAAATATTATATTATTCTCTCTTTCTAATGCATTTTGATTGTGAAATTCCTCTCTTGAATTTTTTTTAGCCGTACTTTTTCGATGATCAATAAGTTGAAAAATCTATATCAACATCACACATTGATTATGTTAGCATTCTATATGAATAGCTAATGAGTCATTAAGCATTATCTATAAATGCTTATATCAAGATAGGAGATTTATGTCTCTATTGAAGCTCTATTTATGATTTTTTTTTTGTTAGACATAATCGTTGTTGAAAATAAATGATTAGTATATGTTTTAAATTTAAATCTCCCTAAATTTTACATTATTTTTCCAAACTATTCATAAAATAAATATATAACTATTTATTTATTTATTAGGCTCTTTACATACACTGTCAACCTAATCTTCTATATTTACAAATTAATCAACTTCAATCTTAATTTTCAAACTTTAAAATATTGAAATTCTCAACCCATATTTTTCATTTTTATAAAATTCTTAAAGATTTGATCATGGCACATGCAAATATATGAGCCTGGTAATTCAAGAAAATAGAGAGGGTGGCTAAATTATAAATAAATATGTATTAGGTGGTTTATTTATAAATTTTTATTATTTATTTTGTCCAAGTGTCACTTCCCTTAATTTCTTTCATCAATTAAGTTAAATATTAAATATAAAATTTGAGAAAGAAGTGGGGTTTTATTTTGTCTACTTAGTTGAATATAAATAAACTCAAACCTATTAATGAATTGAATTTTTTGCTCATCTTTATATCATGTAATGTCAGTTGTCACCATTAAAAACATTAATTTAAAATGTGTCTTCTAAAAATAAATAAAAATTTAAAATATATGCTGTCATTGATTATCAAATATATGTGGTCATTTTAATTATAAGTAGTATAAGTGAAACAAGTTTTAGATGTGCTTATATATCTATATATATACATCTTTGATTCTCTTTTGAATTTTGGTGAGGTTCTTCTATGGTTTAGTTCGTTTCTTCCGGGTTTTAGATTGGAATTGGTATGGCCTGGAAAGGAAGGAAGTAGAGGTATCTCATTGTCTTTGATCTCGTTATAAACAGCTGCGGTGGGGGGTTTGGACGTGGGTTCGTTTGATTCTGCTTAACTAGTTGTCAGCTTTTGTAGAATTTGGTGTGTTTTTTTTTTTTTTTTTGGTAACGGGGTGTCCACTCCTAATCCCACTCACTATGTGGCGTATGACTTTAGGCATGACTAAGGCATTTAATACTTAATGAAAGGAATAATCTATCCAAATTGGTAAGCATGTATTATTCCTTCAAATTTATTTATTATCATATGCATATTATCACTTATGCAAAGTCATATATGGTAGGAATTCTAACTATTCATCATGGTGATAGTCCCTCATTATTAAACATATTCATTTACCATTCCAAAGGTGTAATTCTCCAACATTCTCCTTCTTTATATCATGGTATCAAAGTCTAGTTTCGATGTTCTACCACCTCAAACCTTCACCTTTGTATCTTGGAACATCATCAACCACAACATCTAGACCTCAAATCCAATCCCTTGATTGAATCTCTTAAGTTGGTCTCATAAGGAAGTTCTATAACTTCTTTAATTCCTTCCAATGGGACCTCGATGACATAGGATTGATTGTAACTCAAACGATACACTTCTCTCTCAATTTGCACCTATCTTGCACATCTCCATCCTCATGCCTCAAATCTCTGAGCATCAACTCTCTTTTTCTCCACTAAATCTCCAACCTTGTCTGAACTCCGAAAATTCACCACCGACCTCTCACATTGAAGAGAGTAGATTAAATGTCGATGAAATTTTTAAAAGTTAGATATAATAGTAGATAAGACACTACTCAGAGATTTCGCCCTCATTTTGTGAGGACTTTAGATCTGGTTCCAGGTTTCCTATAGGCGCAAGCACCTATAATTAATTATCCCTCCCAATACTGAGAGAAAACTTTCGATTAAGGCTAGTCGTGATATCACTTAATGCGTAGCATATAGTAGCAGCATGTGTAATTTAAAATTTAGAATTTATGAAATTCATCATATTTAACTTAAAGCGGATGTTTGGGGGAATGATGACACGCCCGATCAATATCCCATGATTCCGTTATCCCGGCCTGTCGTGGTCCCTAGTCTACTTAGTCAGAGGAGATAGTTGACCCAACCTGACCGAAGGATCCTTGTCAGCAGCCATAGGTTGCATCGTCCAAAGGAGCCTTGTAGACCTGGGGTGGTGTTTATCTAAGGAGACAATCTTAAGTTTACTTTAGCTAACAGAGAATTTTTTGCCCTATCAAGTGCACCCTATGATTCACATCTCAAAGGAGAGCCATTGGGAACATACGGGCTACAGTTGTGACCGTAATATAATGGTGTCATTTAGCAGCAACCACCCGATTAGAGGACTATGGTCGTAACCGCATCATATATAAAATCTACTGACCAAACAACGTGGTCAGAGGACACAGGTCACGTCCTTACTAGCATACGATTATTTGAGTATAAATATAGATGTGTACTTGACTTAACATTGACTCCTTTGTGAGCTAGAGTTTTCTTAATTTGTTACCTCAAGCAAACAATTGAGGAAGGTGGGTTGAATTTTTATCTTTAAATTTTTAAAGATTGAATTTCATTTAGGTGTTTATAGCTTAATGACATATTAAATTTTGCATTTGAGTTTACACTTGATTTAAGTTAATTTAATTTGAAATTATGATTACATTTTAATGGAAGTATCCCCTCTGATTGAAATCTTCATTCAACACAGCCATCATTGGGGTATAGAAGTTCGCTTGATCTTTTTGTTTATTATTTCAGATTCTATCGACTATTAATTTAATAATAGAGGATCAGATCTATTGTAATATGACAAAATTAACTTCTTAGATATTTTATTAAGTTGAAAATATTATAATATTATTTTTGAATTTTTAGATTTTGTTAACTCAGACCCGGTCCTAAAACCCAACCGAGAATCAACTCACGCAGCATCCTCAGACACCAAGTTTAAGCATTCAGCATAGTGTCAGGTCCCATGCGGGTATATTTTAAGAATGCTTGCATATTTTTAAGGCATTGAATTTGAGTTTTAATCATGCCTTATAATGCATGCAAGAGTTCAATTGAAGCTTTAATTAATGTCTTCTGTTCGCTCGTACAATATTTTGCAAATCCGGTGGCATTAAGTGTTTCAACTCCTGTTCAATTATTTAGATTAATATTCATTTGTTTGCATTGGATAGACATTTAACTTATTGTAGACTATTATTAGTCAGATAATTGAAAGTTCAATCTTATCTCATCAATTTAGTATATTAGACTTAGTTCAATTATTGATCTTATTACTCGTTTAAGCTTCAAAGATTCTTCTCTAACTATTTCATTTTTATTAATTATTAATCTCTATTTTAATTAAATTTTGGCAGCCTCCCGACATAGTCCCCTCATAGGGGCTGCTTTAGGAGTGCTAATGTCTTTCTATCATGCTTAAGAAAGCATGCATAATCAGTGTCTTGCGACATTGTGGCTTAGAGGGTCTTCTAAACCAACCACGCTTAAGAAAGCGTGCATAGGCCTTCAATATCTGTGTTTGGAATGAAATTCGACAACCTCCTGGCGTCATCCCCGTGTATGGGGCTGCATCGGGGGTGTCATAGCCTTCCTACCATATTTAAGAAAGCATGCATAATCAATGTCTTGCGACACTACGGCTTAGAGATTTTCATGCACCTACTGCGCTTATAAAAAGCGGCACATAAGCCTTCAAACCTATATAAGAGACATCATGGTTTTCTCGTCATGCTGAAGCAACATGCACGAGTACTTATATCTAGCAAATATGTGCAATTGTATTAAAACATTAGGTACAAGAATTTAATATACTAAGCAGACATATGTACAAGTATTTGAAATAAAATTCGACAGCCTCCCGACATCATTCCGGTGTAGGGGGCTGCATCGAGAGTGTTATAGCCTTCCCATCACGCTTATGAGAAGCGTGCATGGTAGGTGTCTTCGCGATGAAGTTATTTTTTTTTTTCGTCGCACTTATGAAAAGCGTCGCATAGGCCTTCAAACATGTGTAAAGGGCATCCTAATTTCCTCGTCATGCTGAAGCAGCATGCATGAGTACTTAGGTCTAGCAAATTTTCCCACTGTATTAAAACAATCACGAGTGGATACTTAAAACTACAGCATTCATTATGATTTTACCTTTACATGTACATTGAGCCGAGATGATAGGATATAAATGAAATAATCTATCATCGTATAACTCCTATCATTGCTTCACTCATTTTTTTTCTTTCGATCTACTTAGCAGTAGCGCCATCCACATATTCCCAATGCATCTCACCCCATTTTATCTTCTTTTATGCCAAACATACAAACACTATTTACCTTCTCCAAATTTAACAAACAAAATAGCAACTCAATAGTGAAATATGAGTAAGCTTTAGCCTCAAACAACAATACAAATGCCAACATTAAACTTCTACAATAACTTAAATCTTATCACCTCAGATCTTCTTGGTTAAGATTAGACTAAAGAGGGGTTGAAGGAAGTTGTTGTTGGTGGAGATGAGGTTACAAGTGAAGTGTTCAATCTCCATTTCTTTGTGAGTGCGGCCCGGCAGTTTGCGTCTAGTTGGAGTGCAAGGCTTGGTGTCATCGGCGAGTAGAGTGACAAGTGAGGTCGAGGGATAAAGGCTTGTGCGACTTCGTGTGGCTCGTCGATCCATCGACTCACCGCGAGGAGATCGACGGATTTCGGATCCCTCAACTGGCTTCCAAACAAGAGTAAGGATCAAGCTCTGGGTTTGGTGTGACCCTATAAGTGGGCGAACAAGGGACAAGAGGTGAATCGTGGTTGGTGTTGTTGAGAGCAGAGTCGGCAGGGGAGGAAAGAGACTTCAGCCTTCGATCGGGAACGAGCACAAGAGAGGGAAGAAATGTCGAGGGATAAATTTTCAAATTAAACATCATTAGTGATTTAATTAGGTAATTAGGCAGCATAAAAAAATTAACAAAATAGGCCTTGCCCGGTCGGAGGCGGCTGGCGGATCGAGGCGACTCTTCCTACTTTAGACGAAACCAGAGCTGCGTCGCCAAGCTCTCGGGTTTCTTCATGATCGCCTATCGCTTCTCCGATCTCCGCGGACGCCGGTCCGCAGCCGTAGCTTGGCCGCCAAGGTGCTCAGCCAGAAAGTCGCCGGGAAAATAGCTTGGAAGGATTATTTTTGCCGATTTTGATATTTCTAACCCTAAACGAAAAAGAAATGTATAATATTGATTTGTATGAGTTTATTTGGTTAGTTAAGCTAATTGTTATGATATTCATAGGAGATTTGTGATCGATCATCCAAATTGTAGTAATTTTTTTTTTAGGAAAGCTTCATTTTTTGTGCAATGCTTTTTTTTTTATTTAGGAAGTGTGTATGTGTAGTTTAATTTAGTGTTATGAAGATCTTTAATTATATTAGGTGCATATGTGGTGATTCATGTTCGTTGAAAAAGATAAATATGTGCTTGATCTGTTTAGCTGAATATATTCATGTGTGATGTTTTTTTTGCAAAGGTGCATTGGTGTTATAAAGATTTATTTTCTTGAATATCTTCTTGATCTGATTAATGCAAAAGAGAATGATTGGCTTTTATAAGTGTGATGTTGCATAAATTGGTTGTTGTCACATTACAGTATTTGGATTTTATTTGTCATATTGTAGTAGTTGGATTCCATTTGTTATGCTGAAATATTAGGATCAAGTGATTTCTTGAATGCGTAAGTATTTCAGTCATCTTTGTCATATATTAATGCAAGATTTTTTGTGCGTAATAGGTAGCAGTTCGAATACTGGTGTTCCGTTATTACAAGCTAGTGAGGAGTTCGATAGTGTATGTATTGTTCTTTATTATGATGGTGAACTTCAGTAAGTGATGAGTTCATTCCAACATATATTGGTGGGAGAAATCGTCCAATCCAAATTTCATGACGGATTAAATTTGAGGAATTACATAAAAGAGTTATGAGGTCGTTGAAGTTAGATCCATCAAAATTCTCTATTAATATGGTTGGTTGTTTTCCTATTGAAACTGGATTTATTGCGACACACATTAACGATGATGAAGTTTGTGAGGCTATTATTAATGCAGCATGTTTGCAGTCTATTGTGGTGTATGTTGAATTTGAGGAACTCCCATGTGGAGATAGGTTGGTTAACAACATAGTTGACGGTCAAAGTGGTGGAATCACCCCTGATTACATAACACCACCTCCTCAGATAAGTACTCAAGGGGAAATATATGAGGCTACAACAAGAGAAAATGATTATTTTACTAGCACAAGCTCTGCTCATATGGGTGACCCAGGTGACCCTCAAGGTAATGATGTGAACCCACCATCTGATGTAAATGTTGAATATGAAACTATGCCTAGTGGAGATAGTAGTGATGAGGATGATGACGATTATATTGACTCTGAGTGGGCTGATTTAAGGGCAGCAGAACCATCCCATACGGTCAGAGATTTGATTGTCGATTACTCAAGGAGAACGAGTCATACTGAGGAGCATTTGATACATAATAATGATTATATGCGTAGTGCTCAAACCACTAGAGAATGGGATGAAGACCTTACATTTGATGGCGCATTAGATGATTCAACCTTTGAAGACGAGAATTGCATCCCAGATGAATTAGTGGAAGGTATGTGCTTTCATGATAAGAAGCAGTTGCAATTTACTATTGGTGGGTGGTTGATTATAAACAATGTTGAATATGTCATATATGCCTCAAGCCAATCAAGATTTACTGTGTTGTGCACCCACCATTCTGACCCAGTCAGACCATATTTATGGCGTTTACATGCCTGCTCAGTTAAGAGGTTGGGTGGAACTTGGAGAATTAGTTTAGTTGGCTCTCCTCATAGTTGTAGCCACTCAATTCTTAATGCTGGACATAGGCAATGCACAGCATAATTTATAAGTTATTTCATCCACCCTGCAGCCAGGCGTCAGTTGGATCTCAAGCCCAGGGAGATTATAGGTCGTATAGAGTCAAAGTTCAATATACAAGTGTCTTATATGAAGGCTTGGGATGTACGACGAAAAGTAATTCAGGCTATTTTTGGCAGTTGGGAGGAATCTTACAGAACATTGGGAAAATTTATGGCTGTTGTTTGCACATCTATGCATCGATATCTGGGTACATTCCACAATCGACTGCGGTCGTTTGACCCATCAATATGAAGTTGGCGATTGGTTACGTGTCTTGATGGGACTTTTCTTCAGGTAAGTATAGAGGCACTCTAATGTTGTTGGGATCAACGAAACAATGGGTTATTCCCAGGCCTTGGTTGTTGAATCGAGTGCATCAATCTTGGATTTGGTTTTGCAAACTCTTCGACTTGATCCCATTAGTGTACGAGGGTGATCTATGCTTCATCTCGAGATAGACATGCGTCTTGTGGCTCGAGAAATCTTCCGAGCGACATCAACTTGGCATAAGCGATGTAGAATTCATGTGTTAAATGTACGTTGCGAAACACGTGACATCCAATTTTCAAAGGCACATGTCGACATTAAGAATATTAAGCAGGCATCGCTAGTTTCAAGGGATGTTCAACAGTAGATTTTCAAAAGGCACATGCCAGAGCTCCAGTTTATTATGCATATTAGAGCATACATACTATTTTCCATTGGGTCTTTTCTTCTTCCCGACACTTCAGGCTCAGAGGTCCACCTGCAGTATCTACCATTACTAGAGGATATTCATTCTTTTGGGGTTTCTCAGTGGGCCGGTTGTCTTTGTATCTTTACAGTTGCATGAGACAACCAAGCAGTCGACAACATAGCGAGGATGTATTCATTTCTTTGCGGTATGGGCACAGAGCACATTCATGTTGGACCACTACGTGTTCCCTATCCTGCAGACATTGATGGTCTTAGCGTTGGATGTCGCTAGAATGAAGGATTTGTTTAAGAAATGCCAGCATCCAACATCAGAGTATATAGGGATGAGTTGGATGGACTTTTAGCAAGTGAATAACTCATTTTACTTGTTTACTCGTCATAGAATTTCAATTTTCAGAGTAACTTATGATACATGTGTAGGTCATCTGGGAGCCATATGGACATCAGATCCACATGCACATCGCAGATATATGTTTGCAGGGAGAGGAGATATGGCTAACCAGAGTACCGCTGATTTGTTGGAATAGGGTAGAGTAATCACGATGATGATCGACATGCCTCCCATGATTGATGTTGACCCAATAGATCCATCGTTTGTTCGTGTTGATGGACAAGAAAAGTCTGACGTTGATTGGAGCATGTACCATCACTCATACATTTACCGATGGGGCGGCGTGAGTTGGTTGTGGCGTGGATTCAATAATGATCGAGCCGGTGATCCGTTACATGAGGTGATGCCGATCTTGGGCTTCACTTTATATCGAAGGACCGACAGTTCTGACACACCATCTAGTGCTGGAGATCGTCTGATGGTAAGTCTATGTGGAATTACAATTTGCTTTCCCTTGTTATAATGAAACCTTGATATAAATTTACTTTCTTTGCAGCGTGAGCACATCCATCAGGATATATTTACTATTTAGATGGTGTGAAATTTCAAAAATCCATCGACGATTGAAGCGGTATGCTTGGAGGAAGCGGAACATGCATATCTCGGCAGATACAAGGATATAGACATTCCGTGCACTTCGCATCGGCAGATAGATGCGTCGATGGATGTGGGTCCATCATATACACCGGTGGTGGGGCCATCACATTCACACACCCCGGTATTCATATCGGGATGCAATATGGTCTCGGATGAACCCATGACATGCCGATCCGCATATGCTCCATTCCACATGACACCGCCATATCACGGTGTACCACGGGTACTTCGTTGCCATCTCAGCTTCGAGATACCACGTATTAACTTGGGATGTTCGGCGGTGGCAGTGGGCGAGGAGGATCGTCAGCAGCATCATTTGCGTGATCGGCCACGTCGACCACCATCTCATTACACTCCTGGTAGCGATGCGATTCCACCGCACAGACATCGACGATGATAGTTGTATTTTTTTTTACCAGTTTATGTCATGTAGTCGTATCTGTTTTTTTATTTGTTATGTCCACTTATTCAGATTCAGCTGATTGTACAATTATACTTTTGTTTGTTATCAATTTAGTTTTATTTGGTTAACTCACAACTATTTAGACTCATACCAAAAAAATTAATACACTTAGAATATTTAATATTATCAAAAAAATATATGTATTCAACAAGCATTGTGTTAAGATCACACAAATGAGTGTTATCGTAATATTTTTAATTTTTGCAACGTCAAATTTTTTATATTTCCAAAAATTGCGAATAAGAGGATGAGATTCGTCAAAAATTTTCAATATGAAAGTTGTAGAATTTTACATTATCTTTCTAACGATATCAACCACGTTGAAATCCAACACCTGATGAGATAGATATAGCCTAAATAAGGTGGTTGTCTACCTTTTTTTTTTTAAAAAAAAATACATTTGCAAAAATCAGGTGAGATTCATCAAAAGTTATCAACATAAAAGTTATAAAATTTGTTATTATCTTTCCAACGATGCTAAACACGTAAAATCGACACGATGAGCTGATATGGCCAAAAAATGAGGGCTACATCAATATTGTTATTTTTTGCAACTTCACATATCACACATTTGCAAAAGCTATGACTCGCAGACTGGGATTCGAAGTCGTCAACATGGAAGTTGTAAAATTTTTTATTATCTTTCTAACGATATCAAGTACGCCAAATTCTGACACCTAATGAACCTGATATATTCAAAAAATGGAGACTATCAATTTAATTTTTTTAAAATCCAATCCCAGCCTCCTGACCATAATTAGGCCTATTTTGTTAAATTTTTTTTATGCTGCCTAATTACCTAATTAAATCACTAATGATGCTTAATTTAAAAATTTGGCCAATGTCTAGAGGGAAGAGTGGGCTCTGGGTCTTACCAATAAAATCTCTAGGGTTGTTAGTATACACTTATATATGGCTTTTTTTATGAATTTTAAATAATTAAATTAATTTTAATTAAACTTTTCATGACAACATCATTACATGATTAATATATTAATTTTAGATTATTTTGATATTTGAATGCAACGGCGGTGTCCGTTTTGCGATCGGCGCTGGTTTCAAGTTTGGAAATTAGATCAATCGTTCAAAATTACGCCATTCGACCGCCGACATTTACGCATTCGTCGATTGAGCGAATAGTCTTATTTGATATGTTTTGATGTTTCGACGCTAATGACATAATCAATTTAAGGCGTTTGCGCATCGCGCTTCCTAACCTCGATATACACGTAAGTGCGTCAACAAATTTTCTTCTTGATTGATCGATCGTCGAATTATGTAATATGCATATTATGAACAATTTCAATATTTTGAATGTGATGACGAAGTCCGTTCGTTGATCGAAGATCATTTTGATTAGTTTTGGCGACATCGAGTGTATTTCAGCTTTGATTTGCACGTCATTGCAACCGAAGTCCATCAAATTCGGCTCATGAGCTTGACTTGATTGATGGAGCATACATGGAGGTCAACACCTTGTTTTATTGTAACAGAGATATCAAGATCACTAAAAAGATGACATAATAGAATTTATATAGTTCACTGAGATTCATCTACATTCACAAACGACAATACTATAAGATAAATGTCAACTACTAAAAGACAAAATAGATAGCAATATTTACTCTCTCTTTTTATTACTTTTATCTCATTTGCATTCTTCTCCTTATCTCATTCTCTCTCATAACTTAGGTATGAGTTATTCACATGATGTGCTCATCACATATTTAAGAAAGCTTATCATCTTCTATGTCAAATGAACTTGTTGGCCACAAGCACCTATCATTGTTGCTTTTGACTTTTAAATGTGAAAGACCGGCTCTTTAGTGATCATTGTTGTTGTGAATGGAGCAAGACACAGCAAGATTGAAGTAATTCACCAAAGAAGTAAATACAAGCATAAAATCAATACAAATTTACGAAAAATCCCAAGATGGGAAAAATCACAAGTGGCAAGGAAAGAAACTTCACTATAAAGAAAAATAATACAAGGAGAAAACATTCATACTCACAAGAGTATAATCACTCATTGTATGAACACTCACAAGAGTATAATCACTCACATTGTATGAACACTCATAAGAGTATTTTATTCTAGCTTTTTGGATGCCTAAAAATGACCCTATGGACCTCTATTTATAGTTGTAAAAATCCCTTCTATAATTCTCTAGAATATGCTTGAAATTCCTTCAAGAGTCCATAAAATATATGGTCATCTAGAATCCTCCAAAGAGTTCTTGAACATGTGAGAAGCTTCTAGGATTCTCCAGAGAGTTCTTCAACATAGAGTTCTTCAACATATGGGAAGCTTCTAGAATCCTCTAGAGAGTTCTTGAATATATCAGAGTTCAATATTCCTCACAAAGAATCAAATATTCCATGAAAGAACGAAGCACATTGTCATTATATATCACTTTATTTGTGATATTGTTGATCGCGGTGAACTAAAAGTTAGCAAAGTAAGCACTTTTGAAAATCTAGCGGACATGATAATTAAGATACTTTCAAGAGCCAAGTTGAGCATTGCTTGGACTTTGTCGCTCAACACCGAGCAACGCAACTTGGAGGACGGGAGGAGGAGCATCAAGATCAAGACTTCATGTTGAAGTTCGAGCCAAGGTGGAGATTTGTTGGAGTGTGACCAATTCAACCCTTGGAAGCTTCTAGAATATTCACAAACTCTCTAGAGCATTCTAGAAGCTTTTCACATGTTCAAGAACTCTAAAGGATTCTAGAAGCTTCTCATATATTCAAGAACTCTTTGAAGGATTTCAGAAGCTTTTCATATATAATTAAGAACTCTCTGGAGGATTCTAGAAGCTTCTCACATGCTCAAGAACTCACTGGAGGATTCTAGAAGCCCATATATTTTATAGACTTTTAAAGAAATTTCGAAGCACATTCCAGAGAATTCCAGGAGAGATTTTTGCAACTATAAATAGGGGTTCTTGGGATCACTTTTTATGTATCCAAGAAACTAGAGTATGATACTCTTATGAGTGCTCATGTATTGTGAGTGATTATACTCTTGTGAGTATATAAGTATCTCTTCTCCTTATATTTCTTTTATTTTATAGTGAAGTTTCTCTCCTCCTCGTGGTTTTTCCCCATGGTTTTCCATGTAAATCTAATATGTGCTTTTATAGTGTATCTCTTCTTATGTTGTATCTCCAAGAAATTTTGCTCATGATGATTGGCTTCTACTCACTTTCTAACCATCAACCCCCAATAGAAAAATTCCTTTATATGAAACCAACTGAGATAATTATCAAGCTATGTTCACTCTAATAGCCACCTTTGTAATTCTCCCATATATTCCCTCCTTTCTGTGAATCAGAAAACCCTTTGAACTTGCCCGTTTCTATTCATTTGCTTAGATGAGGAATTCTGAAACTAGATTGTTTCTGAAACTTTACTGCCAGCTTCCCCATTAGATCTCATAACATGATTTGTTCTTGTTGCATGCTAGAAAACCAATTGCGGTAGAATAAAAGTTTACGCTTTAGCTTCGTTACGGAGTCCAGCACACACACAGATGTTTGAAGAATTAATAATAAAACTCTAGAAATTTTTACGTGGAAAATCTCGAAAAGAGGGGAAAAAATCACGATGTCTAGTCCAGTAAAAATCTTCCACTATGTATCTATTTCAGAGTATAAAATTTTCCCGATAACGGGATTACATAATTGTATGTAAGAAGGGTTGATAATGGGAATCCCAAAATCAGGCAACAACAGCCATATGGTCATGGTTAGGTTGTAACATTTGCTAGTGGTAGATAGATGAATGAGGGTCGATCGACGAAGCGCCGTGATGATGACCGGAGATCGCCGCGATGGTCGATGGCGCGACCGATGATTGAGTGGCGGGCGGTCGCATGAAGATGGCGACGGCGGTTAACGGAATGGACGACGACGGGCAGTGGTCGGTTGACGCAATGCTCGGCAGCTGACGGCAATGCCGGACGGTATCGCGATGACCAACGCACGAGGATCGGATGGCGATGGCGGCGGCGATGGTTGGGCAACCAACGGTTTGGTCGAGTGGTGACACGATTATGCTTGGAGGATTTTCAAGCTTTAGAGCTCGCCTCTCTCGCTTGCCCTCATTGAAGAATGAGGGACTATTTATAAATTGGAGGAGTGATGTTTCTATAAATACATGCAAAACCCGTACAACTCCACTCCACTCTATCGGACAGCTCAAAATGATTCATTTGATCATTTGATTTATTTTTAGTATTTGAATGCTCAAATAAAGTCAGAATTATGAGATCTTGGGCTCGTTAGATCCGGCTCGTCGAGACACTCAATTTGACTATAAACACTCCATGTTTAAGAGCTATTTATAGATTTAATTGATATCCCAAAATTTCTAATGATATTTTTTAAGTGTTTGATCTCGACCAGTTTCAACTTAGGATCAACTTGCTTTTGATATCAAGATTAGTACTTCGACTAGTAGTATTTTAAGTGTCATATCAGTTGTTCCCCTATTTTTGGATGACATTATCTCAATCATCTAAAAATATATAAGCCAAATACTTGAAAACATCAAACTCTTCAATGAAATTTGTGGATCCATTAATCATACATTTTGAAAGAACAGATCTTCATGGGAGCACAAGATTATGATCACGCGGAAGTCACCAATGCGGCATGCAGCAAGGTTTTGAGGTTATGGACCCATCCGACATTTACTGCAGAAGGCCTTGGCGCGCGTATATGCCATGGCGGCCATGAGCTACGGAAACGCTGCGTGGTGGGGCCTCCTCAAGGCTGGTCGGGCGCCGCAAGAGCCGGTTGGTATATGAGGTCGCTGAGGGCGAAAACGGCTGGGTGGAGCGGGTCACGGAGTCGAGGCGAGTCGAACGAACAGGGATGGGCGGGTGAAGACGAGGAGCGAACCAATGAGGGTTTTTCTGTTCATTTTTGTCCATTTTTGTCCGTTTCGGCTCGTCTTGAGCGGTTTTGAGCAATTTTAGGCGTTTTCTGATTTTACCTTTTATGAGGTCTATAAAACCCTTTAGGCGGAGATGACACCTCCTCATATGCTCGAGTGTTCCCATTCTCAAGAAAGTTCGCTCGTGAGGCGATCAAGGCCCGCGATACATATGTCGTGGTTTCGGTTTTCCTCGAAGAGTCAACCGGCCTCGGACCGACGGGTTTGGAGGCGATTAAGGCCGCGATTTACGCCGGATTTTCCTGGAAGAGGCATCAACGGCCTCGGACCGACCGGTTTGAGGCGATCGGCCCGCGTATACGGCGTGGCTCCGATTTTCCCTCGAAAGAGGCGTCAACTGGCCTCGTCGGACCGACCGGGCGAGACGATCAAGCGCGCAGACATACGAGTGGTTCGATTTTCCATTGAAAGAGAGGTGTCCACCGCCTCGTCGACCAACCGGTTTGAGGACCGGCCCGCTGACATACGCTAGCCCGATTTCGAGGGCGAACCGCCTCGTCGGACCGACCGGTTTGAGGCGATCGCAAGACGCACGCCGTTGCTCCGCTTTTCCTCAAAAGAGATCAACCGCCTCGGACGACCAGGCGGAGATCGATCCGATGATAACCAAGCGGTGACGGGCGATGCCCGACGATGGTGGCCGGCGGGCGATGATGGTGACCGGGCGAGATGGTCGACGATGGTCGGCGGCGCGACGGTGATGACCGGCGATTGTCGACGCGGCCAACGACGGGCGATGACCGACAGAATTAATGGTATAGCTTTGACATGGCGGCCGACGACGGTCGACGGCCGACGGGGTGGTCGGGGCAGCGAATCACCAGAAATCGCGGCGATTAGCGTAGTCGCAGGATGACCGGCGATAATGGTGACCGGCAGAGATGGTCAACGACACCGTAGTTCTACTTCTTCAGGAAATTGGATTTCTTGAAACTTCAATGGATGGTTCAACAGTTGATAACTGTCAAGATGGCGGGGAAGCGTTAATTAAGAACTGTCATTCGAGCAACTCAGAAAGTCTAATAGATAATTTCAAAGTATCATTCTTCGTAATGTTACTTGATGCCGTTAATTTGCATGTGAGAGGTAGAATCGAATCCGCTGAGGATTTTTGACTCATCCGGTTGTTTGTCAAAGTTACTGATGACATTAACCGCATAAGATGTCAAATTGAATCGGGGATTTTGACCCATCCGAGGTTGTTGTTTGTCGTTACCCAATGGCGTTAACGTATGGAAGAGGTCAAATTGAATCCGAGAATTTTGACTATCCAGGGTTGTTTGTCGAGTGTTACTGACGTTAACCTATATGGAAGAGTCGAATTAGATCCGGCGAGATTTTGACTTATCGAGGTTTGTCGAGGGATGACGCTGTATGTCAAGGAAAAATTCCGGATTTTGACCTATCCGAGGTTGTTTGTCAAAGTGTTATGGCGACGAACTGTATGGAAGATGTCAAATTGAATCCGAGGATTTTTTGACCTATCCGATTATTATTTGTCGAGTGTTACGACGCTAACTGTATGGAAGAGTCAGGAAGTCCACCAAAGACCTTTTGACATATCCTGGTATTAGCCAAAGTGTTATTTGACTTCTTACCTGTAGAAAAGTGAGTTTTGACCTATCCGAGGTTGTTTGTCAAAATCTTTGCTCGGCGACGTTAACTTGTGTGGAGGTCGAATCAAACATCCGTGGTTGTAGCCAAAGTTGCTTGACCTTTGCCCCTTTTTTTCATGAGTATGATTGGAAAATCATAATTTGTAAATCTATATCTCTTCTCAATGTTGAAATATCCTCCAACTTTGACTTGTTTCTTGGGATGATAATCATTAGATGCTTAACATATTAGCATGGGCGATCTTGAGATTAAGAGTTACCCCAATTTTCAAAAATCAAGAACGAAGTTTGATGAATCTTCATTCTTCATTCCTTAAAAGGAAATGCTCCACCTCGATGGTGGTTTTGATCTTGTTGGGAAACTTGGTCGCCACATAAGATGAAATAATGAGAATCAATTTCCCACAGACGGCATCAAACTATTGCATGCTAGAAAATCAGTTGCGGTAGAGTAAAAGTTTACGTCTTAGCTTCATGAGTCCAAAGACTACGGAAGAATTAATAATAAAACTCTAGAAATTTGTATGCGGCAAAACCAAAAAAGAGGAAAAAATCACGGCAGCTAAAAATCTTCCATTATGTATCGTTTCAGTACAAAATTTTCCGATAACGGATTACAATTGTATGAGAAGGGTTGATAATGGGAATCCCAAAATGCAACAAATGCCATATGGTCAGGTTAACATTTCTAAGGTAATAGACCGATAAACAATGGGGTCGGCCGACGACGCGTGAAGATCGCCGCGGATGATGATGGCGAGATCGCCGGCGATGGTTGGCGGCAGTGACCGACGATGGGAGTTGGCGGCGGTGACCGGCGTCGGTGGTCGGCGATGAAGACCGGCGACGATGGTTAACGAAGATGACCGACGACGGAGCCGGGCGACAAGTACGTTGACGCATAATGCTCGGCAAGTGGTTGATGGTAATGCCCAGCCGACGCGGGTCGGCGAAGATCGGTGACGACCGACAACGGCGAGGATCAGTGGTGGCGGCTGATGGCGGCGGCCGGAGGCGATGGTTGGCAACCAACGGTGGTGGTCGGTGATCGTCTAGTGGTGGCACGATTATGCTTGGAGGATTTTCAAGCTTTAGAGCTCTCTCATCTCTCTTGTTTGTCCCACCCCCCTCTCATGTGAAGAATGAGGTTATTTATAGATCGAGTAATGTCGTTCAGAACGCATGCAAAATGCATACTCCACTCAATCGGACGGCTCAAAATGATTCCTTATTTAAGTGCTTGATCTCGACCAATTTCAACTTAGGATTAACTTATTTTTGACATCAAGATTAGTACTTTGACTAGTGATATTTTAAATGCCATATCAGTTCTCTCCCTCTGTTTTAATTATTTCTGGTTTATTTGCTAGGCTCAATGGTGAGTTTATCACCACTGTGCCGCAGCGAGGAGCCGCTATAATAAAAGCCCGTAAGCTGTCCAGCGCACTTTCTGCTGCAAGTTCTGCTTGTGATCACAAACGTGATTCTCGGCACCTTCAAGGTGAGCTTACATTCTTCAAAAGATCGCTATATATATCTCTTTTGATATTCTGCACAAATAACATGCGGTTTATATTTCATTAGGGAACATGGGTGTCCATGGGAGTGTATTCTGATGGATCTTATGGTGTTCCTGCTGGTTTAATCTACTCCTTCCCTGTCACTTGTGAGAAAGGAGAATGGTCTATTGTTCAAGGTAAATTTTTTTATCTCTGAAATAAGAAACTTGTTTTTTTAATAAGGATTTGGAATGCAAAATAGGGTTTTTATAAGGATTTGGAAAGCAAAATAAGGTTTTTTTCTTGTAATTATGGAAATGAAATGCTTTAATACAGTTAATAATTAGTACCCAATTTCTTATTCTGTTGAAATTATGGTTTAATAATGATGAAACAGCTACAGTTATTATGTATTTGCATCATTAGCTAAGGCTAAAATTGTTTTTACCTCAACGATACGACATTTTAGAGGAATATTTGGAAGATGAGATTGTTTTGGTAAGTTTTAATTAACATATTTATAGAATTCACTTAATCAATGCTAAAACCAATTAAATTATAAAATAAACAAAATTTTTGCCAAGGGTAATATAATTAGCCCAAATGTAAAGAAGGATCACTTGATTGTATAATTTTAAAAAAAGTAAGATAGTATTGTCTTTTATCACTGCATTTGATTTGCTAACATACAAATACAAAATGTAAAGAAAAAAAGATCGAGTTTAGTGTAAAAGAATATAGGATATTTAAAATATTTTAGAGTTATTTGGTTGAGAATAAAATAATTATAAGATATTTTTTTTATGCATGAATTAAAATGAAATTAATATAATGCACAACGATAATGAGCAATGATATATTGTGACAATTAATGGCAGAGAATTTCAGTGTATTTAAAAATTGACCAAAATAATTGAATTTAAAATATGTCAAAATTGAACTAGCTAGTGATTTCCAAATTCATTAATGAATTACATTGCCTTTGAAATACAAAACCAAATAGTATATTTTTAAAATGCATATATTTCATTTACATTACTAATGAATAATTTCTTTGAAGCACATTAAGACTGTATTTGTGGCGGCTTTGCTACTAGGAGAAGTGAATTTCCTTTTTTTTTTTTAATTTAAATTTTAAACCATAATGATTGATATGATCCTAAAATATGTCAAAAATATCTTAGTGATTTCAAAGATAATGATTGATTATCAATCGATTTAAAATGATTTATAAAAAATATAGAATTAACAAGCCCAAGATATCATAATTACATCATTAGCATTCAAATATTTAAATACATCAAATGATCAAATATTATGTAAATTATATTTTTAATGTATTTATGATTTACTTCCAATCTATAAATAAATTTCATTTATATTAGAAGAGAGAGAGATTCTAAAGATGCTCGTGTTTTGGAAAAGATGATTTGAATCTTTTTATCATGATGACTAAGATGCAGATTAGATTGTTCTGATTTATGGATTTTAAAATTCACCATCATCTACTACTATTTAAAATCAAAAAGTTACATAGTTTTCTCATATACAATTTTATAATAGATAAGATCTTAAAAAAGATACATAGTGGATTTTTTTGTTTTTCTTTTTTTTAATTTGGATTTTATTTTTTTCTTTTGTGAAGGATTTAAATTAAATTTTACTAATTTTTGATGATGGAATGGGATTCAAATCTAACATATGGCATGTTGACCTCCATATGTGATACATCAAATGAGCTCAAAATCCAAATTGATGGACCTTGAAGTAAGAGTCGCAAATCTTGAAATACACTACAGAATCGGTCGAATGACCGATCAACGAACGAACTTTCATTGCGCTCGTAACGCCGAATTGGTTATAATATAAATATTGCACAATCTAACGCAATCGAGTGATTGAACCGGCCAACGTGCCGACGCGACATCGAGTCAGAAGGCTAACGATGCCTAAATGACCTCCGACGACGACTTCGCCATTCTCGTAACATCGAAAGGTCGAATATAAATATCAGATAATCTAACGATCAACCGAGAGCTATTAATGTGTCGCGCGCATAAGCGCCGGAGGCTGCGATATTCAAACCACCGCTCGTAAATTGATGTCGTTAGCAAAACATCAAATCTTTCAAATAAAGCTCGCGTTTCAAGATAAGTACGCGAATGTCGGCGGGCAACGCCGTATTTTGAACCGAAATTGATCCATTCGAAAACCAAAGCTCGATCGTAAACGACCGCGTTGAATATGGAACGTCGAATTTACCTTGAAATGACACACATATTATATGGGTTTGATTTCAAGATTTTGCACAAATCTCAACACAATCGAAAAAAAAAAAAATAAAAAATCATGTGTTTATTTTAACCTGATTAGCCACAATTTTAATAATTGATTTATCCTAAAATTAATTAAGAATTTTTAGAAATACGATATGAAGTTAATTAATTTTAATTTGGATAAAAAAAGTGAAAAATTAATTAATAAAGGGCTTTAATCTCTATTTTCTCCCATTCCCGTTCGATCGTCTCTCTCGGCGACAGCAACCGCAAGCCCTCATTTGATTTCCCTCAACCGCAAGAAATCGCTCCGGCTTTTTCATTTTCGAACTCTCTCGTTCAGATTTTGCCCCGAACCGAAGGAAATCGAAGTGGCAAGCATGGGCTCTCTCATTCGCTGCCATTATCCCACCCTCTGTTCAATGGAAGGATGGTTGGTCCCGGATGATGAGTCCTCTTCCGGTGACGTCTGCAACATTCTCCGCAAGCTTCAACTCGTCGACTCTGCTCTGTATCTGCCCGATATTCTATCCTCTGTACCCTCACAATCTTGCTGAGGCAATTTTGTTGGTAGTAAAGATCCCAGCAGAAGGGCGGGTTTTGTAAAATGGCTATGACGTTCACTCGCCTTTCCTATTGGATATGGGGAACAAAATACGGCCATGAAAGCACTAATTTTGCTCTGAATTCGTCTTCTGATTTTCCCTTGGGATTCAAAGAGCTCGACTCGCTCAAGTTTACATTTGTAAATGGGATAAAGATGAAATCTTTCTCCAGAAGATATAGGAAGAAATGGCAGAGCAGGGAGGAGCGGAAGGTGAGGATTGATAGGGAGTATGATGTCGTCATTGTGCCCTCTAATGGAGGCTGTCTCTCAGGTTCTAAATGTGACGATTCGGATTGGTCTATTGGTTGGCTAGAACCTCATGCTCCTGATTTCCAGAGCAGTGAGGGGGAGACTGATAGCAACTTTGTTGTTCTTGTGCCCTGTTATGGCCAAACAAGGAGTTCTTTCTCTTTCAGGAAAGATTTGCTTTTGATGTGGGTTATGTTGATTTCGTTTAAGTGGTGAAGTTGAGTGGGGTGAGAATTTGGATTCTCCTTTCAGATTTGAAGATCTTCTCACTCGTGGCGAGAGATAAAATCAACTGGTTCAAAATATTGCCCATCACCCTCATCGGCGTAGGTGAGAAAAAATATATTATGTGTATATGGAATATTTATGCTTGTGTTTTCATCAGGTTTCAAGACTAACTAACGTCCATTGTATAAAGTGCAAAACAAGGTGAGTATCGCAAGACACCGTTCATTACGCTAATCGCAAGGAATCGGTAAGCAAACTGTTAGATGTACTCCCCATGTAAATGTTGTCGAAATTTTGACTAAATCTAGGACTTAGAAAAAAAAAGGGGCATAAATGTGTATATATTGCATTGTATTGATTTCTCTTATGCAGGTGATTGAATTCCTCGTTATGCTCGTCAGAGCGTAACGAGATTGAAATTGGTGCTTTAAAACACCAACCGCCACGCATCGTGGCTTGATGGGTAAGTAACAATTCTGTATATACGCGGGGATGACAAATATTGCAAATTTCGTCAAATTTTGGACTTAACAAAATATGATTTAACATTAAGTTAAATATAAAATATAGAGTCCTAAAGAAATGAATTGGAAATTAAATATAAATGAACTTGAAATGAATTTGATGGAGACTTGATTATAAATAAAATTGAAAATCATATTTCAAATAAAAAAATAGGGATCAAACTTAAGTGAAACAATAAAACTTGAACTAAACTTAAACTCCTGTGATATACATGAACCGAATCTCATAATATTTTGCTTAAAATAATCCAAAAGAAAAATCCTAATAAATCATTGAAGATTTATAGTGGGATTAAAACATAACTTATAAGCATACAATTGTTGTATAAGTGAGGCTTGAAACTAACTCCAAACTCATAAAAGAATTATAATAAGTTTGAAGTTTGACTTTTAAATAAGCATAAAATTTGATGTGGAATCTAAAATAAAGTCAAATTGGATTTGATCGCTCTTACATAAAGAAGTTGAAAGAACATAACTTATGTATTCAGCAATGAATGATCTTTTCAATAAACATTGCGATTATCATAACTTATTCTAGGTGAATTAAAAGTGATTTAGATTGAACATAATCAAGCTTGGAAAATGAAGACAAAGCTTGATAACTCATTTAACAAACTATATGGGTTAATGGTTAATTAGTTAAGAAGAATTAATAGAACTTTGTGGCATATGTTCTATCATGTGTGAAAATGATTGAAAAAGAATAAACCAAATACAAATATAACTCTTGAATTCATGTCATACTCATGGGAAGGTTATATGAAGCTAGAGGGCTTTCTTTTAAATTGAGATAAAGCTCAAATCAAGCTCTAGAATAAAATTCACAAAGAACAAAGCCTTCTTGTTTAATTCTTACATTGCAATATTTAATTTAAAATGAATTAAAGAAGGTTAAAAATGGACACAAACCAAAGCATATGAGATATATGAGTGCTTGGCTTAAGAATGAAATATAAATAAAAAAATTTTCACGAGAGATTTTGGTAAAATTAAGTAACTAGTTGGAAGATATAACTAAAGCTTCTCAATGAGTACTCAAACTATATTCAAGAAAATTCACAATGAATTCAATAGCCCATCATTAAGCGTGATGTGATATTTCAATAAATATTTGTCCAGCTAGAATTCATTGAAGTTTGCTTAAAGGATGCATAATAAGCTATTTGTGCAAGAGCAAAAGTTGAATATGACGAATTGATAAATATTTAAAATCTTGTTAACAGCGACAAGTTAAATAATCATTGATACTTGAAGAATGCAACGAACAAATAAAATACAAGCAAAGTTGCAATATTTTGAAAAAAAAATATGAAGCTGAAATCAACGCCACCGGATTTGCAACTCTTCGTACAAGCAGAAAGAAGGCGTTGGCTTAAATTCTGAATAAACTTCAAATGTATTAATTTTGCATAAATTATGGAGTTAGCTATCACTCAATTCAAATGCTTCACAATTTGTTCAATCATTTGAAAGAAATGAATTCTCGTACGAAATATAAAGTAATTTTCAATCCACCTTTGAGGTTTCCAAAATATTCTAAACATCCAAGATAGACACCGCTAAATGCTTAAACCTAGTGTCAAGATGTCTTTGCTTGCTTGGTCTTAAGTGCAGGTTAAGAAAACCTAAAATTCAATTATTATAAGAATTTCAACTTTTTGTGAGGCTAATTTTGTCATAGAGATCGATTCTCATTATTAAATTAATAGAATCGACTGGATCTAAAACAATAATTAAATGATCAAAATAATACATCTACCCCGACGATAGATGTGTTGAATGAAGATTTTAATCGGAGGGAATATTTCTATCAAAATGTGATTCTAATTTTAAATCAAATTAACTCAAATTAAGTATCAATCTGAAAATGTTTAAATGAAATTTAATCTTTAAAAACTTAAAACAAACCTTATTCAATCAACATTCCAACGCTTGTTGAATGTGACAAATTAGTAAAACTCAAAGCAAGAAGCCAAATCGTGTTCTACCATGTTCACTCTTAATCTTAATCCAATGTCACGCTCTGTCCTCGATCGGCGCCAAGAGTTCCATATATACAATTATCGAGTCCTCGACGGTGGTGGTTGCCTCCAAATGGAACCATTATATTATGATCACGGTCGTAACCTGTATGCTCTTTAATAGCTCTGCCCTTTGAGTTGTAAATCATAGGGTACACCTGATAAGGCAAAAAATCCTCTGTTAACTAAGGTAGACTTAATGTTGTCTCCTTAGACAAACACCACTCCAGATCTACATAGATTTCTTGGACGACGTAACCCATGTGTTGCTGATAAGGATTCTTCGGTCAGGTTTAGTTAACTACCTCTTCTAAGTAGACTAGGAACCACGATAGCCCGGGATGACGGAACCATGGGATTTAGATTGGGCACGTCATCATTTCCACAACCATCTGCTTTAAGCTAATAATGATGAATTTCATAAATTCATAAATCCCAATTTTTAAAGTCCACATGTTGCTATTATACGCTACGCATTCAGCGATCTAATGACTAGTCTTAATCGAAAGTTCTCTTACTTATTGGGAGGGATAATTAACTATAGGGGTTTGCGCCTATAGGAAACCTGGAACCATATCTAAAGTCCTCGCAAGATGAGAACGAAATCTCTGGGTAGTGTTTTATCTAC
The DNA here is from genome assembly GCA_021442155.1 of Cymbidium sinense. Lineage (NCBI taxonomy): Eukaryota > Viridiplantae > Streptophyta > Magnoliopsida > Asparagales > Orchidaceae > Cymbidium > Cymbidium sinense. Next base: position 101,805,114 of record CM038223.1, on the reverse strand, counting down.
TATTCCATCTACCTTCTGAAAATTACACCGACACACATATATCATACTCTCTTCATCTGTCGAGAGGTCGGTGGCGAATTTTCGAAGCCCACATTGCAATAATTTTCAAGATCTTTATCAACTGAATTAATGGACGCTCACATTTCTTTTTTGATTGGAAAGTTGAGTGTCAAAATATAAATTCTATTAGGGTTGATCTAATATATGCATAATAGAATGAAAGCTTAATGCCTGTCTTACTAATGAATTATATATATATATATATATTATAATTTTATATTTATTTCTGTCAGTGCAGGCCTGAAAATTGATGGTTTTTCTAGGGCCAAAATGGATGCTACAGCAAATGAGCTCGTCGAAGAGAAATCCTTAGCACTTTCATGCCTCGACTGAATATTGGGTCTCTAAAATTATGTAATAAATAAGCTTAAGAATGAAGAAAGCACAGAGAACTTGAAACAAACATGAGGCATATACGAGATCAGAGAGAAATAAATCCTCAACAAAGCAGTGGAGAATAATGATTTCGTTCTTAAATTAATATATGTTACCAAGTCATGATTGTTTCAGCTTCTTATGCTTCTACGATGGATCTTATGGCGTTCCTACTCGTTTAATCTGCCCCATCACTGTTACCTGTGACAAAGGAGAACGGTCTATGGTGGAAGGTAAGCCATCTTATCATCAACAAATAGGAAAAGATAGCTTTATCTCTATTTGATTTTGTCTATTTCAGAGTTATTTCAGCTATTTGAAGGGTTGGGAAAAAGAAAGTAGGAACGGTCTATGATGCTTACAAGTGGAGAAGAGCTGTAGTGTAACCAAAATCTTACAGGTAACCAATATAGTTTATTATTGGTTTGAACATATTTGTATCACTTTGGTTTTAGGATGGCAAATCCCATACACAAATATTTTGTATGCTATTTTGATTTTGATTTTTTTTTTAATGCTATGCCTTTTTTATGCTCTTACAATGATGGAGAGGGTTTCCCATAGAGATACCTTAGAGAGCTTTGTGCAAAAATCAGAGAATCTGGAGAAGCAATGTCTGCGTAAGGCAATAAAATCCTACTGTGAGCTGCGCGTGCTGCCCTATGAGGGGAAGAAGACTGTTGTCTTCTAGGCGACTTATTATCAATTTCTATCTTTTTATGTAATCACAGATGAATAATCTTCTTATTCTTTGTAAGCCACATTTTGGCATTGACTTCTCAGGTATTGTAGAAACTAGAGTGGTTAGGCTAATTTTGATCATATCTGTAATTTATGATCCCTAAATAGGGTTGTAAGAGAACAAAAAAAAAAAAGTTTAAAATTGCGTCTAAGTAAAATTGATTGGCGATTACATTTATTTTTAATAATGTTTGTTATAAATTTTAGAGTATGCAAGATGTTTGCTCTTAGTTTTATGAAGTACATACTATGTGTATCTTATTAATGATTTTCTAAGTGAAGATCACTTGTATTTAGAGTTATTAAAATGGTATTTAATGCATATTAAATCTATTATTTAAGTATTTAATTATTATTTTTATCAATATTTAAGGTGTGTAGCGTATCAATGGACAAGTGCGCGCATTATGTGCTTATTTATTATGTTTGAATTTTATTTATTTTAAATATTATCACTAACAAGTTTTAATATATATATATATATATATATATATATATATATATATATATATATATATATATATATATATATATATATATATATATATATCATATTTAGATTGGAGTAATCCACATAATATTTTCTACTTTATCTTTAGCCAAAATTGAATCATGTCTAATAAAATCAAGTGAGATTATTACGTATAAAATTTAGATATAGTTCTATATCTCGACTTCATGTCTTAGCAGTTTAGTATAGTAATGTGTGTAGCTTAACTATTCAATTTAATTAATGTACTTTTATTACGAATTAATCTGCAATTACATTGAAAGTGAAGTCATAGAGAAAATGTTTACATCATAATTTTTATCAAGTTTTATATAAGTTTAAATTCTAATATATATTGTAAAGTCTTAGGCCACATTTTGTAATGCTGTATTATATTAATTGCTCAATTAATTTTTTTTTATTAATTATTCTTTTTTTAATGCACTCTTACAAGGAATGGATGTCTTGTGTCATCAAACATGTGTTGATACAAAGAAGCATTTTGAATTTTGATCTTATATAGTTAAAATTTATTTATCAGCAAAGGTTAGACTTCATTGTATTAAAACTTCGATTAATCATAGGTCAAACCAATCGAGCAAAGTATGTATGTGTTCAAGCTTGAGCATGTTTAATATTATCGAGTTCGAGCTCGATTCGAGCTTTTAAGAATAGTGTTCAAGCTTGAGCTTGTTTATCAATATCAAGCTCGAGCTCGATTCGAGTTTGTTCACGAGCTCGATTCAAATTGGATTATCGAGCTTGTTAACGAGCAGCTCGTTTAATAAAATAAATGAGCTTTAATCAATCTTTAATCGAGCTTGTACACGATCAGTTTGTTGAGAAATATGCATGAGCTGTATCAATTAAAGCTTATTAAGCCTAAAAAAATAATAATTTGAACAATATTGTTCACAAACAAGCCTTAATGGGAGCCGTAATCGAGGCATAATCAATCTCCTTAGCGAGCTTGTTCACAAGCTTTAAATGATAATGTTCGTGATAACATGAACCAACAACAAGTCGCTCAACCTTGTTCATTTAACAATCAAGTATTTCTAAAGTGTTCAAGCTCGCTTTGATTAATTAATCAAACTCATTAGCTCTAATCGAAGTCGACGGTCTAACGCCGTCACCAATTAATCGATTGAATGCTTTTGTTATGAGTTAAAAAAATTGAGGAATCAAATTAATAATTTTGTGGTATATTTGTTATAAGTTTGATCATGGAGTTAGCAATTTACTTTTTAATAATTCCGAATCTTAATATTTTTTGCTATATTAGGTGAGATTTGAGTCTTATGAAAAAAAACCGAATAATATAAATTAGGTTTAGAGAATCAACCTCTACGTATCTCTTATTGAGCTTCTTCTTTGAGCATTGAGTCGCCACACCTCCTCATAATTAGTCTTGTCAAGCCCTTATCTTTGCTAACCCTAGGATATAATCACTGTGCCTCTAGCTCTTAAGGCAACCACTCATTCCGCCACCCTCTCATTCATCCAGATCTCCAAGCTCTAGGATCATAGCCTTACAAAGCTAACTATTTTATGAATTAGTTTAAGATGATAACTGAAGAGTTCGTAGAAGAGATTTGAAAAGATATAAAATTTTTAGAGCTAAATTATATGAGATTGTGTGGATGGCTTGAGAGATAGTTTGTAGTGTAATAAAAATGGAGTTCATCGTGATATTCTTATGAGATAATTATGAGCCATTTGAGATCACTTTTACTTTTATCTTTTATTATTTTATTTTATTTTGTTTTGTTATTATATTGATTTAAAATAAAATATATTTGATAGTGATGATTATTTTTAAAAGCACTCAAAATAAGTTAAAAATTATATTCATTATTTTTAAAATAAAAATATTAATTTTCAAAATAAAAAAAATAAATTTTTAAAACAATATAAAATAAAAATGAAAAACACAAAATAACATTGATCCCAAAGAGGGCCTTAGAGTTCAAGAATGAGATAGGAGAGAAAATTATGAAGTTGAAAATTAATAGCATACAATCAATTATTTGAATGTTAATGAAAAGGTCGAGATGAATGATCCTAATATTCAAGCTTTTTTGTTCACATATAAACCCTCATTAACTTTTAATTAATCTTGCAATCTTTAGGCTTAATTTTAAATTAGTCCTAATTAATAACGTAATTAGGTAATTAACCGGTTAAAAAAAATTTTACCACGGGCCGGGACTGCATCCCTAGATTTAGGGCCGAAATGAACCCGAGAGCTCAGCTCTCGGGTTTTGCCGTCGCGTCTCCTGTCCCCGTTCCAGATCCGGCGTTTGTCCCGTCGCCGGCTAGGGCTCACCTCGCCACCGGCCAAGGAAGCTTGTCGCCGGTGAAGGAGAAGATCGGAAGTGTTTTCGTTGGATTTTTTCACCGATTTAGGTATTTTTCACCCTAAATGAAAAAAACTTGTTAGATTTTTATTTTTATGCGTATAGTAGGTATGTTTAAGCTATTTATTTGATTTTCATGAAAATTTATGGTAGATCTCATTTTCTATGTGGTTTTATATTTTGTAGGAAGGTTAATTTGCGCATATTTGTTACATATGTTTAAGGCATTGACATCCAATTGTGTTGTTTATTGTAACACTTTATTTGATAAATCAATTGTAAATAAGGTTGTATGTAGTGTTTAGGAACTTCATTAAGCGAAGATTAAATAATTGAACACAATTGAACATTATTGAAAATGGATCAAATATAACTCAATTATTATGGTTATTTAAGCCATGGTTAAGGTCATATATGAATTGATCAATGCTCGATTCTCATTCGCTAATTTTTTCATAATCATTGCAATTATAGAAAATAATCAATAATTATTAGATCATCATTCAAAGATGATTCATTATTTTAAGATATTTTCAAGGCATTTGATTATTTTTTTCAACTTGAGTTAATCATCAATTGATGATTATTCAATTATTGTTATAATATTATTTGAGCATGAATCGATCTTTGTTCAATCATGATCTGAGAATATTTTTAAGATGGTTCAATCATGTTTCAAGTATAGTTCGAATATTATTTGATCATATTTTAGCTCATCACCTCTTCTAGAATTGAGTAATTTGTGTTGTCTTATTACATATTTTAATTTATGATCTAATTAGACACATTAAAAGGCATTACAATGGTTGTATTTCGTATAGGGTTAGTGGTGTAATGCAAAAATTAATTAAGTTGTTTAAGGTTAATTATTTCATTGATAATGCTTAAAATCCCCATTTGATCAATATTTAATACTCCTCAAATACAGTTTTTTTGTGACGTGATTCATCAATGATTATTGAAGATAGTTAACAATATCAAGAATAAAGTGATACTCCATTTTGATCAAAAATAGAGGAAAAAAAAGCAATATTTGAAATTATTGAGTTTGCTTTGATTTATGAACTACAATTTATAGAATTTTCATTGATCGAATGGTTCAAAGGATGGGAAAAAATAATAAGTTGCTTAATAGCTATTTGAATGAGAATAAAACTTTAAAAAAATGTATTTAGAGTGTTTGTTTTGTTTATTTTTAGAGTAAAGTAATGTAAATACAAGAAAATGAGGTTGTATAATTGTCATTTTGTTGTTCTAAGTTGTGACTTGTTTCGAAATGAGGTTGTGTGCTTATGACTTGTTTGTTCTCGATTTGTTAGTTTTCACATTCAATCTTTGTGGTTTAAAATGATTTACGTAAGTTGTTACGTAGTGGATACTTGATGTATCGATGAATAAGCTATGCGATTTAGCACTTATTATATGGATATATGATAAATGAGAGTATAACATTTGTGATATAAAATGTCAATATTCTTTTGTAGTCTTCTATATCATATATGAATCCAATCATTTTTATGCGTAATAGGTAGCATTTCATTTCGTCCTCTCGTTGTATTTCTCCTTAATTAAATTATTTGCATTTATCGCGCAAAGATTATTGTTGTTGTTATTAGTAGTTAGTGATGAGTTCATACTCAGTATAGTTCTTTATTATGAGCGAGAGTAAACAACGATTTCATTCCAACATATATCGGTGGAAAAATCGCCCGCCCAAATCCACGGAATTAGATTCGAGGAATTACGAAACGAATTATGAGGTCGTTGAAGATAGATCCAACAAAGTTCTTTGTGGGGTCATTTTCCTATTGGTGTTGGATTTATTGCAAGTCTCATCGATGATGAAGAAGTCATGAAGCATTTATACTTTGTAGCGTGTATGCGTATTGTGGTTTATGTCGAAGTTATGGACTGCCGTGTAGACAGGAGGTTAACAATATAGAGGAATGTGAGAGAGAAACGCGAGCGAGTACATCACGAGCTTCTCCTAAGTACTCGTGGAATGTTATGTTAGCAAGAGAACATGATTTCTTTCTTTGGACAAGTTCTGTTATGGGTGACTTAGAAGATAATGACATGAATGTACTACCCACTGAAGATGTTGGATATGCTATGCAGTGGACAGCGGTGATGATGAGGGAGGAGGATGATAAACTACAGCGATAACTTATACGTAATCATCCCTTAGTATTAGGGACTTGATTGTTGATTACTCAATTAGAATAAGTCATGCTCTAAGAGCACGATCACGGAATAACGATTATTTGTGTAGCCAAAACAATAGAGAATGGGATGAGGACTTACATTCGATGGCCCATCGATCATTCGGTCTTTGAGGAGGATAACGTATTCAGATGAATTATTTGAAGATATGTGTTTTCAATTCTAGAAAGCAGTTGTTCTTGTAGTAGGTCATCATGAACAATGTTGAGTATGTCATTTGTCTTCAAATCAATTAAAATTCGGTGCACATCATTCGAAGGTAGACCATATTGTGGAGCTTACATGCAAAATCAATTAAGAGGTTGCGTGCGTTAGTATTAGTTCATTAGGCTCACCATACTGCGGTCATTCGGTCTTAATGTTGGACACGACGATACATCACGATTCATCGCTTATTTCATCCAACCCGATCAGGGCGTCAACTAGATTTGAAAGCGAAATTGTAGGTATTGAAAGTTCAATAAGAGTGCCCTACGTGAAGGCTAGAATAGAACATTTGTTAAGATTATTTTTGAAGTTGGGAGGAATCTTATAGAACATTGGGAACATTGGAAAAGTAAATGTTACAAGTGTAAAATAACATCTTCAAATATAATAAAAGAGCTGATTATTTTTTAAGAATGAGTAAACCCATTAAAGCTCAATTTATATATAGAATATATTGAGAGTGTTTGATATTACCAAGGAATTATATGTATTCAACAATCCTTGTATGACAAAAGCCAGTAATAACTTTCACTTTTGTGACTTCAAAATTTATACATTCGAAAAATGCGGTTACCCGTAAGATTCGAAATTTGTCAACATGAAAGTTGTAGAATTTTTTATTATCTTTCCAACGATACCAATACCGAAATCCGACACGTAGCTGATAAAAAAGCGGAGCTGTTAACTTGATTTTAAAAAAAAATCATTTATCGTCAGTCCTTCAGTCAAGCTTTCGACTGAATATAAATTTTTTAACCAGATTAATTACCTAATTAAGTTATTAATTAAGACTAATTTAAAATTAAGACATCTTTATACTCATCATGCAACACTGCATCTTATGCAAAGAATTATGTTATAATGCATCCACGTAAATGATTTTAAAAACTCATGAATCATTGCCAGCTTATATCTTCTCTCTATTTGAGGTCGAACGAAGCTTACAAATATACAAAACAGTGAATCAATTAAGCCGCAGCTCATCTAAGTTAGCTTTCCTTTTCCCTTAACCGTTACGTACGGTGTCTTTAATAAAATACTCAACGGAGTAATTTCCGTCGGCGTAAGAATTCTTCCACCAATTAGCAAAGCAACTTATAAAAAAACACTATAAATACCATCACCATTTGTTATCAGTATTATTCCCAACGTTAATGGCAGGAGCAAAACTAAACCTTTTGGCAGCTCTCCTCCTCATCGCTGCCGGCGCACTCGCCGCCGCGCAGAACTGTGGTTGCGCCGAGGGCCTCTGCTGTAGCAAGTATGGGTACTGTGGCACTGGCAGTAATTACTGCGGAAGAGGTTGCAAGTCAGGGCCCTGTGATTCCCCGCCAGCCGGCGGAGGAACGGTGGTGGCCGACGTGGTAACTCAACAGTTCTTCGACGGCATGACGGGGAAAGACGGACGAGGTGAGGCCAGAGGGTTCTACACGAGACAAGCCTTTCTGGATGCGTTGGAAAGCTACTCTGAATTTGGACAGGATGCCACCACTGTCGACTCTAAAAGAGAGATCGCTGCCTTTTTCGCTCATGTTTCTCATGAGACCATCAGTATGCTTAGAAAAATTTTATATTTTTTATGAATTTATATAATTATATATCACATACTTTGAATATTCATATTTAATTATATAATATTTTAATCATTAAAGAACATCAAAATAATTGTTATGATTCTCCTAGATATATCGGAAATCAGTGGTATGCATGTAGAATTAATTGATAAATTTTAACTTTCTTAAACAATGACTAAAGATATTTTATTTATATCTTTATGAAAAATTTGTGTTTATTAGTTTTACAATAAAATGTTGTAGTAAATTTTTATAAAAATACAATTAAATATTTATTTTGCTTAGAAAAAATTAATAACCACAGCTATATGAAAGTATTGCTAAAAAACATTCAATATGAACTAATATATATATAAGAATGATCAAAGTAGTTCATATTGGTGTTTAGCTCTCTAGGTGGCGGGTAAAAGAACCTTGTTTAAGTTAATCTCGCATGCTTAAGAACAATTAACATCAATATTTTTTTACTCAATACATTGGATTATTAAAAAAATATGCAGATGAAATTAAGACAGTTGAACAGCAACCCCAACTAGCTATTCGCTCTACATATTTTATTTAACCAAATATTCATACAAAAATAATAAAATTCTTGATCTGAAACAGATATGTGCTACAAGGAAGAGATAGGTAAACCCAGTGGCTACTGTGACTACAGCATCTCACAGTACCCATGCGCTCCAGGCAAGAAATACTACGGGCGTGGCCCTATCCAAATCTCCTGGAACTACAACTATGGCCCCGCAGGTGAAGAAATCGGCTTCGATGGACTCAACTCACCGGAGACTGTCATCACCGACGCCACCATCTCCTTCAAAACTGCACTCTGGTATTGGATGAACAACGTTCATGATGTTATTGGCCAAGGCTTCGGCGCCACCATCCAGGCCATTAATGGCGCTCTTGAGTGCGGAGGAAAGAACCCTAATGAGGTTAATGATCGTGTTCACTTCTACTTAGATTACTGTAAACAGTTTAACGTGTCGCCAGGTGATAATCTCACGTGTTAGGAAGATCACTTGATGAGCTTAGTTTATCATTTGTTTGTGTTGGCGTGTTACATGTGAAAACAGTAATGGCTATGGCTTTGATTTGCTTGACTTGCTAGCTTTGTGTATGGATGAGTTAATCATGTTTATATTTGTATATGTATATCAAATATTGTAAGAATCTTTATTATTCTATTGCATTAATTAGATATTGATCACACATATTTTTTATTAAAAAATAATCAAAAAATATTATATTATTCTCTCTTTCTAATGCATTTTGATTGTGAAATTCTTTACGTTTGTGAGTCAATTTCTCTTGAATTTTTTTAGCCGTTCTTTTTCGATGATCCATAAGTTAAAAAATCTATATTAACATCACACATTAATTATGTTAGCATTCTATATGAATAGCTAATGAGTCATTTAGCATTATCTATAAATGCTTATATCGCTGTGTATGTTTTAAATTGAAATCTCCCTAAATTTTACATTATTTTTCCAAACTATTCATAAAATAAATATATAACTATTTATTTATTTATTAGGATTTTACAGTAAACTATTCTTCTATATTTATAAATTAATCATCTTCAATCTTAATTTTTTTCAAACTTTAAAATATTGAAATTCATAACAAAAATTCAACCCATATTTTTTATTTTTATAAAATTCTTAAAGATTTGATCGTTACAATATATGTGTAGGTGAGGTTCTTCTATGATTTAGTTCGTTTCTTCCGGGTTTTAGATTGGAATTGGTATGGCTTGGAAAGGAAGGAAGAGACGGCTGCGTGGGGGTTTGGAGGTGGGTTCGTTTGATTCTGCTTAACAAGTTGTCAGTTTTGTAGAATTTGGTGTTTTTTTTAGTAATGGCTTTTCTTTCTGTTCCAGAAGCTTGTCAGATGTGGATTGGGAGGTGGGCGGTGGGGCAAAGAGTCCGGTGACGGTTCTGGTCAAAGTGTTTGATTTAATACCTTGGAAACAAATGGCGTAGATTTTATTATTATTTATAAAAAAAAAGAATTTAAAGGCATATTTTAATTATTTATTTATTTTTTTATTTTCAGGGCAGATAGGCTATGCGCTAGTCCCCATGGTTGCCAGAGGGGTGATGTTAGGCCCTGACCAACCTGTGATCCTTCATTTACTGGATATACCCCCTGCCGCAGAAGCATTGAATGGCGTCAAAATGGAGCTGATCGATGCAGCATTTCCTCTGCTAAAGGCACATATTTTCTCTTTAATGCACCATGGGATGAGAGTCTGAGACAATCATACAATTGTTTAAATAAACTCACTTTGTTTGAATAGGTGTTGTAGCTATTAATGCTTTTATTCGCATTTGGAATCGATTATAAAAGAATCAGTAATAAAATTGATGTAAAATGATTCTTTATAGTTGTTTGGTTGACTTTTAATTCACTTTCATTTTTTGTTTGGTTTGAAATGTAATGTAAAAAAGAATTGAAAGGTTTGCGTTATGCGGGTCTTACTTTTATGATTTATGATATGGCCCTGCGTAAATATGATAATGCCGGCAACAAATGGCGTAGATTTTATTATTTATATGTAATGCTAAAAAATCCATATTTTAATTAATTAATTATTTTTTTTTGGGGCAGTTTATGTTGCCGCCATGGGTATGTGAGTGACCAATGTGATCCTTCATATAACTTTATGGATATTTATGCCGGATTAGAAGTCAAATATCAAAATGAGCGGTGTATTTTAAATCTCAAATTACTGCATTTTCTCTTAATGAAAACAAAAACAGACAAGTATAAATAATTACATTGTTTGACAGCAAAATACCATGTGGTTGAAGCTTGTACTGCTGTAAATATTGCTATTATGGTCGGCGGGTTTCCGAAGGAATGGAGAGGAAAGATGTTTTGTCAAGGAATGTTTCAATTTACAGAGCTCAAGCTTCTGCTTTGGAAAAACATGCAGCTCCAAATTGCAACGTGATTTTATTTCTCAGGAACTTTTTTACTTCAGTCTATATCTTATAAATCCAGCAAGAACACAAGGAGTTTGAAAAGTTCTGATCTTGCCTTATTACTTACTTTTATATTGTCTTAAGGATTAGCACTGAAGTTGGTCGTTGTTCATTCAGAATTAATTAGAAAAGAGGGATCATGTGGTGAACTTGCATGTTATTTATCATTCTACTTTCATTAATGCTTCTGTCATATCAATTTGCCTCTCTGACCTTCTGAAATTGATGATCATAACTCATTCATTTTTGAGAAAAAAACAATTTTTTTTGTTGTTTCTACAAGCAACTGTATCAAGGATAATTTTGGTATTTATTCCTCTTATGATATGGGTATTATTATTCCTATTCAGGTTCTGATTGTCGCAAATCCAGCCAACACCAATGCACTGATTCTAAAAGAGTTTTCCCCATCAATCCCTGCCAAGAATATCACTTGCCTCACTAGGCTTGATCATAATAAAGCTCTTGGTCAAATTGCAGAGGCTATATGTGCATGTTGGTGATGTGAAAAATGTAATTATATGGGAAATCATTCCTCAACTCAGTATCCTGATGTCAACCATGCAACTGTCATGACCAAAGATGGAGAAAAGCAAGTTAGAGAACTCATTGCTAATGATCAATGGTATTAATCTACTTTTCTTTGATTGCAATATCTTAGTTGATGTGCACATGATAATCAATTTTGTCGGTGACAACAAAAATTTCATTGTATAATTTCATACCAAATGTTTGGATTTTCATTTGTTCTTGATTTCTTCAAGTAATTTCATTGTTCATTTATCATACATACATTATTTTTTTCTTGAATCAATCGATGAAAAGGCATTTAATACTTAATGAAAGAAAGAATCTATCCAAATTGGTATGCATGTATTATTCCTTCAAATTAATTTATTATCATATGCATATTATCACTTATGCAAAGTCATATATGCTAGGAATTCTAACTATTCATCCTGGTGATAGTCCCTCATTATTAAACATATTCATTTACCATTCCAAAGGTGTAATTCTCCAACATTCTCCTTCTTTTATATCATGGTATCAAAGTCTAGTGTCTGATGTTCTACCTACCTCAAACCTTCAGCCTTTGTATCTTGGAACATCATCAACCACAACATCTAGATCTCAAATCCAATCCCTTGATTGAATCTCTTAAGTTGGTCTCATAAGGAAGTTCTATAACTTCTTTAATTCCTTCCATTGGGACCTCGATGACATAGGATTGATTGTAACTCAAACGATACCCTTGTCTCTCAATTTGCACCTATCTTGCACATGTCCATCCTCATGCCTCAAATCTTTGAGGGTTAACTCTCTTTTTCTCCACTAAATCTTCAACCTTGTGGGAGCTTCAAAAATTAGTCACCGACCTCTCATATTGAAGAGAGTAGATTAAATGTCTATGAAATTTTCAGAATGCAGAAGAATAGTAGATAAAACACTACCCAGAGATTTCGCCCTCATTTGTGAGGACTTCAGATCTAGTTTCAAGTTTCCTATAGGCGCAAGCACCTATAGTTAATTACCTCTCCCAATACTGAGAGTGAACTTTCGATTAAGGCTAGTCGTTATCACTTAATGTATAGCATATAGTAGCATCATGTAGAGTTTAAAATTTAGAATTTATGAAATTCATCATATTTAACTTAAAGCGGATGGTTGGGGGAATGATGACGCGCCCTATCAAGATCACATGGTTCCGTCATTCCAGGTTTTCATGGTCCCTAGTCTACTTAATCAGAGGAGGTAGTCTACCGAACCTAACCGAAAGATCCATGTCAGCAGCCATGAGTTGCATCGTACAAAGGAGCCTTGTAGACCTGAGGTGGTGTTTATCTAAGGAGACAAGCTTAAGTTTACCTTGGTAACAAGGATTTTTTCTCCTATCGGTGCACCCTATGATTCACATCTCAAAGCGAGCCATTCTGGAACATCAATTTCTGATCATGCGTAATATAATTGTATCATTTAGCGGCTCACTGATTAGAGGATATGATCATCGCGTCATATGTTGAATCTTGGCCAAACAACGGTCAGGAGGACACCACCACCTACTAGCATGAGATTATTTGAGTATGAATATAGATGTGTACTTGACTTGACATTGACTCTTTTGTGAACTAAAATTTTCTTAATTTGTCACCTCCAATAAATAATTAAGGAAGATGGGTTGAATTTTTTGCTATAAATTTTTAAAGATTTGATTTCATTTAGGTATTTATAGCTTAATGATATATTAGATTTTGTATTTGAGTTTACACTTGATTTAAGTTAATTTGATTTGAGAATTGTGGGATCCAAAATTCATCACCACCTCTTTTGGAAAAGAAAGTTTTAGTATCCGTGAAAATTTCATAAGGCAGATGAATAGTAGATAAGACACTACCCAGAGATTTCGTTCTCATTTGGTGAGAACTTTTTATATATGGTTCTATGTTTCCTATAGGCGCAAGCCCCTATAGTTAATTACCTCTCCCAATACTGAGAGAGCACTTTCGATTAGGGCTAGTCAATGAATCGTTAAATAACGAATATATAATTACAGTGAGTGGAGTTTAGAATTTATGAAATTTATCATTTTAATTTAAAATTTTTTGTAGGGGGAACGATGCCCAGATCTCATAGTTCATCATCCGGTTTGTCGGTCCGGTCTTAGTCGAGGAGGAGGTAGTCGACCAACCGAAGGATCCTTGTCGATAACACGGGTTACGTCGTCCAGTGTCCTTGTAGACGAGTTTGTCTAAGGGGACAAATATAAGTCAACATTAGCTAACATAGGGCTTTTTGCCAAACCAAATACATTATAGATTTCATAGCTCAAAGAGCAAAGCCGTTGGGGAATATATACGGGTGGTGTAATTTGTCATATTATCTCCGACCCGTAGGAGCTCACGGTTGAATCATTTATGTGGTGTCATTTCGCGGTAAAACCACGCGGACAAAGGACACGGGCCACGTCCTTGCGGGCTTAGAAATATTTGAGTGTAAAGATAGTCATGCATTGATTTGATATTGGCTCTTTGTGAACAAAAGTTTTCTTGATTTGTCACCCAAGAAACGATTGAGGAGTGGATTGATTTTTTTAGTTTTAATTTAAATAATTAATTCCATTTTTTATATTTTGTTATTTTATTTGAATTTTGATCATTTTATGGTTAATTTAGATTTGAATATATGATCATTTATCATTTAAAATTTTAATAATAATTGTCATTCTCGATCATAGGACTAATATCGAATAATAGACCATGTCTACTATGCCTGATTTTCTACAGAGGATCGGGTCTAAATTCATTGTCTCAAGAAATATAATCCTTCAAACCTTTTCACTCTAGCTTGAACATAGAGGATCGGGTTTGGGACTTTTCTTTCCGAGGGCTTGAATTTGTTACCTCCGCAATTGAGGAAGGTGGGTTGAATTTTTATCTTTAAATTTTTAAAGATTGAATTTCATTTAGGTGTTTATAGCTTAATGACATATTAGATTTTGCATTTGAGTTTATACCTGATTTAAGTTAATTTAATTTGAGATTGTGATTACATTTTAATGGAAGTATCTCTTCCGGTTGAAAACTTCATTCAATACAGCCATCATCGAGGTATATAAGTTCGCTTGATCTTTTAGTTTATTATTTCAGATTCTGTCGACTATTAATTTAATAATAGATGATCAGATCTATTGTCATATGACAGAATTAACTTCTTAGATATTTTATTAAGTTGAAAATATTATAATATTATTTTTGAATTTTTAGGTTTTGTTAACTCGCACGGTCTAAAACCCAAGAATCAACGCGATCCTCGACACCAAGTTTAAGCATTCAGCATAGTGTCGGGGCCCATGCGGATATATTTTAAGAATGCTTGCATAATTTTAAGGCATTGAATTTGAGTTTTAATCATGCCTTATAATGCATGCAAGAGTTCAATTGAAGCCTTAATTAATGTCTTACGTTGCTCGTCTGCATAACGTCGGTGGCGTTAAGTGTTTCAACTCTGCTCAAATATTTAGATTAAAATTCATTTGTTTGCATTAGATAGACATCTAACTTGTTGTAGACTATTGTTAGTCAGATAATTGAAAGTTCAATCTTATCTCTTAGCGTTTAGTATATTAGATTTAGTTCAATTATTGATCTTATTATTCGTTTAAGCTTCAAAGATTCTTCTTTAACTATTTCATTTTCATTAATTATTAATCTCTATTTTGATTAAATTTCGACAGCCTCCCGACATAGTCCCCTCATAGGGGTTGCTTCAGGAGTGCTAAAGTCTTCCTATCATGCTTAAGAAAGTATGCATAATCAGTGTCTTGCGACACTGTGGCTTAGAGAGTCTTTTAAACCAACCATGCTTAAGAAAGCGTGCATAGGCATTCAATATCTGTGTTTGGAATGAAATTCGATAGCCTCCTGGCATCATCCCCGTGTATGGGGCTGCATCGGGGGTGTCATAGCCTTCCTACCATATTTAAGAAATCATGCATAATCAACGTCTTGCGACCGCTGGGTTTAGATTTTCTTGCCTCTGCGCTTATGAAAAGTGACACATAAGCCTTCAAACCTGTATAAGAGACATCCTGATTTCATCGTCATGCTGAAGCAACATGCACGAGTACTTATATCTAGCAAATATGTGCAGCTGTATTAAAACATTAGGTACAGGAATTTAATATACTAAGCAGACATATGTACAGTATTTGAAATAAAATTCGACAGTCTCCCGATGTCATCCCGGTGTAGGGGGCTGCATCGAGAGTGTTATAGCCTTCCCATCACGCTTATGAGAAACGTGCAAGGTAGGTGTCTTGCGATACCACGACCGAGTTATTTTTTTGCACCTACTGCACTTATGAAAAGCATCGCATAGGCCTTCAAACATGTGTAAAGGGCATCCTTTTCTTGTCATCGAAGCATGCACGAGTACTTAGTCAAAAATTTCTCCGTATTAACAATCACGAGTGGATACTTAAAATTACATTCATCATGATTTTACTTTTACATGTACATTGATCCGAGATGATAGGACATAAATGAAATAATCTATCATCGTATAACTCCTATCATTTCTTCACTCATTTTTTTTTTCTTTCGATCTACTTAGCAGTAGCGCCAACCACATATTCCCAATGCATCTCACTCCATTTCATCTTCTTTTATGCCAAACATCCAAACACTATTTACCTTCTCCAAATTTAACAAACAAAATAGCAACTCAATAGTGAAATATGAGTAAGCTTTAGCCTCAAACAACAATACAAATACCAACATTAAACTTCTACAATAACTTAAATCTTATCACCTCATCCTCTTGGTTAAGATTAGACTAAAGAGGGGTTGAAGGAAGTTGTTGTTGGTGGAGATGAGGTTACAAGTGAAGTGTTCAACCTCCATTTCTGCGAGTGCGAGAGGTTTGCGTCTAGTTGGAGTAGCCGGGGTGCGGGCTTGGTGACCGGTCGGCCAGTAGAGGTCGAGGATAAAGGCTTGTGAGACTCGTGGCTCGTCGATCCATCGACTCGCCGTGGATCGATGGGATTATCGATCTCGCGGCTTCCAAACAAGTACTGGATCAAGCTCTCGGTTTGGTGTGACCCTATAAATGGACGAACAAGGGACGAGAGGTGAATCGTGCGGTTGGGTGTTGGTTGAGCAGGAGTCGACAGGAGGAAGGAGACTCGCGGCTAGCCTTCGATCGGGAATGAGCACAAGAGAGGGAAGAAATGTTGAGAGGGAAGAGTGGGCTATGCGGCTCTAGGGTCGGCTACCAATAAAATCTCTAGGGCTAGGTGTTAGTATACACTTATATATGGCTCCTTTTTTATGAATTTTAAATAATTAAATTAATTTTAATTGAACTTTTCATGACAACATCATTACATGATTTATATATATTAATTTTAGATTATTTTGATATTTCGAATGCAACGGCGGTGTCCATTTTGCGATCGAAGGCCGTTTGGTTTCAAGTCGGTGTTGAATCAGATCAATTTCAGTTCAAAATTACGTGTCGTCGCTTCTGACTGCTCGACATTCACCCAGACTCATCTGAATTGAGCACGAATAGTCTTAATTGATAGGTTTTGACGTTTCGACGCTAATGACATAATCAATTTCACGAACGGATGTCGTTTGGGCCGTCTCTAACCTCGATATACACGTAGTGCGTCGACAAATTTTCTTCTTGATCGGCCATCGTCTTATTATATGCATATTCAACAATTTCAACGCTCAATGCGATAAGTCCGTTCGTTGATCCAGATCATTTTGACTAGTTTTGACGACGTCGAGTGTATTTCAGCTTTGATTTGCACGTCGTTGCAACCGAAGTCCATCAAATTCGGCTCATGAGCTCGACTTGATTGATGGAGCATACATGAAGGTCAACACCTTGTTTTATTGTAACAGAGATATCAAGATCACTAAAAGACATAATAAAATTTATATAGTTCAGTGAGATTCATCTACATTCACAAACGACAATACTATAAGATAAATGTCAACTACTAAAAGACAAAATAGATACAAATATTTATTCTCTTTTTTTATTACTTTTATCTCATTTGCATTCTTCTCCTTATCTCATTCTCTCTCATAACTTAGGTATGAGTTATTCACCTGATGTGCTCATCACATATTTAAGAAAGCTTATCATCTTCTATGTCGAATGAGCTTGTTGGCAACAAGCACCTATCATTGTTGCTTTTGACTTTAAATGTGAAAGACCGGCTCTTTAGTGGTCATTGTTGTTGTGAATGGAGCAAGACACAGCAAGATTGAAGTAATTCACCAAAGAAGTAAATACAAGCATAAAATCAATACAAATTTATGTGAAAAATCCCAAGATGGGAAAAATCACAAGTGGCAAGGAGGAAAGAAACTTCACTATAAAAGAAAAATAATACAAGGAGAAAAAACATTCATATACTCACAAGAGTATAATCACTCACATTGTATGAACACTCATAAGAGTATTTTATTCTAGTTTTTTGGATGCCTAAAAATGACCCTATGGACCTCTATTTATAGTTGTAAAAATCCCTTCTAGAATTCTCTAGAATATGCTTGAAATTCCTTCAAGAGTCCATAAATATATGGTCATCTAGAATCTTCCAAAGAGTTCTTGAACATGTAAGAAGCTTCTAGGATTCTCCGTGGAGTTCTTCAACATGAGAGTTCTTGAATATATCGAGTTCAATATTCCTCACAAAGAATCAAATGTTCCATGAAAGCGAAGCACATTGTCATTATATATCACTTTATTTGTGATATTGTTGATCTCGGTGAACTAAAAGTTAGCAAAGTAAGCACTTTTGAAAATCCAGCGGACATGATAATTAAGATACTTCCAGTAGCCAAGTTCGAGCATTGCTTGGACTTTGTTTCTTCAACAACGAACAACTTGGAGGACAGGGAGGAGGAGCATCAAGATCTAAAGACTTCATGTTGAAGTTCGAGCCAAGGTGGAGATTTGTTGGAGTGTGACCCGAATTCAACCCTTGGAAGCTTCTAGTATATTCACGAACTCTCTAGAGCATTCTAGAAGCTTCTCACATGTTCAAGAACTCTAAAGGATTCTAGAAGCTTCTCATATATTCAAGAACTCTTTGAAGGATTTCAGAAGCTTTTCATATATAATTAAGAACTCTCTGGAGGATTCTAGAAGCTTCTCACATGCTCAAGAACTCACTGGAGGATTCTAGAAGCCCATATATTTTATAGACTTTTAAAGAAATTTCGAAGCACATTCTAGAGAATTCGGGAGAGATTTTGCAACTATAAATAGTTCTTGGGATCACTTTTATGTATCCAAGAAACTAGAGTATGATACTCTTATGAGTGCTCATGTATTGTGAGTGATTATCTATTGTGAGTATATATAATATTTCTTCTCCTTATATTTCTTTTATTTTATAGTGAAGTTTCTCTCCTCCTTGCTTGGTTTTCCCCATATTGTTTTCCATGTAAATCTAATATGTGCTTTTATAGATCTCTTCTTATCTGTATCTCAAGAAATTTTATGACCTGATTGCTTCAACACCTCACTGTAATTCCATATATTCCCGTGAATGAAAACCCTTTGAACTTGCCTTTATTCATTTGCTTAGATGAGGAATTGAAACTAGATTTATTTGAAACTTTCTTTGCCACTTCCCATTAGATCTCATAACATGATTTGTTCTTGTTGCATGCTAGAAAATCAATTGCAGTAGAATAAAAGTTTACGCCATAACTTCGTTGCAGAGTCCAGCACACACACAGATGTTTGAAGAATTAATATTAAAACTCCAGAAATTTTTACGTGGAAAAACGAAAGAGGAAAAAATCACGGTTACCACTTAAAATCTTCCACTATGTATCTTTGAGTATAAAATTTTCCGATAATGGGATTACAATTGTATGTGAAGAGTTGATAATGGGAATCCCAAAATCAACAACCTATATGGTCATGGTTAGGTTGTATCATTTGCTAGTAGTAGTAGATGATGGTGAAGCGAGGATCGGCCGGCCAGCGTGAAAATTCATGATGATGGCGGAGATTGCCGTGATAGTGGAGCGGACGATAGGAGTTAGCGGCGGTGACCGGCGTCGGTGGCCGCATCGGTGGTCGGCGATGAAAACCGGCGGCGAAGTTAAGATGGCAAACGGCGGATCTTTGCGGCGATAATTGGCGGGTTGGCAATCTTCAGCAGTGGTTAGCAATGCGATGTGATGTCAGCGATAGTGGTCGGCGGTACACCGAGGCAGCGAGATGCGTGGCGCGGCGATGGTTGGCAACAATGGTGGTGGTCGGTGGTCAGTAGTGACACGATTATCTTGGAGGATTTTCAAGCTTTAGAGCTCTCCTCTCTCTTGCTTGCCCCCATTGAAGAATGAGAGACTATTTATAAATTGGGAGTGATGTTTCTATAAATACATGCAAAACCCGTTCCTCCACTCCATACGGACAACTCAAAATGATTCATTTGATCATTTGATTTATTTTAAGTATTTAAATGCTCAAATGAAGTCGAATTATGAGATCTTGGGCTCGTTAGATTGACCGTCGAGGCCTCGATTTGACGATAAACACTCCATGTTTAAGAGCTATTTATAGATTTAATTGATATCCCAAAGTTTCTAATGATATTTTAAGTGTTTGATCTCGACGGTTTCAACTTAGGATCAACTTGCTTTTGACATCAAGATTAGTACTTATTGAGTGGTATTTTAAGTTAAGCATGTCAGTTCTATTTTTGGATGACATTATCTCAATCATCAAAATATATAAATAAATACTTGAAAACATCAAATTCTTCAATGAAATTTGGGTCCATTAACTATACATTTTGAAAGAGCAGATCTTCACGGGAGCACAAGATTATGATCGCGGGCATGGCCGCGAATATGTCTGCAGTGCCAAGGTTTTGGGGTTATGGACCCATCCGGACATTCTGACGGCGCTTCTACGCCGCCATGGCGTCGTCGCCATGGTGAAGCAGCGTGTTATGGCTGGCGGCCATGCAATGAGTAGGCCGGCGGCGTATGGACCCGGTTTAGTCATGAAGGTCAGCGGAGCAGCCAGCGAGTCGAACCTCAGTTAATACCTGGCGTCAGGCGAAGCGGAGACGCGGCCAGTCAGCGGAAGGTGGAAGAGGCGTCTGGAGCCCGACAAATGAGGTTTTGTCGTTTTGTCCATTTTGCTCGTTTGGCCGTCTTGGCGGTTTGAGCAATTTTTTGGTTTTCCTTTGATTTTTACCTTTTGCCTATGGGGTCTATAAAACCCCTTTAGTCGAGGAGATGACACATTCCTCGTATGCTTGAGTGTTCCCATTCTCAGAAGTTGTTGAGGCGATCAGGCCGGTACATGTCGTGGTTCGTTTTCCCTCGAAGAAGCGTCAGCCGACCTCGTCGGACCGGGTTTGGAAGGCGATTAAGACGCGATCTTCGTCGTGTCTCGATTTTCACTCGGAAGAGGCATCAGTAGCCTCGTCGGATGGCCGGGTTTGGAAGCGATTAAAGGCCCATGTATATCGTCGTGGCTCCGATTTTCCACCGCGTCAGCGGTCATCGGACCGGCCGGGTTTGGCGATCAAGGCCGAGGATATGTTGTGGTTCCGATTTTCCTGAAAGGTGTCCACGCCAACCGGGTTTGGAATCAGGCTGATACATCGTCGTTTTCCCTCGAAAGCGTCAGCCGACCTCGTCGGACCAGCCGGGTTTGAGAAGCGATCAAGGCCTGATGCACGTCGTCGTTGCTCGGTTTTCGAAGAGGCAGCCTCATCGGACCGGCCGGTTGGGGCGATAATCAACAATCGAAACGGTGTTAACCAGCGTTCGACATGCGCCGGCTGACCAGCAGCGCAACGATAATGGCGCCGTGATAACCAAGATGCTAGCAGCATGCCGATATGATAACCAGCGGCGGTATGGCAGCCGGCAGGGTTATCAGCATGAGCAACTCAACAGTCGCGAAATCGCGTGTAATCAGCGAGATAGCCATTAACGATAAATTAACCGGCGATAATCAGCGGCGATGCAGAGTAATTGCGGTGACATGACGAGGCGGCAGCGGTCGGCAATATCGGCAACCGGCGGTGGTCAGCGGTAACAGCGCGAGTCGACGGCATGATCGCGTCGGTAGTCATGATAGCCGGCGACGATATGGTGATGGCGCGGAGATGGTCGGCGATGGTCTGAGTTCCTACTTCTTCTTAGAAATTAGATTTCTTGAAACGTCAATGGATGGTTTAATGTTGATAAGCTCAAGCGAAGCGTTAATTAACTATCATTCGGCTTCGAAAGTCGATAGATAATTTCAAAGTATCATTCTCCGTAATATTACTTGATCGTTAATTTATGTGAGAGGTAGAATCAAATCGAGGATTTTTGACTCATCCAGGTTGTTTTGTCAAATTATTACTTGATGACATTAACTGCGCATAAGATGTCGAATTGAATCGGCGAGGATTTTGACCCATCCGATGTTGTTTTGGGTGTTACCCGATGACGTTAACCTGTATGGAAGAGGTCAAATTGAATCCGATGAGAATTTTTGATATATCCGAGGTTGTTTGTCAAAGTGTTACTTGATGACGTTAACCTGTATGGAAGAGGTCGAATTAGATCTGCTGAGGATTTTTGACCTATCTGAGGTTGTTTGTCAGAGTGTTACCCGATGACGTTAACCTGTATGGAAGAGGTCAAATTAAATTCGCTGAGGATTTTTGACCTATTCGAGGTTGTTTGTCAGAGTGTTACCCGATGACGTTAACCTGTATGGAAGATGTCGAATTGAATCCGAGGATATTTGACTATCGAGGTTATTTGTCGAGTGTTACTTTGTTAACTATGGAAGAGGTCTGGGAAGTCCACCAAAGACCTTTTGACATATCCTAGGTATTAGCCAAAGTGTTATTTGATTTCTTAGTGGAGTGCGGAGTTTGACCTATCCGAGGTTGTTTGTCAAAATCTTTGCTCGATGACGTTAACCTGTGTGGAGTAGGTCGAATCAAACATCCGTTTGTGGTTGTAGCCAAAGTTGCTCCTTGACCATTGCCCCCTTTTTTTTCATGAGTATGATTGGAAAATCATAATTTGCAAAGCTATATCTCTTCTCAATGTTGAAATATCCTCCAACTTTGACTTGTTTCTTGGGATGGTAATCGATTAGATGCTTATTAGCATGGCGATCTTAGAGATTAAGAGTTGCCCCCCAGTTTTCGACAAAATCTGAAGGAACGAAGTTTGATAAATCTTCATTATCCACTTGCGCTCCTTAAAAGATTGAAATGCTCCACCTCGATGGTGGTTTTGATCTTATTGGGAAACTTGGTCGCCACATAAGATGAAATAATGAGAATTAGTTTCCCACAGACGGCGTCAAGCTATGCGTGCTTCATCGCGGTAGAATAAAGTTTATCTTAGCTTCATTCGGTCCAAAGACACAGATGTTTGAAGAATTAATAAAACTCTAGAAATTTATGCGTGTAAACCTCGAAAAGAGGAAAAATCACGCGCTAGTAAAATCTTTCACTATGTATCATTTCAAACTACAAAATTTTCCGATAACGGGATTACGTATGTGAGAAGGGTTGATAATGGGAATCCCAAATCAACAACTATAGTCATGGTTAGGTTGTAAGTAGATGATGGTGGCGTGGGGTCGGCGGCCAGCGTGAAGGTCGTCGTGATGATGGCGCGGAGATCGCCCGGCGATGCGAGCGATGGGAGTTAGCGGCGGTGGCCGTCGGTGGTTGGCGATGAAGACCGGCCGATGGTTAATGAAATGACCGGCACGGATCGCGGCAGTGGCCGGCGGGTTAACAATGCTCGGCACGGTGGTTGGCGACAATGTCCAGCGGTGGTCGGCGATAGTGGCGGTGACGACGACGGCACGGCGAGATCGGTGGCGGGCGGCGGCCGGCGGCGATGGTTGGCAACCAACGGTAGTTGTCGGTGACCGTCGAGTGGTGACACGATTATGCTTGGAGGATTTTCAAGCTTTAGAGCTCTCTCATCTCGCTTGCTTGCCCCACCCCCTCTCATGTGAAGAATGAGGGGCTATTTATAAATTGGAGTAGTGTCGCTTCTGTAAATACATGCAAAATCCGTACCACTCCACTCCATCGGACGACTCAAAATGATTCCTTATTTAAGTGTTTGATCTCGACCAATTTCAACTTAGGATTAACTTGTTTTTGATATCAAGATTACTTTGACTAGTGGTATTTTAAGTATCAGTTCTCTCCCTCTGTTTAAATTATTTCTGGTTTATTTGCTAGGCTCAATGGTGAGTTTATCACCACAGTGCAGCAGCGAGGAGCCGCTATAATAAAAGCCCGTAAGCTGTCCAGCGCACTTTCTGCTGCAAGTTCTGCTTGTGATCACATACGTGATTGGGTTCTCGGCACCTTCAAGGTGAGCTTACATTCTTCAAAAGATCGCTATATATATCTCTTCTGATATTCTGCACAAATAACATGCGGTTTATATTTCATTAGGGAACATGGGTGTCCATGGGAGTGTATTCTGATGGATCTTATGGTGTTCCTGCTGGTTTAATCTACTCCTTCCCTGTCACTTGTGAGAAAGGAGAATGGTCTATTGTTTAATAAGGATTTGGAATGCAAAATAGGGTTTTTATAAGGATTTGGAAAGCAAAATAATGTTTTTTTTCTTGTAATTATGGAAATGAAATGCTTTAATACAGTTAATAATTAGTACCCAATTTCTTATTCTGTTGAAATTATGGTTTAATAATGATGAAACAGCTACAGTTATTATGTATTTGCATCATTAGCTAAGGCTAAAATTGCTTTTTACCTCAACGATACGACATTTTTAGAGGAATATTTGGAAGATGAGATTGTTTTGGTAAGTTTTAATTAGCATATTTATAGAATTCACTTAATCAATGCTTCTAAAACCAATTAAATTATAAAATAAACAAAATTTTATGCCAAGGGTAACCCTATAATTGTGCAACTAGCCCAAATGTAAAGAAGGATCACTTGATTGTATAATTTTTAAAAAAAAGATAAAGTATTGTCTTTTTTTATCACTGCATTTGATTTGCTAACATACAAATACAAAATGTAAAGAAAAAAAGATTAGTGTAAAAGAATATAGGATATTTAAAATATTTTAGAGTTATTTGATTGAGAATAAAATAATTATAAGATATTTTTTTTATACATGAATTAAAATGAAATTAATATAATGCACAGAGCAATGATATATCGCGACAATTAATGGCAGAGAATTTCAGTGTATTTAAAAATTGGCCAAAATGATTGAATTTAAAATATGTCAAAATTGAACTATTTAGTGATTTCCAAATTCATTAATGAATTACATTGCCTTTGAAATACAGCAAACCAAATAGCTATATTTTTAAAATGCATATATTTGATTTACATTACTCTAAAGAATTTTCTAATTTCTTTGAAGCGCTATTAAGATTAAGCTTCGTTTATTTAAAACTTTTTTTGGATTCACGTTTAAAGTATTCAAAAAACTATTTTCTTTTACTTTTGAAAAGGGGCTAAAACGGAACTTTCTGAGATGGAGCAGATTCAAAAGATTATTCAAATGGGTATCAAAATTAAAAATTCACGCTCTCAAAAGCAAAACGCACTAAAAAAGTTTTCACAAACGAAGCCTTTGTTTGTGGCCGCATTGCTACTAGGAGATTAAAAGGAGTGGATTTTTTTCTTTTTTTTTTTTTAAATCTAAATTTTTAAACCATATTTCTGATGGAATGGGATTCAAATCTAACATATGGCATGTTGACTTCCACATGTGATACATCAGTCGAGTCGAGCTCAAAATTCAAATTGACCACTTTAAGAGCTCACAAATTAAAATATACATCGTCGAAATCCGAAAACCTCCGATCGGACTTTGTCATTCGTTGAAACGTCATGGTTATAATATAAATATTGTACAATCTAACGGTCAGTGATTGAGCGTCGATGTGTCGGCGATATGAATTCGGTAGAACACGCGATATAAATGACCTCCGTCGACGAGCGAACTTGCCATTCGTTGAGCATCAAAATTCGAATATAAATATTGCATAATCTAACGATCAACCGATCGAGCTATTAATGTGTCGACGCGCATATTAGAGTCGGGAGGCTGCGACGATATTGAAACGACATCCGTTCATGAAATTGATTGTGTCGTTAGCTTCGAAACATCAAAATCTTTCAAATAAGATTGTCCGTGCTTCGGTATCATAAATGTCGGCGGTTGGAAGCGGCAATACATATTTTGAGCGAAATTGATCCATTAAGGCTGACCCACTCGATCGGAAGTGCCGTTGAATCTGGAACGTCAAATTTACCTTGAAATGATACCCATATTATGTGGGTTTGATTTTGACAAGATTTTGCACAAATCTCAATGCAATCGAGCCGTAAAAAAAATGAAAATCATGTGCTTCTTTTAACCTGATTAGCCACAATTTTAATAATTGATTTATCCTAAAATTAATTAAGAATTTTTAGAAATACGATATGAAGTTAATTTTAATTTGGATAAAAAAGTGAAAAATTAATTAATTAAGGCCTTTAATCTCTATTTTCTCCCATACCCGTTCGATCCTCTCTCTCGGTCGAACAGCAACCGCAAGCCCTCATTTGATTTCCCTCAACCGCAAGAAATCGCTCCCACTTTTTCATTTTCCCACTCTCGTGTTCAGTTTTCCCCCGAACCGAAGGACATCGAAGTGGCAAGCATGGGCTCTCTCATTCGCTGCCATTATCCCACCCTCTGTTCAATGGAAGGATGGTTGGTCCCGGATGATGAGTCCTCTTCCGGTGACGTCTGCAACATTCTCCACAAGCTTCAACTCGTCGGCTCTGCTCTATATCTGCCTGATATTCTATCCTCTGTACCCTCACAATCTCACTGAGGCGATTTTGTTGGTAGTAAAGATCCCAGTAAAGGGGCGGGTTTTGTAAAATGGCTATGACGTTCACTCGCCTTTCCTATTGGATATGGGGAACGAAGGATGGCCATGAAAGCACTAATTTAGCTCTGAATTCGTCTTCTGATTTCCCTCGGGATTCAAAGAGCTCGACTCGCTCAAGTTTCCATCTGTAAATGGGACAAAGATGAAATCTTCCTCCAGAAGATATAGGAAGAAATGGCAGAGCAGCGAGGAGCGGAAGGTGAGGATTGATAGGGAGTATGATGTCGTCATTGTGCCCTCTAATGGAGGCTGTCTCTCAGGTTCTAAATGTGACGATTCATTGGTCTATTGGTTGGCTAGAACCTCATGCTCCTGATTTCCAGAGCAGTGAGGGGGAGACTGATAGCAACTTTGTTGTTCTTGTGCTCTGTTATGGCCAAACAAGGAGTTCTTTCTCTTTCAGGAAAGATTTGCTTTTGTTGTGGGTTATGTTGATTTCGTTTAAGTGGTGAAGTTGAGTGGGGTGAGAATTTGATTCTCCTTTCAGATTTGAAGATCTGGTCTCACTCATCAGGGCGTGACGAGATAAAATTAACTGAGGTGTTTCAAAATGGGTTAATTTTTAAAATAGGCCAGTTTAAAATATTAATTATGTGATTAGGCACGAAAAAAAAAATTTAAAAATAGGCTGAGTCAGCGACGCAGTCGCCCATGACTGCCTTCCTCATAATTAAAAAAAAAAAAACCATCAGGCGCAGGAATCTCTCTCTCTCTCTCTCTCTCTCCCGTCCTCGTACTTCTTCAAATCACGAAAAAAAATATATATATTTATATAAATTTATTTAGTTATTTATATATTTAAATTATATAAATATTTTTAAGTTATATAAATAATTTTAAAATATTTAAAATATTTAAATAAATAATTAGTTATATATATATATATTTAATTAGTTATTTATTTATTTAAAAATATTTTTTTTATTTAAAATATATAATTAGTTAATAAATAAATAAATAAAATTTAAATTATATAAATATTTACTTATTTAATATATTTATAAAATATTTAGTTATTTATATATTTATTTATTTATTATATAAAGCCAATAAATTTATTGAGTTATTTATATATTTAAATTATATAAATATTTTTAAGTTATTTAATTTTATATATATATATATTTTTATTTATTTATATAAGTCTATAATAATAATGATAACAAAAATATAAAAAAATTTAAAATATTTTTAATTTATTATATATATGTATATATATTGTCTTATAAATATATATATATCTATATTCTGAAATACATAATATTATATATATAATATTTTTTTTCTATGATTAGTATTTTAACTAATTTTTTAAAATATAAAATGTATATGATTAAAAAAAAAAAAAATTTAAAAATATATATAAGTTGACTGACTGGCTCATAAATAATTAAAAAAGAAAAAAGGAATCTCTCTCTCTCTCTCTCTCTCTCTCTCTCTCTCTTATTCTTAAAATCACGAAAAAAAATATATTTATATAAATTTATTTAGTTTATATATTTAAAATTATATATATTTTTAAATACATAAATAATTTTAAAATATTTAAAATATTTAAATAAATAATTAGTTTTATATATATATATGTATATATATATATATATATATATATATATATATATATATATATATATATATATATATATATATATATATATATATATTTAATTAGTTATTTATTTATTTAAAAATATTTTTTTATTTAAAATATATAATTAAATAAATAAATAAATAAAATTTAAATTATATAAATATTTAGTTATTTAATATATTTATAAAATATTTAGTTATTTATATATTTATTTATTTATTATATAAAGCCAATAAATTTATTGAGTTATTTATATATTTAAATTATATAAATATTTTTAAGTTATTTAATTATATATATATATATTTTTTATTTATTTATATAAGTCTATAATAATAATGATAACAAAAATATAAAATATTTTAATTTTATATATATATGTATATATATATATATATATTATATATATATTATATATATTTTTATTTAATTTAATAATTATTTATAAATAAATAATTTTTAAACAAATAAATAATAAAAATATATATATATATAATAATATATATAAATAACTAATAAATTTATAAATATATATAAATTTATTTTTTATATATAAATAAATAAATAAATAATATTTTATAAATATATAAATAACTAAATATTTATATAATTTAAATTTATTTATTTATTTAACTAATTATATATTTTAAATAAATAAATATATTTTTTTTTTTTATTTTAATAAAAATTTTATTAAATTTTTTATTAAAATTATTTAAAATATTTAAATAAATTTAAAAATATTTTATAATAAATATTTATATATTTTTTATTTATATATATATATATATATTATATATTATAATATATTATATATAAATATATATAACTTAAAAATATTTTTAATTATATATATAAATTTAGAATTTATTTAATAATTTTTTTAAATAAATAAATAACTAAATATATAAATAACTAAATAAATAAATAACTAAATATTTTTAAATTATATATATTTTATTTTTTTATATTTTTTATATTTTTGTTATTATTATTATTATATATTTATATTATATATAAAATATATATATATATAATATATATATATATAAAATATTATATATATATATATATATATTTTTTTTATATTTTTGTTATTATTATATGAACTTATAAATAAAATAAAATATATAATATATATATATATAATAACCAAAATGTTTATATAATTTATATATAAATAACTCATATTTTATTGGCTTAATAAATAAATAAAATATATAAATTTAAATATTTTATAAATATATTAAATAAAATATTTATATAATTTAAATTTTATTTATTTATTTATTTATTAATTATATATTTTAAATAAAAAATATTTTTAAATAAATAAATAACTAATTAAATATATATATATATATATATATATATATATATATATATATATATATAACTAATTATTTATTTAAATATTTTAAATATTTTAAAATTATTTATGTAACTTAAAATATTTATATAATTTAAATATATAAATAACTAAATTTATATAAATATATTTTTTTCGTGATTTGAAGAAGTACGGGAGAGAGAGAGAGAGAGAGGGAGAGAGAGATTCCTGCGCCTGTTGGTTTTTTTTTTTTAAATTATTTATGAGCCAGTCGAACAGGCATTTAAAATTTTAATATATTTTTAAACTTTTATTTTAAAATTAAATTCAAAATACTGTCCATCACCCTCATCAGGGCGTGGTGAGAAAAAAAAATATTATGAGTATATGGAATATTTATGCTTGTGTTTTTCATGCTTTCGCTAATGTCAATTATAGTGATTCTGAAAGAAGAGCATTATTATGACAGCTTGTACAGTAAATTCGAAAAATAATTAGATGTTGCTCACATTTGAAATCTTTGTAAATTTTTATCATAACTTAGAAAAAAACATGAATGTGTATATATTATTACATTGTATTGATTTCTCTATGCGGTGATTGAATTTCGTTATGCTCATCGAGCGTAACGAGATTCGGTGAGATCTTTAACACAACCGCTCATCGGGGCTTGATGTAGGCAAATTCGATGTAGCCCTATCAAGACATGAATATTCAGAAATTTCGTCAAATTTTGGGACTTAACGAAAATATGATTTAACATTAAGTTAAATATAAAATAGTCCAAGAAATGGAAATTAAATATAAATGAACTTGAAATGAATTTGATGGAGACTTGATTATAAATAAAATTGAAAATCATATTTCAAATAAAAATAGGGATCAAACTTAAGTGAAACAATAAAACTTGAACTAAACTTAAACTCACTAATATACATGAAGAATCTCATAATATTTTGCTTAAAATAATCCAAAAGAAAAATCTAATGAATCATTGAAGATTTATAATGGGATTAAAACATAACTTATAAGCATACAAATGTTGTATAAGTGAGGCTTGAACTAACTAATAAGAAGTTTGAAGTTTGACTTTTAAATAAACATAAAATTTGATGTGGAATCTAACCTAAAGTCAAATTGGATTTGATCTCTTACATAAAGAAGTTGAAAGAACATAACTTATGTATTGAATGAATGATCTTTTCAATAAACATTCGATTATCATAACTTATTTTAGGTGAATTAAAAGTGATTTAAATTGAACAATCAAGCTTGGAAAATGAAGACAAAGCTTGATAACTCATTTAACAAACTATATGGGTTAATGGTTAATTAGTTAAGAAGAATTAATAGAACTTTGTGGCATATGTTCTATCATGTGTGAAAATGATTGAAAAAGAATAAACCAAATGCAAACATAACTCTTGAATTCATGTCATACTCATGGAAAGGTTATATGAAGCTAGAGGGCTTTCTTTTAAATTGAGATAAAGCTCAAATCAAGCTCTAGAATAAAATTCACAAAGAACAAAGCCTTCTTGTTTAATTCTTACATTGCAATATTTAATTTAAAATGAATTAAAGAAGGTTAAAATGGACCGCGAAACCAAAGCATATGAGATCTATTGAGTGCTTGGCTTAAGAATGAAATATAAATAAAAAAAATTTCACAAGAGATTTTGGTAAAATTAAGTAACTAGTTGGAAGATATAACTAAAGCTTCTCAATGAATACTCAAACTGTATTCAAGAAAATTCACAATGTATTCAATAGCCCATTAGTAAGCTTGATGTGATATTTCAATAAATATTTGTCCATCTAGAATTCATTGAAGTTTGCTTAAAGGATGCATAATAAGCTATTTGTGCAAGAGCAAAAGTTGAATATGACGAATTGATAAATATTTAAAATCTTGTTAACAGCGACAAGTTAAATAATCATTGATACTTGAAGAATGCAACAAACAAATAAAATACAAGCAAGTTGCAATATTTTGAATAAAAAATATGAAGCTGAAGTCAACGCCACTGGATCTGCAACTCTTACACAGCGGTAAATTTAAATAAACTTCAAATGTATTAATTTTGCATAAATTATGGAGTTAGCTATCACTCAATTCAAGTGCTTCACATTTTGTGCAATCATTTGAAAGAAATGAATTCTCGTACGAAATATAAAGTAATTTTCAATCCAATTTGAGGTTTCGAAAAATTAGTACGAGTATTCTAAACATCCATGAATAAACTAGCTAAATGCTTAAACCAGTGTCGAGGATCTGAGGGTTGCTTCCGGTTTGGTCTTAAGGCGGTGCGTTAACAAAACCTAAAATTCAATTATTATAAAATTTCAACTTGAAAATTGTGCTAATTTTTGTCAAATGACAGTAGATATGATTCTCTATTATTAAACTAATAGAATCGACGGGATCTAAAATAATAATTAAATGATCAAAATAATACATCTACCCTGATGATGGATGTGTTGAATGAAGATTTTAATCGGTGGAAACCTGGAACCATATCTAAAGTCCTCGCAAGATGAGAACGAAATCTCTGAGTAGTGTCTTATCTACTATTCCATCTACTTTCTAAAAATTACACCGACACACATAAATCATACTCTTTTCATCTGTCGAGAGGTCGGTGGCGAATTTTCAAAGCCCACATGATAATAATTTTCAAGATCTTTATCAACTGAGTTAA
Organism: Cymbidium sinense; assembly: GCA_021442155.1. Lineage (NCBI taxonomy): Eukaryota > Viridiplantae > Streptophyta > Magnoliopsida > Asparagales > Orchidaceae > Cymbidium > Cymbidium sinense. Next base: position 101,773,009 of record CM038223.1, on the reverse strand, counting down.
TGGACACTCACATTTCTTTTTTGCTTGGAAAGTTGAGTGTCAAAATATAAATTCTATTAGGGTTGATCTAATATATGCATAATAGAATGAAAGCTTAATGCCTGTCTTACTAATGAATTTTTTATATATATATTATAATTTTATATTTATTTCTGTCAGTGCAGGCCTGAAAATTGATGGTTTTTCTAGGGCCAAAATGGATGCTACAGCAAAGCACAGAGAACTTGAAACAAACATGAGGCATATACGGGATCAGAGAGAAATATTTCCTCAACAAAGCAGTGGAGAATAATGATTTCGTTCTTAATATTAATATATGTTAACAAGTCATGATTGTTTGAGCTTCTTATGCTTCTACGATGGATCTTATGGCGTTCCTACTCGTTTAATCTGCCCCATCACTGTTACCTGTGACAAAGGAGAACGGTCTATGGTGGAAGGTAAGCCATCTTATCATCAACAAATAGGAAAAGATAGCTTTATCTCTATTTGATTTTTGTCTATTTCAGAGTTATTTCAGCTATTTGAAGGGTTGGGAAAAAGAAAGTAGGATGCTTACAAGTGGAGAAGAGCTGTAGTGTAACTAAAATCTTACAGGTAACCAATATAGTTTATTATTGGTTTGAACATATTTGTATCACTTTGGTTTTAGGATGGCAAATCCCATACACAAATATTTTGTATGCTATTTTGATTTTTTGTTTTTTTTTAATGCTATGCCTTTTTTATGCTCTTACAATGATGAGGAGTTGACAATAAGATCGATAGGACTCTCGTCGTCAACACATCAAATCATTGAGTGAGGTCAAAAAGGATTTGAATGCATCGACCTCTTTGATTTGATCGGAATCACTTTAAAAGGAAATCATGAAAATTTCATTAAAATAAAATTTAGTTATATTTCATTCAAGAAGTTTCACTCATAACAAGCTTCGATCAAAGACCTCTTAAATGGTAGTTTAAGGACTCAACTGAAATACCTATCAACTCATGTTATTAGTCTATTTTCTTTAACCTTATTATAGATGCCTAACTCATCTAATTTTATTTTTTGTTCCTTCATCTTTCATTAATAAAAAATAATCTCTATTTAATTAAAATAAACTTAAATCCCCCTAATAATTAAACTCATTTAATATCATATCCTCTTTGAAATTTAATAAAAAATAATATTATGCTCATCATATAATATTATACTATTGAAATCTTTAGTTTGATTGTCAAACTCCAATAAAAAAAAAACATGCCCTAATTTTTCTCTTCACTTTTTAATTAATAAATACAAGATAATATTTAATCATATCATCACTTTATTATTATTTTTATCCCTAATCTCTCTATCCTCATATTATTTTTACAATAAAATATTTTTATCATATGATGAAATCATCATTTATAAATTATTAAAATAATAATGACATGTGGGGCATTACATAGAATTATATAGGTCTTATAACCTATTATGTTTCTACCAAATATAATGAGGTAGTGCCCAGTTCTTTCAACTTTATCCGCGTCACTCTGCTTTAAGTCATCCGACTCACCAACCATGGTCCCACCCATTCCACGTGTCATATCGTTAGCGGTCCGAAAACGTACTTTTTTGTTCGGCATAGAAAACCCCAATGGGAAAGAGCAGTTAAGCGTTAGTTAGAGTTCGGTTATCCTCCGGACTGAGCACCGAGATGGTTACCACGTGTCCATTGAAACAGCCTCAGCCGTCCGTTCTCAACGACTCCATCTGCCTTAAAGCATGCGTCACGCCACTGCTTCACGAGAGGCACGTGTGGCGGCGGCGGCGGCATTTAAATTCGGGCCGCTCGGCCCGACCGAGTTCGGTATTTAACATTTGGAACCCGCCCAAATACGACTACAATAACTTGAAATTTCAGTTTAAAATTTCCATTAATATCAAAATAAATTCAATTTGATGGAGATTCTTAATAACTCAAAGCATAAACTTTTTTTTTTTTTTAATTTCAATCAACTCAAATGAGAAATTGTTGAGAGATTGATTAACTTAAAATTTTAGAAAATTATTTTGAGAGATCCAACATAAAATAGTAAAAAAAATAATCAAAGTATAAAAGTGTAAGATTTAAAACGAAAAAAAGTCTTAGTAGAAATGCCCCTTAATCACTGAGCAGGGGCCGCATAATGTCTGCGATCACCCAATAAATACACTGTTAAATTTGACTGATAAAAATAAAAACTTAGTTGACAGTGCATCTCTGATTAATCAATATAAAGAATCTCCATATATAACATATATACATCGCCAATTTTTTTCCACCAAATAAAAGGAACAAATGTCCCACGAGCAATTAAACTTATGAAAATTATCATCTAAAGAATACTTGGAGGACTTGAATTTGCTACCTCAAGGGTTAAAATTCCAAACCATTGAATCGGTCCACCTACCATGTCTTCGGATCCGAATCCGAAACCCACCAATTAAACCCTCTGCGCTGGAATCTGGACCCTCAAAATCCTTAAAAAAAATTTAGGAAAATAAAAAGACTCGCCAATCATAGAAGCATCACAAATCAACCATCCAACAGTTACATAATTTGGTGACCAATCCTTCCATCTTCCTCCGGTCAGAGAAAAACCAGACACACTCTCTCTCTCTCTCTCTCTCTCTCTCTCTCTCAATATTATATGAATATTTATGTAGTATATATATATTTTCCCTATACGAATATCTCTTTACAATAAGTTTATAAACTCCAGCACAACAATTTGCCAATAAGAACCATGCCTTACAACTCACTGCTGCTCCTACTCTGCCTTCCCCTCCTCCTCCCGCCATCAACTGCTTCCATCTCCTCCTCTCCCCGTTGCGGCGTCCCCGACGAAACTCCATTAAAATCCGTGCGCCGCTTCGCATACTTTCCAGGACAACCTCGATGGTCTCGCCCTTCCCCTCTCCACCTCTCCTACGCCCTCTCCCCCATCGACACCATCGGCTACATCAACCGCCCTGCGATCGAGAAGGCCATGCATCGATCGTTCGCTCGGTGGGCGAAGGTCATCCCAATGACCTTCTCCCAATCCAAAGACTACGAAACGGCTGATGTCAAGGTCGCCTTTTACGCCGGCGATCATGGCGACGGGCAGCCATTTGATGGCGTCTCGGCGTGCTCGCCCACGCCTTCTCGCCCGAGAACGGCCGGCTTCACCTCGATGCGGCGGAGCGATGGGCCGTTGACTTCGGCCAGGAAGAGTCTAAGGTGGCGGTTGACTTGGAATCAGTGATGACTCATGAGATCGGTCACGTGCTTGGCTTGGCTCATTCGACGGTGAAGGAGGCCGTCATGTATCCTAGTCTAAGTCCGAGGACGAAGAAAGTGGATTTGAGAGTGGATGATATTGAAGGAGTTCAAGCTCTGTATGGTACTAACCCTAATTTTACTCTGAGTTCTCTTTTAGAGGCAGAGACTTCTGATGCTCTGAGAAGAGGACGAGCTAATGGTGAATTGCGTGATTTTATCAGAAGTGCTTATAATTGGAATTTATTTATTATTGTTTTTGGTTTTTTGGTGAGCTGCTGATAGAAAGATTATTTTTCTTATTTTTTTAAGATAATAGTTGGGAATAGAGATTGATTAACTGGATAATTATGTGATTAAGAGGTGATTAGAGGTTGATAATTATTTATTGGTTAAATTGATATATTGTACATGAATTTATTCATTGCATTTGTTATTTGAAGTCAGGAGGTAGATTTATCAGTTTGTATTATTTCAGCACGATATAAATAGTTTTTCTTTATTTATTTAGAGCTTTTTTCAAAGCTCGAGTTAATTATTAATAAATTATATTTGAATCATTTTTCATCAGCGCACAATTTTAGAAAAGGTTTGTTACGTTAAGTGAAATAATTTGGACAACAAAATTCTAAACACTATTTTCCATTCAATCATTTGACAAAAAAATGAAGAATATATTCCGTCAACAAATTGGTCATGAAAAGAAAATTTGTAACACATTATTTAATATTATGTTTATTATAATTTGTTTAATTTATTTAAATAATTTTTCAAATGAACCAATAAATTATTATGAATAAGTGAAATAAAATATGAATAATTACATGACAAAAAAAAGATAACTTTTTTTTAATCAAGTAAAAAATAATTAAATTCACATAAATACTCGCTATCTCAATTATTTACTCTTAAAATCATATATGGTGCAAAAATAATAATACTAAAAAATATATATATATATATATATCTTTAAAGCTGATAATTAAAAAAGCAATTTGGTCGTCGTTTTCAAGCATAAATATTTTCCTGTTGATGGGGATTGGGGCCCACTGAATTACACAATTATATGAGTTCATAGTTAGCCGTGATTAGATTATGAGCATTTTCTTAATATTGTTGTAATTATAATTACTGTTAATAATGACGTATTGGTGGGGTCCATCGCTATTGGCTGTCACTATAGAGGAAGCGTAAAGAGGTCATATTTCAAGTACATATTATAACCCATCCAGCTTAGCTCAGTTGATGAGGACGAGGACAGTTAAGTACTCCCTAATTCACATTCAATTTCCCTTCGGACGGCGTAACGAAGAAGTGGTCCGAACTGTGAGTCGGTTCTTGGTTGCAGGAGAATTAAATAATGATATTCCCACAAAGTAGGTGAGTATTGGGTGGATATCTCATCAGCAAAAAAAAAAAAAAAAAAAGTACATATTATAATAATTAAAGGCCTTTGATATTCAGTTTTTTTTTTTTTTTGGTGTGTTTAAAGGGGTTTTTGAGTTTTTACAATCGTGAAAGCAACGGCAAAGACCCCCCACCCCAGGCTTTTGCTTCGACCACACGTGTCATCTTATGGGAGAAATGTAGACCGTTGGATCGATATTTTATGGTTAATGTGGGACCCAGCAGGTGGCCAGTGGGCCCGAAACTGGACTTTAGGTTCCGGCCGAAAAATCCAGGTCAGGCCGGGCCGCCGGCCCTGTCCAGTTTTTCAAATTTAAAGATTTCTTTTTTCGTTCCGTGATACCGAATTTTTTTGGATTTTCAATTTATATAATTTTACTTTAAAATAAATAAAATATAAATATGAATGATTATTTATGTATTATCTTTGTCAATAAATAAATTTAATTATTTTGCGATTTATAATATTATATTTTGATTATCCTAATTTTTTCTTTATATTACATGGTACATTGAAAATATCAAATTTAAAGTCACTTTAGACATCTTTCTTTTTTTAAATAGTAAAAATAATTTTAAAAATTTATTTGATAAAGTAAATGTATAATAGTTGGTGAATGAAAGTAATTTTGATGTACAAAAGCTAGAATAAAAGGATAATAAAAAAACAAATCAAGTAATTTTTCAATAAAGTGCTTTATTATTAAAAGTATTTTTAAGAAATTCTTGACATAAAAATGTTTTTGATTATTATTAATGTTACCTCAAAATATGTTTATTGGGTGTAAGACTTATTTATTTAGAGGTTATTTGCAAGTATTAAAGTTTTATATATATATATATATATAACCTCTTTAATTTAGAGGTTATTTATAAATTTATGAAAGAAATAAATAAATAACAAATAAAAAATCTCAAAATAAATTACAAGCCATCGTCTTGAAATCCATAAAGAACATGAAATCAAACAACAATAATTTAAATAACATTATCATAATTTACTAAAACAACACCTTCAAATATGTAGAATCTTTAAGAATACTGCCAACTTAATAATATTAATATAATAACTTAAAACCGATGGAATTATTTTAATATAAATATTTTATTTTATTATTCAAAATGAAAAAATTGTGCTAGGTGCATTTGTGTGGAAAGATTTAATTTAATATTGGCATGGGAAGAAAAATTATAATATAATTATTAATTTTAATTTTTAGTTGAAAATTTGAAGTCAAAGTCAAGCTCATAAAAGAGAAAGTGATATTTTGAAAATCGATTCAAATAGGCCGGCTTAATCGGTTGACTGAAAGTTAGTTAAATACCTAGCCTCTTTGATTTGATTGAATTTACAAAATACTTATTAATTCGATTAAAATATTAAAATTTTTAAATATATAATTGCAAAGAAATATTATTAAATGTCAACTATATTGGATGATAATAAACAATTATAATCATTTTATATTTACATATATAATATAATTACGATGATAATACTTATATGATCATCTGATTTTCACTCATGATTGTATTTAATTTTAATCGATGCAAACTTTTGTTATAGGACTTATGAGTGATAGAATTAAGGGTGACTGAGAGGGGGCAGCCGTTATTTTTAGATTTTTATTAAATTTTTAATATTATATAATACAATAATTATTTTATCTTTTTTTAATTTAAAATTTTAATAATAATTTAATATTTATTATATTATACAAATTTATTATCATGCATATAATAGTTTCACATATATTTTTTTTTAATTTAAGTGAAATAAAATGATATTATTTGTTAAAATGGGTGAAATTATTTTATGAAAAATGAGATAAGTATATTATAGATATGAATGCTTATTTCTCTTAAAGTCTAGGGTGAAATTAATTTTTTATTATTTCAATTAATTTTGTTTTTTCACCCTCTCTTTAAATTATGATTTATTCACTAAGCCATGTACTGTCACTATTTTTTATTTTTATTTTTATTTTTTACTTTGTTAACTCAGCTTTGATATTTAATAGAAATTACTATTGGTTTCTTCTATATTCTTCATTTTTTTATTATTTACTAATAAGGTGCTTATGGGATAATTTTTCATTTTATTTTTTTAATTTTTATTAAGTTCTATTTATGTTTAATTATCAATTAAGATATATTTGTTACTATAAAAGTATATTGTTTATATTTTTGTTGAGTATATTAAGTTTATTTATATGATTGTGATAATACTTATGGGTTGAGCATCGATGATATCATGATGATCAATATATCGATGACAGAGATTGTGGAGTTGGTCAATATGTTAGTTATGATAATTATTTTTATAAATATTTAAAATATTTTTTAAAAAAATTTAAAAATAATTTCTTGAAAAAAAATTGTTAAAAATATGCAATATATATATATAACACTCAAAACAATCTTGGTGTTGGAGTCAAATTATTGGGCCGGAAGGCAACTTAATATCTCATGGGCCTCCATAGCGCAGGGAAACATTCTCAGTTAAAGTCTTCTTAGTTTTAAAAATAAATTTCTTACAAATGAACATTACTCTTAAGTGATTTGGTTGCTCATAGAAATTGAAATATAATGATGAATCCTTTAAAACAAAATAGAAGTATGCTTCGAATTACCTTTTTATTCTAACAAAACATATACTTAATTATAAAAAGCATTTAACAATAATATTTTTGCTTTCAAAAATAAATAAGAAATAAAAGAGGAGGAAGTGAACTAAGAGACTGATAAGGTCTGGTTTGGGGTTAACTGGACCGAGCTGAGTGGAATGAACCCGGCTTGAGCAAGGAATAGGGATTGGGTTCAACGGCTGCCTCCTGAGTCGTAGGATCGCGCCGTATTTCTCCTTATCGTTGGATCTAGCACTTGGATTTACCTTATTAGCCTTGAATTGCACCGTCTGATCTTTCTGCCGATAGTGGAATCCACGCGTCTTCTACCTGAGCGATTGATCTGGTTGTCTGGATAACTGTTCCCTTGGAATGGATTTGAGCCGTTGATGGTTGTGGCTGTGGCTGAGTACTGGTCGTCTGATGAATCTTCCGTGAGAAGCTTTGTTTTAACCTTATTTGGTTTTCTCTTTTCGACAGTTCGAGTCGTCGAACACTCCAGAGAGAGAGCGGCTGAGGAAGGAAGCGGAGAGGAGAGCGGCTAGGGTTCGTCTTGCAGGATGAGGGAACTTGCTGGCGAGTTAACCAGAAGAATTTGCAAGAGGAAGAAGGAGAAGAAGAGGATCAGAGAGAGAAGTTTGTTTCAGAAATCTTGATTACCCCCTCTATTTGTCTTCTTTACTCTATTTATAGTCTCTAGCCTAGATCTATGCTTTCTTTACATTGGTAACTAATTTATGTTACATTTGGAGGATTTTTTTTATATTTTCTTGCTTTCTGGACGTGTAGGTAGTTATATCTGTTATCTTAGCTGTCAAGAACTCTTCTTATCTTCTTGATTTATGTATTCTATTCTTCTGGCAATTATTTCTGTTACAGTTGTCATGGCCAATGCGGCGAATTGCGATCATGTTATTCGTCCTTCTACATGTTAATTTGAGATTATTGTTCTGTTGTAAATGTTATCATCCTAGAAGTCTCATTGTTGTTAGAATGCTATTCGGACTTGTTTATTTATGTCTGTAATATTTGTAGTTTATTTTTTGCTCTGAATTAGTATAATTATAGTCTTTCTTCTCTATTATTATCAAAGCTAGCATCTGTCTGTTTGTTCTCTATAACTTATGGTCGTATTTTCCCTCCTCGTCACGAGTAATTACTTATGTTATCTTGTGAAATCCTTTAGCCAATTTGGAATTCTTCTATCCCTTTTGTCTCTATTGTCTATTTGAGGATATATAGTCATATCATTACTCCCCCCCACACACATTGACCTTGTCCTTAAGGTCAAAGTCAGGAAATATTTTCTGGATCTCCTCCATTGATACCCAAGAAGCCTCTATTGCTAGCATACCATCCCATTGCACTAATACTTCTGTAATTGATTTATTTGCTTATAATATTATCCTCTGGTCTAAAATTTTGATGGGTTTGACCAGGGGGTGCCCTTCTAAGAATTGAGTAGGCAATGTTGCTGGATGAATTTTAGAATCTTGTCTAAATTGCCTAAGTATAAAGACATGAAAAATATTGTGGATCCTTGCTGTATCTAGAAGGTCCACTTTATAAGCCACTGTCCCTATTTTTTGTAGAACTTTAAAGGGACCATAATAATGTCTTTGTAGCTTTGTATAAGGGTTCTTTGAGACTGAGGTCTGTCTGTATGGCTGCATTTTAACTAATACTAGATCATTTATATTGAATTGCAGCTCTCTTCTGTGTTTGTTTGCCATTTCTTTGATTCTTAGCTTCTTGTAGATTATTCTTCGCTTGTTGTAAGACCTTGTCCCTCTCTGGCGTATTTCTACTTCTATGTTGGTAGTACCATTATAATGTATCATGTCAGTGGTAGTCTTCCATACACTATTTGGAAAGGAGTTATTTTGTGGAAGTATCAATGGATGTATTGTAGGAAAATTTTGCCCATGGAAAAAATTGTAACCAATTTCTGGGTGTCTCTAATATAAAACTCCTTAGGTATTGTTCTAGTGTTCTGTTTGTGACTTCTGTTTGGCCATCAGATTGAGGGTGATAAGCACTGCTATGGCTTAATTTTGTTCCACTTAATTTAAATAGTTCTTGCCAAAAATTGCTCATGAAGATAGGGTCTCTGTCTGAAATTATTGCTTGTAGAATTCCATGCAGTTTAGCTATATCTGAAATGAAAATTTAAGCTATATAGGTAGCCGGAAAACTAATTGGAAGGGCTGAGAAATGAGCATACTTTGAAAGTCTATCTACCACTACTAATATAGCAGTTTTTTTATGAGATTTGGATAGACATATGATAAAATATATTGATACTTTCTCCCAAATGACTGCTGGAATAGGTAGGGGTTGTAATAACCCTGCAGGTTTTTGAGTATCATATTTGACATGTTGACATACATGACATGTGGCTATGAAGTGTTTATATCATGTTTCATTTTTTTCCAATAAAATTGTTGAGTAATTCTGGCCAATGTCTTCTTAATTTCCCAATGGCCTCATACTGGTGTTGAATGCAGTTCTCTTATAAGCATATTTCTTATTTCAGAGTCTTTAGAAATGACTATTCTGACCTTGTAATATAGCAGCCCATTAGTACATCTGTGTTTAGGAAATAAACTTGGATTGTCTGATATTTGCTTATGCATTTGTTGTAGTTCAGGGCTAGAGAGTGTTTCCTTTTTGATTTGTTGTATTATAGAATTGAATTGTTGAGTATAATCATATAAGCTTCAGGTCATAGGTAGTTCTGACTGGTCATTGTAGAACTCTCTTCTGTAGTAAATAATTTTCTGGATAAAGCATCAGCTGCTTTGTTTGAAACCCCTGGTTTATATTCAATAGCATAGTCAAATCCAAGAAGTTTGATTAAAAATATTTGTTGTTCAGGAGTCTAAACTGTTTGTTGCATAAGTTCTCTAATGATCTTTTGATCTGTTCTTATAGTGAACTTATTGCCTAACAGATATTACCTTCATCTTCCTACTGCTTCTGTTATAGCATAAAGTTCTCTAGCATATGTGATATGAACACATATCCCCAAGCCAACAACAGAGACAAAAGAACAAGAAGAAGGCCAAATTGGCTAGAAGATTTCACAAGTTTGGAGAAAATAGAAAACAAAGAATAAAATTACACTTAGAGAGATAATAAAGAAATAATTACGACACAATAAAAGCTCCCAAAGACGACAAGAGAAACTACAAATAAATTACAACTTTCGATGATATAGACGAGAATTGCTCAACATAAATAAAGGAAACAACTTATGCATAACGAAATATAACGGAAGAACAAGAAAGGAGGAATGATAGCAGGAGATCAAGAAACATAACTGATTACACGACAGAGGCAAGATCTATAACAGAAATTAACAGAAATAAGTACCAGAGACATAGCTAATGAACATTCTAGAAGAACAAGCCAAAAACTATAAATAGAGATGAGAAAATCAAACAACGGATGAAAAAATTATCTCAAGAAACTCCTTCCTCTCTGTCTAGCTTCTTCTTCTTCTTCTTCCTCAGTCTCGAGCTTCCTCCTTCCTCTCCAGAACCAGTCCCATGGTGGAAGTCGCTGGAAATCTCCATCAGAAAGGAGAAGTGCCGAAATCTTCCTCAAGACGCCTTTTCCTAGAGCTCTCCTCTCGCTCACTTCAATGAAGACCGGACAGTTAAACATTCCCTTCATGGCTTCTCCCATAAGTTTCATCAAACGGCGAATCCATCATCGCTTGATCAAGATCGGCTACGCCCATCGCTCCCTCATCATGCGTGCGACGGCAGTAATCCACTCACACCATTAAAGCATCTAGCATCCGATCAAGAAACACATCCAAAGGTTAGAATCAAATAACAAAATCGGCGGCTCACGATCGAGGCAAAGAGAGCGATCCGAGGACTCGATCCAACGGCGTAGTTAAAAGAAGCCATCCAGCTCAGATCTCATCCGTCCTCGGTTAGCAACTCAACTCGACGGGTTCCAACACGAAGTCAACTCCTCGCGAGCCTAAACCAAGCGGTGACAAACCAGGAAGGCAAACTCAAATAGAACTCAATTCCGACAGAATTATGACTCAATCCTCCATCGTATCTAATTACAAAATTAGATCTTATCATTCTGCTCTCGTTGATTCCATAATCAATGGCAATGCAAGACATACAAAACTATTGATGAATGTGTAAACAGGCTGAATAAAAATGATGAGCAAATGCAATCCATCACTATGATACTAAATGAAGTATCCAGAAGACTTTCAGCAATTGAAGAAAAACTGGAAAGTACTCTACAAGAACAACAACAATCACAGGTATGTACCCATCCTCAATCTGAAATTTCTTTTCCTCCTAGACAACAAACTCAACACAACAATAGGCCTGTGAAAGTTGATATGCCAAGATTCAATGGAGAGAACCCTAGAGGGTGGTCTTAAAGCGGACCAATTTTTTCAATATTATAGCTATCGAAGACCGTAAATTCTTAATAGCATCTGCTTACATGGATGGACGACCAAGTTGAATGAATGGATGCATCTTAATCACCAATTACACTCATGGATACAATTTAAAGAGCAAGTTATTCAGAGATTTGATCCCTCTTTGTATAGAGATTTAAGAGGTGAACTTGCAAAATTACAAATCAAGAATTTTATAACAATTTGAGGAATTAACAAACCGGATATCGTATTCCAATTCTTACAGAGTTATTTTGAATCTGGGTTAAGGCAAGATATAAAAAGGGAAGTAAGAGCATTGCAACCTAGTTCACTACAGCAAGCCTTCCAGTTAGCTAAATTGATGGAGGACAGGTTAGCTGAAGATATAACAATGCCAAGAAATTATAGAACACATCAAGCTCAACAGAGTAAACAAAATCAACTATCAACCACCTTACATTACCTCTAGAATTCCAAAGATTTAATCAAAATAATGGAATGCATAATGACAAAATAACCCCATCCAGAAACTGACACCAACACAAATAAATGAAAGAAGAAAAAAAGGATTATGCTTTAATTGTGATGATAAGTATCATAGAGGACATATTTGCAAGTCAAAAGCTGCTCCTAATAGTGATCAATGAGGATCAAGAACGGTATGTCCAGACTCAACCAATTGCAAGAGCTACAAGAAGAATTCAAATCTCAATGCATTTTAGTCGTCTAACCCTAGAACATTAAGATTACAAGGCCTAATTGGAAACAAAAAGGTCCAGGTACTTATTGATAGTGGTTCGACCCACAATTTTATCCAGTCCAAACTAGCCAAGTTCATAGACCATACAGTAACTCCTGCCTCAGTGTTTAAAGTGTTGGTAGGCAATGGAGAAACATTAAAGTGTTCAGGAATATGCTCAAATATTCCTATACAAATACAAGGATACACTTTCACTACAGATTGCTATCTTCTCCCTATGCAAAGAGCAGATGTAGTATTAGGAATTCAGTGGCTAGAATAATTAGGTGAGTGTACAACTGACTATAAAAAGCTCACCATGAAATTCTATCACAATGACCGCTAGTGCAACTACAAGGAGATACATCATCCAAAGTGGATAGCATTACATTCCACCAGTTTACTAAATTACAAAACAAAAAAAGAAATAGTTTCATATTTACAGATCAGGAAAATACCTGAGGAAGCAGAACAAACCACAATGAAAGTCGGCAAATTACCTGAAGGCATACAACAAGTATTAATGCAATGAGAATTATTTACCAACAAGTTTACCTCCCAACAGAAGATAGACCATAAAATACCTGAGCTTAACTCAAAGTAAAAAATTATAGATATCCCCATTTTCGTAAGACGAAATAGAAAAGTCGATTAAAGAAATGTTAGAATCGAATCATAAGAAAGTAACCATTTTCATCTCCGACTTTGTTAATCAAGAAAAAGATGGCACTTGGCATTTTGTGTGGATTATAGGGCTTTGAACAAGGTCACTATATAGTTTCCCATTCCCACTCAGTCGATGGATGAATTGCATGGGCTATCAGTATTTTCCAAATTGGATTTAAGATCCGTTATCACCAAATCGAATGGCGAGGAAGCCATATATAAAAATGACTTTCTCATAAAGGTCACTATGAGTTCTTAGCCATTTGGATTAACCAATGCTCCCTCAACATTCCAAGCATTAATGAATTCAAAACTTAAACCATTTTAAGGAAGTTTGCCTTTAGTTTTTTTTGATGACATATTAATATACTAAACATTGGAACTACACCAAGGTCATCTACAAGCTATTTTAGAATAACAAACAACATACACTATATGTCAAACCTTCCAAATGCTATTTCATCCAAGATAGAATAAGTACTTGGGTCATATACTATCTGCAAGGAATAGAAGTGGACCCCTCAAAATCAAAGCGGACAAGCATGGCTAGCCAAAAACAAGAAAGCTTAAGAGGATTCTTGGGCTTAACAGATACTATAGAAAGTTTGTAAAAATTATGTAGTAATGCATCTCTTAACATCAATGCTTGCTAAACAATAATTCCAATGACGGAAGAATCCATAGCGATTCAAATAACCGAAAGAAAAATGATCTCATTGCCGGTGTTTCCAAACTTTACTATACCTTTTATTTTATAAAGATGCTTCAGGACGCAATAGAGTATTAGCTCAAAATAATCACCCTCTTGCTTATTTCAGCAAAAAGTTATCTCCCACAATGCAAAAAATATCAACATATGCCAGGGAACTTTATGCTATAACTGAAGCTGTGGCCAAATGGAGACAATACTTATTGGGAAACAAGTTTACAATCAGAACAGATCAAAAGAGCATTAGAGAATTAATGCAACAAACCATTCAAACTTCTACAAAGCAAAGATTTCTAATTAAGCTCTTGGGATTCGACTATACTATTGAGTATAAACCAGGGACATCAAACAAGGCTGCAGATGCCCTATCCCGAAAAGAGCCCAATACAGAAGTCAATGATAAGGCAAAAGCGGTAAGTTTCCAATCGTACATTTATATACTCAACACTTTACATATTTGGTTCAACAAATTAAAGAAGAAATAAGCACCAGTAAGGAACTCCAAATCTGACAGCAGATAGCAAATAATCCAAGGAATTTAGCATAAAATGACTAATGGATTGCTATACTACAAAGACAGGATTGTAATAGCCAAAGATTCAGCTATCAAAAATACTATTATCAGAGAATTACATTCTACACCAGTGAGAGGGCATGGAGGTATCCAAAAGACTTTAAAATAATTCTCTGAAACGATGAAAAATATATAAAATATTTTGTATCCACCCCTCTGTCACAACAAGTTAAGTATGATACTCAAAGGCCGGATTACTACAACCACGCATACCACAAGCCATATGGGAAGAGGTATCCATGGACTTCATTCTGTTTACCGGATCTCATAATAAAATCACCATACTTGTAGTGGTGGATAGATTATCCAAATATGCTCATTTTTCACTCTACCAAATAATTTTTCTGCTATATAGCTCATTTTTATCACGACATTATTAAACTCCATGGTATGCCACAAGGAATAGTATCGGCAGACCCGGTGTTATGAGCAATTTTGGCAAGAATTATTCGATCAAGTGGGACTACTTTAAAACACGTGATTTACCACCAGATGGACAAAGAGGTAACCAACAGGATCCTAGAACAATACTTGAGAAGTTTTGTATTGGAAAACCCTAAAGAATGGTTAAAATTCCTACCCTGTCATATAATACTTCCATCAACACATCAACAAAGATGACCCCTTTTCAGATTATATATGGCAGACTTCCTCCTAAGGTAGTACCTTACAATGAACTTCCAACAACAAACACAGAAGTGGAAAGCATGTTACAACAGAGAGACCAGATGCTTCAACAATTGAAAACCAATCTACAACAAGCTCAAAACAGGATGAAACAAATTGCTGATAAACACAGAAGAGAGCTTCAATTAGAAGTCAATGACTTGGTATTAGTTAAGATACAACCCTACAGACAGATTTCAGTGACAGGAAAGCAATATACCAAATTACAAAGAAGGTATTATGGACCTTTTAAAGTCTTACAGAAAATAGGAATGGTGGCTTATAAAATTGAATTACCTGCAACAGCAAAAATACATAATGTATTTCACATATCCAGATTAAAACCATACAGACAAGACTCTACTATCCATCCAGCACAGCTATCAACCCAATTCAGAGATGGACAAATGCTTATTAGACATATCAAAGTCCTGGACCACAGAACTATACTAAGGGGAGATCAACAGATCAAAGAAGCACTAATCCAGTGGGAAGGGCATAAAGCAGATATATCTTGGGTAACAGAGAAGGAAATGCGTGAAAATTTTCACGATTTTGACCTTGAGGACAAGGTCGGGTGGAGGAGGAGTAATGATATGAACACATATCCCAACAACAGAGACAAAAGAACAAGAAGAAGGCCAAATAGAAGATTTCACAAGTTTGGAGAAAATAGAAAATAGAATAAAATTATAGCTTAGACGAGAGTAATAAAGAAATAATTACTACAGAACAATAAAAGCTCCCAAAGGACAAGAGAAACTACAAAGAAAATTACAACTTTCCAATAACAGTATACAGACAGAGAAATTGCTCAACATAAATAAAGGAAACAACTTATGCAGCCAATAACAGAAATAACGGCCAGAAAGAACAGAAGAAAGGAGGAATGATAGCAGGAGATCAAGAAACATAACTGATTACACAACAGAGGCAAGATCTATAACAAAAATTAACAGAAATAAGTACCAGAGACATAGCTAATGAACATTCTAGAAGAACAAGCCAAAACTATAAATAGAGATGAGAAAATCAAACAACGGATGAAAAAATTATCTCAAGAAACTCCTTCCTCTCTCAGCTTCTTCTTCTTCTTCTTCCTCGCCTCAGCTTCCTCCTTCCTCCGTCATCCCCATGGAAGTCGCCGAATCTCCATCGAGAAGGAGAAGTGCAATCTTCCTCAAGACGCTCCCGAGCTCTCCCTCTCTCACTTTGAATGAAGGCTGACGTTCCAAAATGACATTCCCTTGAATAGAGCTTCTCCCAGTTTCATCAAATCGGTGATCGGATCCATCATCGCGATTGATCAAGATCAGGCGTCCATCGCCTCCATCATCATCGCCCGACGACGTAATCCACTCACACCATTAAAGCATCTCTAGCGTCTGATCAAGAAACACATCCAAAGGTTAGAATCAAATAACAAAAATCGGCATCGAAGAGCAAAGACGATCCGAGGACTCCAGATCCGGCGGTATGGTTAAAAGAAGCCATCCAGCCATTCATCTCCGTCGACTCGGTTAGCAACTCAACTCGGACGGGTTCCAAGCACCTGAAGCTCAACTCAAACCAAGCCGGTCGGACCCAAACCAGGGAAGGCAAACTCAAACAGAACTCGAATTCCAATAGGACAGAATTATAGACTCAATCCTCACTGTATCAGATCTAATTACAGAAATTAGATCTTATCAATATATTGATATTTTCTGTAATGTGAGAGATAACTTCTTGCTGAAATAAGTAAGAGAATGATTATTTTGAGCTAATACTGCTCCTATTACAGTACCTGAGGCATCTGTTTCCAGAATAAAAGGTATAGAAAAATTTGAAAATGCTAAAGCGGTAAAGATACTCTTTGTTTGGTTGTGTGAATCGCTTTTGATTCTTTCCGAAATTATTGTTTAGCTAGCATTGATGTTAATGGGAAGACAATTACTGCATAGTTTTTAACAAACCTTCTGTAATAGCCTGTTAAGCCCAAAAACCATTTAACTATTTAACTGACTTTGGCATAGTCTAGGATTGCACTGCTTGAATTTTCTTGGGATCCACTTCTATCCCTTATGCAGATAAGATATGGCCTAAATACTCTATTCTGTCTTGAATGAATGACATTTGGATGATTTGATAAACAGAGGATGTTGCTTTAGTTGTTCCAAAATAGTTTGTATATGGCTTTGGTGTAGTTCCAAGGTTTGGCTATATATGAGTATATTATTAAAAAATATTAAGACGAATTTTTTTAAGAATGGCTTAAGCACTGAATTCATTAGTGTTTGGAATATTGATGGTGCATTTGTTAATCCAAATGGCATTGCTATAAATTTATAGTGTCTTTCATGTGTTCTGAAGGCTGTTTTGTAGATGTCTTCCTCTGCCATTCTTATTTGATGATATCCGTAAGCATAAATCCAGGTTTAGAAAACACAGTGGCTCCATATAATTCATCCATTAACTCATCTGGAGTTGGGATGGGGAACCTATCAGGTATAGTCACTTTATTTAAAGCCTTGTAATCAACACAGAATCTCCAAGTGCCATCTTTTTTTTTATTAGCAAGGGTGGAGATGAAAAAGGGCTATTATTTTCCCTTATGATTTATGTATCTATCATTTCTTTAACTAATTTTTCTATTTCTGTTTTTTAAAAGTGTGGATATTTATAATTTTTAACTTTGATTGGTTGAGTTCGAGGTGGCAGGTGAATCTGGTTGTCTATATCTCTCTTTGGAGGTAAGCTTGCTCGAACTTGAAATAACTCTTGGTATTTGGATATTACCTGTTGTATCCCTTCAGGTAGATAGCTGAATTCTTTTGTAGGAAAATCTGTTTCCTCTGTTATTTCTCTAATTTGTAAATATGAGACTATTTCTTTCTTGTGCTGCAATTTAGTGAACTTATGGAAGATAATGTTGTCTACCTTGGATGATATATCCCTTTGTAATTGCACTAATCTGTCATTATAGTAGAATTTCATAGTGAGCTTTTAACAATCAGTTGTACACTCACCCAATTGTTCTAGCCATTGAACACCTAAAATAACATCTGCTCCTTACATTGGCAGCATATAGCAATCAGTGATGAAAGTGTTCCTTGTAGTTAGATAGAATATTAAATGCATTCTCAACATTTTAAGATTTCTCCATTTCCTACTAACACTTTGAAAACCGATGCGTGTTCTTGTATGGTTTATAAACTAGTTTGGATCAATAAAATTGTGGGTTGAACCACTATCAATAAGTACTTGTACCTTTTTATTTCCAATCATTCCTTGTAACCTTAATGTCCTAGGATTGGACTGACCTGTGAAAGCATTGAAACTGATTTCTAGAATATCATCTTGTATTGACAGGTTTTCTTCTTGATTTTCCTGCTGTAAGTTGTAATCTTGCTCCTCATTGATCACCATGAGGGAAAATAACTTTGATTTACATATGTGGCCCCTATGAAATTTCTCATCACAGTTAAAACATAATCCTTTTTTCTTCTTTCTTCTAAGGTGAATCTTTGTATTGGAATAGTTGGCTTATTATTAATATCTGTGAATTGGCATTGTTGAAGTAGGGGAGCGAGGTTGTTGATATGGTCATGATGTTTTATTCTTACTTGATTGAATCTTGAGGTTCTTGCCATAAACACCTCATCGGCTAACCTATCTTCCATTAGTTTGGCTAACTAAAAGGCTTGTTGAAGAGAATTGGGTTGTAAAGCTCTTACTTCTCTCTTAATATCTTGTCTAAGCCCTGATTCAAAATAACTTTGTAGAAATTTAAGTGGAATACCTGAAATTTGATTAGCTAAATCCTCAAATTCATTGTAGAATTCTTGAACTGTGGTTCTTTATTGTAACTTAGCTAATTCTCCTCTCAATTTTTTCATCCATGTATACCGAGGATATTATAAATTTTGGTCATCGATAAACTATAAACTGAAAAAAGAACGCTTTGAATAGACTCTTAGATTTTCTCCATTCTTGGCATATCTACCTTGTCTAGTATTTTGTTGTGTGTGTGGTCTATTCGGGAAGAAAATTCTATAAGAAGAATTACACACAGATTGTTGTTCGTTCTTGAGAATTTGTTTCCAATTTGGCTTCTATAGAGATAACCTTCTTGAAACTTCATTCAATATGATAGAATTGAGGATTTGTTCATCAATTTTATTTAGTCTTCCCACTCATAGTGTTTTGGTGTATGCACGCAGCCATTCTTGCGAGTCAACAATAACACTAATGATAAGGTCCGATTTGGGGTTAACTGGACCGAGCTGAGTGGAATGAACCCGACTTGAGCAAGGAATAGGGATTGGGTTCAACGGCTGCCTCCTGAGCCGTAGGATCGCGCCGTATTTCTCCTTGTCGTTGGATCTAGTACTTGGATTTACCTTATTATCCTTGAATTGCACCGTCTAATCTTTCTGCCGATAGTGGAATCCACGCATCTTCTGCCTGAGCGATTGATCTGGTTGTCTGGATAACTATTCCTTTGGAACGGATTTGAGCCGTTGATGGTTGTGGTTGTGGCTGAGTGCTGGCCGTTTGATGAATCTTCCATGAGAAGCTTTATTTTAACCTTATTTGGTTTTCTCTTTTCGACAGTTCGAGTCGTCGAACACTCCAGAGAGAGAGCGGCTGAGGAAGGAAGCGGAGGAGAGCTGGTTGTCTTGATGAGGGAACTTCTTGCCGAGAACCAAGAATTTGCAAGAGGGAGAAGGAGAAGAAGAGGATGCAGAGAGAAGAGAAGTTTGTTTCAGAAATCTTGATTACCCCCTCTGTTTGTCTTTTTTACTCTATTTATAGTCTCTGCTTAGCCTAGATCTATGCTTTCTTTACATTGGTAACTAATTTCTGTTACATTTAGAGGATTTCTTTATATTTTCTTTCTTTCTGGACGTTTAGGTAGTTACATATGTTATCTTATTCTCTTCTTTTGATTTTAGATTTTATTCGGTAGTTATTTACAAGTCATGACCAATGCTATAGAATTGTTAAGCTG
Source organism: Cymbidium sinense (assembly GCA_021442155.1). Lineage (NCBI taxonomy): Eukaryota > Viridiplantae > Streptophyta > Magnoliopsida > Asparagales > Orchidaceae > Cymbidium > Cymbidium sinense. The sequence goes on along the minus strand of CM038223.1, from coordinate 101,752,933 downwards.
TTTATGTTGATTCTGTCCTTCGTGATGTTAATTTGGGATTATATTGTTCGTTGTAAATGTTATCATCCTAGCAGTCTCTGTTGTTGTTAGAATGCTATTCTGGACTTGTTTATTTGTAATCTGTAATATTTGTAGTTTATTTTCTGCTCTGAATTAGTATAATTGTAGTCTTTCTTCTCTGTTATTATCAAAGCTAGTCTCTGTCTGTTTGTTCTCTATAACTTATGGTTGTATTTATCTCCCCTTACTGTCCTGAGTAATTACTTATGTTATCTTGTGAAATCCTTTGTATTTGGAATTCTTTCCTTTTGCCTCATTGTATTTGAGGATATAGAGTCATATCAGAGTCTATTTATGATAGCTATAGCAGTCTAAAAAATCAAGGATAGAGATGCTATAAAAGAGTCTATTATTTAGAAAATTGTAATAAGTTCTACAATTTTTTTTTTATTTTTAAAAAGTCAAATTATAACTTTGTGGCCTCCAACATTTTAAGTGAGTCAAATAAGATTAAAAAATATAATTTTTTTATAATAAATTTTTCAAAACATAAGTGGAATGCCGTCGTCCCAAATAAAAACATGTGCGATGGGGATGAAGAAGATTCAAGATTCATTAAACTAAACAATACTGGAAACAAAAGCTTAGGCGAAGAACTAATCTCGGAACTTAAGAGCGAGTTAGAAGCAGATGGATCTCTTAAAGCTTCAGATGGGAAGGATGACAAGGAAACGAAGAAGGTCAGGTATTTAAAAGCACGATTTTTTTTCCAGATAGATCTGTAATATTTACCACCTTTCAAGTCTAAAAACAGATTTGCAGAAGAAAAATATATATAAAAAAATAGATTTGCAAAAACAGAAGTAGCAGGAGAAGAAGGAAAGAACGGCTTTGCATCGTCAGAGAGAGGAAAGTAGATGAAATTGAAGAACAGGTAATTATGAATTTATTTTCGGATTTTCTCAATATTAAAAATTTTATTAAAAATTGTTTTTTTATTGGATGAATTTTTCAATGTTATATAAATCATTATATATAATATCATTCACTATATATATATATCTTAAAATTTCAACTCTCTTTTCTGAGGAGGGAAATCTAACCAGGAGAGGGCTGTGGGTTTCTTCTCAGCTCTGTTTTCCTCTCTCTATCTCTTACTCTGCAAAGCTGTTCTTTCCTTCTTCTTTTTTTTATTTATTTATTTTACGTACAGGGTCACTCAATCTTTGTATATTTAGAAATCAATAACCTCAAATCTTAATTTTTCCAAATTAGCATTTAAATATTAAAATCTATGATGAAAGTTCAACTCATATATATTAATTTATCTTTAAAAATTCTGCTTTTTTTTTTCTTCTGCTACTTTTTCTTTTGTGAATCTATTTTTAATAATTTTCTTTTGCGAATCTGTTTTTAGAGTTGACAGGTGGTAGTGATTACAGACCTATCTGGAAAAATCGTGTCTTTTAAATTTTAATATCTGCCCTTCTTCGTATCCCCATAGGACAAATTTTGACTCCTTCGATCAATGAGTTTCTTAAAAACATTAATCCCAGTAACGTTTTAGCTCAATTTTAAAATAAATTTAAATTAAGCTTCTTTTGCTTAATTTAATCTATTATGAGCTACTTGTTAAAAATTGTCCTTTCCCCATCATCCTTCTCTTCTGAAGCTTCCGGAGATCTATTTGTCGTTGTTTGCTCGTACATTCCAAGAGCAGTCCTTCTCTCAAGCTTTTCTTTCCAGTCTCGTTTTGCTGAATCTTCTTTTTCACCAATTCGCCTCTTTAATTTGATTGAGCTCAGACGGTGGTTTTGGAAAATATTACACTATCGGGAGCTTAGATTACGTAAAGGTGAGATTTTTTTTTTTTTCAACTCCGAGTCTCTTCTTCCACTTTCAGCTTTGATAGGTGCTTGGACCTCCTTACTAAACGGCGTTTCTAGTACGGTTTGAATGGATTTTGTTTCAGATTGTTCTATGATTGGATGGCGAAGAAGGATTTCAATCATCCAAGGGTGGATTTTGGTTTTTATTCCCATAATAGCGGTGTTGTTTTTTGAACTTTGCTTCTTCTGTTCCCGTAGAAGGATTATTCAAATGGAGACGTAAATCTCCATTCTTGGCTGATTTGAATTTTAATTTCATCTCTTGTTTCTACTTCACTGCTGTTTTAAAATAAAAAACCTTTGCTTTGGCCTGTTGATGCATTGCCTTAAAACCTTTTAGTATGTCGGGTTTTCTGCAAATGGTGATAAAGGAAGAGAAATCATCGCAAGAAGCAGAAGCTGGGCGGCCATGGCGGTATTCCACTGCTAATGAGAATGATGAGCATTCCAATTCACCCTATAAGAGAGTTTATTGAGTAATTTTTCGGACTGAGAGAATTGATGGACAACGTAATGTGAAGTTATTTATAGGGCAAGGAGCCTCAGTAGGTTTATCCAATGATTTTGACAAGATTTTAGGTGAATTAAAGTTGGAAAGCAAATTAAAGTTCTTTTGATGAAATTAAATCGAGATCTTTATTTGATTAATCAAGAGTTTAGTACAAATATGTTTATATATATGCACATGAGAAACTAGAATAACAAGGAAAGGATTGAAAACAATATATCTTTTATAATGAGAATATATTAGTGTTGCGTGCTAGAAAATTAGTTATGGTAGAATGAAAGTTTACGTCTTGTATTATAAAATCCAAAGACATACACGGTAAAAAAAAGAAAACTCCAAAAATTTTTACGTGGAAAAATCTCGAAAAGAGAAAAAAATTACGGGACCTAGCCCAGCAAAAATCTTCCACTATGTATCTGTTTCAGAGTACAAAATTTTCCCGATAACGGATTATATATGAAGAACATAACTATGTAGTGCGTTGGTGATAACAGTTACTAGTGGTAGCGATGATGATGGTGAATCGGGGCGTGGACGAAGAAGGTCGTCGATCGAGACGGCAGAGAGATGGCGACGCAGGATCGGCGGCGGCGGTTGGCACGGCGGCCGGTAGTGGTGGTTATTGCGAGTGGGTGTGCTTGGGATCTTCAAGCTTTAGAGCTATCTCTATCTCTTCTCGAACCACTCCATTAGACGACTCAAATGATTCATTTGATCATTTGATGTATTTTAAGTATTTGAATGCTCAAATGAAGTCGAAATTGTGAGATCTTGGGCTTGTTAGATCCGGCTCGTCGGGACGCTCAATTTGACTATAAATACTCCATGTTTGAGCTATTTAGGGATTTAACTGATATCCCAAAGTTTTCAATGACATTTTAAGTGCTTGATCTCGACGGTTTAACTTGGATTAGACTTTCAACACCAAGATTCGTTTGTAGAATTTTTTCATATTATTGCCTTATTTTTAGATGACATTATCTCAATCATCCAAAAATATATATATACTTAAAATAATAAATACTTCAATTTGTGGGTCCATTAACCATACATTTTGAGAGAACGATTTTCATGGAGCACGGTTATGATCACTGCAGGCGGTGTAGGGGTGGATGTGTCGCGGATCAGCGCTGCCGTCTTGGCGGTGGGATTGTCGCGTGCGGTCGGCCAGTCAGCGTCCGCATAGTGCGTGGGTCGGTCGGTGGCGGCGACCACGCGTGCAGTGGCGTTGCTGCTGGGCACCCGTTGTGGCGTTGGCGTGTCAAGAGAAGAAAACATTTTCGGCTTTTGGCTTTGATGATTTTGCCATATAGTCTATAAAATCCTAGGGCGAGGAGAAGGCACACTTCTCGCTCTAATATTTCTCTTTTCTTGGGTGGTCGTTGGCGATCAGGCGCGTAGTTCATCTGGCAGTCTGGTTTCCCTCGAAGAGGCGTTGACGCCAGTGGGACCGACCGGGTTTGAAGCGATCAAGACGTTTCTGACGAGGCTCGGTTTTCTCGAAAGAGGGTGATTGCCTTTGTTAGACCGATTGGGTTTGAGGCGATCAAGACCGTAGTTCATCTGGCGAGCTCGGTTTTCCCTCAAAGAGGCGTTGACCGCCTTGTCGACCGGTTTGAGGCGATCAAGACCCGTAGTTCCTACTTCTTCTTGTAGGAAATTGGATTTCTTGAAACTTTGATGAATGGTTCAGCAGTTGATAACCGTCAAAGTGGCGGAGAAGCGTTAGCTAGGAACCATTGTTCGAATGACTCAGAAAGTTTGACAGGTAATTTTTGAGCATCATTAGAGGGGAGTATCTTTTCTTTCTCTTTCTCTTTTTTTTCTCATATGTATGTGTATCTTTTTCATTAGATCGTAGGCGAAAAATTTTATCCCAAGCTATCGAGAGAGTCAAAAGGATACAAGTATTGTAAGTAAGCTTCACAAAATTTTTGATTTTGTCATTTCTTTCTCTTTATTTATCATGTATTTTCACAGGGTGATGGCCAGAAGAAAATTAATAACGTGACAGCTACAGACGATATATCATCCACTATCACATCAAATAGCTTAATGGTGTTCCACATAAAATTTCACTTCCCTAATGAGTTGGTGGTCATTATTGCTAAAAAGTCTGATCGAGCTCGTTCACCTCCACGTACTTTCGCTTATGAGATGATTCTTCATGCGTGATTCCCTGGCTCCCAGGTTGATTGAGATTTTCAAAATATGTGGTGTAGTTTTGTCATAATTTTCATTTCGAGCTTTAGTGGTCATCGTTGGTTTGACTATCTTCTTTAAAGAGCGTGGTGTTACTTTGAACTTCAAATACTTATGTCGAATGTGTAGATTCACATGTGATACTCAGGGACGTGTTTCTTATTGGACTATAAAGAATTGGATAGAATTTTCAGCATAGGATCCCTCTAAAAATTGGTTTATTGGATTCTTTTTTATGAAAAATGAGTGGGGCATTCCTAAGAGATGGAGAAGATTGAATGGCCTTCCAGATCCATTGCTGATTGAAGAGAATGAGATCTTCGCAACTCTTAATGTTCCTGATGTAGAAATCTTACAGCATGAGTTATGTCACATTAGCAAATATATAGTTGAAGATAAAATGTTCATGGTTCGCCTTTCCATCTAGGCAGAGAGATCTCATTCTTTTTCACTAAAGAGGTCAAGTAAAGGTGATGAAAGGTCTCCTCATATTCATAGGGTTCTTTCAAGAAGTCCATCACGAAATCAGGGTGGTGACAATGTTTCTTCCCTAAAGAAAAATAAGACTTTTGCTGAAGTGATTACGTCAGATATCTGCGAAGAAGATGTTCGCTCCTAGTTGGCCTCTGAGAGTTTAGCTGTTTTAACTCATGATGGGAGTTCGTTTCTTGAAGTCGCACATTCTTAAAGAGATGTTAAATCGCATATGCACTGGGCGTCAACGAGCAGATGAATTGGTACGTTGTCTTCCCTTCTTTCTTCTTTTCTTCTTTTCCTCCTTTTTTTGTGTAATATTTGTGATGATTTTTTAATAGGTAACTCAAACAATAGGGTTGATGGCTCATTTGGGTGTCTCTTTAAATGAGTAGAATACTGAATTTGTGAAAGTAAAATATCTGCAAAGCGAGTATGAGAGAAAGATGAGTGTTAAGGCTAAAGAAGTGGCGACTTTGGAGGATCACTAGTGCGAGCTAGCGAATATGTCGACTTCTCTTTCTCTTCAGTGTCAGGATGTGGAGCGCACTCGTGATGAGCTGATTGAGGTGAGGACAGAGACTCGCGAGAAAGAGAAAAGACTCAAGGTACTTGTAGCAGAGAAGAGAGCTCTCGAACTGAAGAAGAAAGCATTACAAGATCGTCTTTCTGAGAAGGAGCATATAATGTCAGAAGCGGATGAAAGTGAAATCTCCTTGAAGGCAGTGGAAGACTTTAAGAAATCCTTGGCTTATCATAGTACAATCGAAGACCATGTCCAGGAAGCTCGTAATCATATTCTTGATGTTGAAGTGAAGGATTTGATGCACCAATGTTTAGAGGAGGGCTTCTTCCGAGGGTTCCTAAAAGGAATTCGCTTAGTGCATCGCAAGACCAGAGCTAGTATTGAGGATATATCTCTCAAGTATCAAGACTCTTCATTGATTGAAAATGAATGAGTTGAGAGTGAGTCCAAGGGAGCATCTCCCCTGAGGGAGGCGTTGATATCAGATATGATGTAGCGTCACTTGAGGATGCATTTTTTTTTATATGTATTATTATTGGTGTGTATCGAATCTTGATTCTTTCTTATCATCATATTAAGGCTGTCAATGAAATTTTTTTTAGATGATACGCTCTTGTTTTGTTTTTACCTATCTGGGGTAATTGGCCAGAATATTATTCGACGATGCTAACCTGTACGGATGAGGTTGAATTGAATCCACTGAGAATTTCTGACCAATCCGAGGTTGTTTGTCAAAGTGTTACTTGATGACGTTAACCTGTATGGAAGGGGTCACGGGATGTCCACCAAGAACCTTTTGATCTATTTTAGGTATCAGCCAAAGTATTACTTGATGACGTTAACCTGTATGGAAGAGGTCACGGAATGTCCATCAAGGATCTTTTGACCTATCCTAGGTATCAGCCAAAGTGTTACTTGACTTCTTACTTATATAGAAGAGGTCCTATCAAGTCCCCTTGGGATTGATTATGTCCCGATTGAGATACAATGTGAGTTGTATATTTCTCAAGTGGGAGGGTTAAATGAAGAAGAAACAAGCTTGTAAGAAAAAAATTATAAATTCATTACTTTGATAAGTTCGGTGATACAATCATAAGACGATTTTTAACACGGATATGAGTTTCAAGAAGAAATGATGACAACAACAATAAGTCTTTATCCCACTAAGTGGGGTCGGTTACATGAAGAGGAAATGACAAACGAGATAAAATAAAAATTACAATAATTATGCAGTAGGAATTACTGATAATATTTTTGGAGATTCTCAGTGTTATAAGTTCGTGGTAAAGTTTTTTCCTCTGGATCCTTGAGCTTGAATGTTCCTGGCTTTACCATAGCTATAACCACATATGGGTCATCCCAAAGAGGTGAGAGTTTATTGCGTTGAGGGCCTTTGCCTGCAACTTTGAGACTTCGTAGGACCAACTCACCGACAGATATGGGATAAGATTTTTCTCTTCTGTTGAAGTGACGAGCTACCCTTTGGTGGTAGGAAGCAGTCCGAAGCAGGGTCATGTCACGAGTTTCGGAGAGTAGGTCCAGGTGTTATCGGAGTTTTTCTTCATTACCGTTATGATCGAATAATTGAACTCTTGGACTTGAAACCCTGATATCTACTGGTATAATAGCTTCTGTGCTGAAACACAAGTTATATGGTGTCTCACTCGAGTGCGTGATGTGCGGCAAGCCCAAAGAACATTAGAAAGCTCATCAACCCATTGCCCCCAGCCTTCTCAAGACGTGTTTTTAGTCCTTTGAGTATAGTCTTGTTGGTAGCTTCAGTCTACTCGTTAGTTTGAGGATGTGCTACGACCGTATGCAGCAGCTGAATGTGAAGATCTTTGCAAAAGGACGTAAAGACTTTTCCAGTAAATTGGGTTTCGTTGTTAGTGATGATCTTTGCAGGTAGACCGAATCGACATACTATATTTTTTCAAACAAATTGTTTAGCATTTGCCTCCGTGATTTTAGCGAGTGGTTCGGCTTCTACCCATTTAGTGAAGTAGTCGACGGATAAAATGATAAACTTTCGTTGCCCTATTGCTATCGAAAAAGTCCCCATGATATCAATCCCCCACTAAGCAAAAGGCCACGAGCTTTGAATGGATGAGAGCTTTGTATGCGGCATGTGAGGGAGGTTAGAGTGCAACTGACAACTTACACATTTTTTGTGAACTCCAAGGCATCTTGTTTCATCGTAGGCCAATAGAACCCTTGCCTTATAATTTTAAGGGCTAGCCCTTCCTCCAGTGTTCTCCACATATCCACAGTGAACCTCTCTTAATGTCGGCCTCAAGGTGAGAGGCATTTGAGTGCAGTGGGAGAAAGCTCATTTGTATAGTTCACCTCCAATAATAGTAAAGTTTGAAGCTTGTCTTCAGAAACGAGTTGTAGAAGTTGGGTCTTCTTGAAGGGTTCCTTCTTGTAGAAAAGACAGGATGAGGTCCATCCATGAATGTTCTTTTATCTCATTAATTGCTTGAATTACCCATGACCCTTAGATACTAGGAAAATGTATTTCTTCAACATGCCTTCTCTTAAATAGATCCCTAGTAGCAGATGTAGCAAGCTTAGCGAGAGCGTCACAGTATTCTTCTCTGTATGTGAATGATTTGATGTGTCTTGAAATGGGAAGAGACTTTTACCAAGTGGAGGTATTGTGCCAGTTGAGGATTATGAGTATTAAAGTTTCCCTCAACTTGGGAGGCGACAAGCTGAGAGTCAGTGTGGATCACTAAGTCTTGAGCTTCGTAGTCAATGGCGAGTCTTAACCTTGCGATGAGAGCCTCATATTCAGCCATATTATTAGTTGCAGAAAATTTTAGGCGAAGTCCATACTCTAAGGTATTGGGAAATAAGTAAGATTCCACCGACATGAGTACTTCACGAATCTCCATCAACATAGAGGGTCCATTGAGGGAGGCAAGGCATGTAATAGATAGCTCCTCAAGAAGGGTGCATTTCACTATAAAGTCTGCGAGTACTTGAGACTTTATAGCAGACCGCGATAGAAAATTTATATAAAACTCTCCCAATTCTATAGACCATTTGATTAACCTCCCAGATGCTTCTGATTTCTGTAGGATGACCCTTAATGGTAAATGAGTGTAAACGCCGATAGAGTGAGCTTGGAAGTATGGATGCAATTTTCACGCTGAGAAAACTAAAGCCAGAGCCACCTTATCTGCAAGTGGATAACGACTTTCTATGTCAGGGAGAATTTTGCTGATATAGTAAATTGATCATTGTGTCTCATTTTCTTCTCGCATTAAAACTGAGCATATCGCGTGGGAAGAGACTGCGAGATATAAGTATAACATCTCTCCTTGAATAGGCTTGGATAGTAGGGGTGGAGATGCTAAATACTCCCTTAGTTGCTCAAAAGCAGACTGACATTCATCAATCTATTATAAATTATTATTTTTAGCTCCCTTTAATATTTTAAAGAATGACAAGTATTTATCCCCAGAACGGGCTAGGAAGTGGGATAACACAGCAATTCATCCATTCAAATGTTGAACTTCCTTGATATTCTTCAGATGAGTCATATCTTTGAGAGCTTTGATTTTCTCAGGATTGGCCTATATCCCACGGTGGGTTACCATAAATCCAAGAAATTTTCCGGCGTAACCCCAAAAGCACACGGTGGTTAAGTCGCATGTTATAGCTCGAAGAAGGTTAAAGCATATTTCTAAGTCGAAATATCTTTGTGATTCTTCAAAGCTTTTTGTCATCCACATATACCTCATTGCGACTAATAGGTCTTTAAAATCTTATTCATAAGGCGTTGATAGGTAGCACCAGTATTTTTTAACTCAAACAACATAACTTGGTAACAGTATAAACCTTTATATGTTTGAAATGTTGTAGCTTCTTCATCCGTTGGGCCCATTTTTATTTGATTGTAACCAGAGTAAGCATCCAAAAAACTGAGCATTTGATGTCTAGACGTAGCATCAACCAATTGATCAATTCGAGGAAGAGGAAAACTATCTTTCGGGTAAGCTTTGTTGAGGTTAGTGTAATCAATATACATTCTCCATGTTTCATTTGTTTTCTTAATCATGACAACATTTGTTATCCATGTAGGGTAATATACCTCTCGTATGAATCTCGCTTCTATAAGCTTGTTAACTTCTTGCTCAATAACCTGGAGGAGATCAGGTGCAAAACTTTTCTTCTTCTGGATGATCGGTTTGAATGTCGGATCAATCTTAAGGGAGTGCATGATCACATTGGGGTCGACCCTCGGCATGTCCGTGAGACTCCAAGCAAAGATGTCTTGATTTCTACAGAAGTCTATGTATTTTTCCCTTTGTTCTTAGAGGCGAGATCCAACTTACCTTCGTAATGGTTGGTCATCGATAATGCAGAGCAAGTCTTCTGAGAGGAAGCTTTTTAGGTACTCCTTCTTCTCAAAATTAAAATCTTCAATGAAGGTCAGAAAGGTAGTTGTGCGAGGTAGCATGATTGTACATTGTTGATTTTCACAGACCACCCCAACTCCAATGAGGGTTAGAAATTTCATCTTGAGATGAGATCTTTTACGAAAATTGATTGGGGGCCTTTCGATAGCGTTATATCTTTGAATCGACTTGACCAACATGAATTGGATTAAAGTGAGTCACTTGTCGATTCACCAAGGATAAGGAAGGCGATTATCTCCTCTACCATGGCGATTATCAAACCCGTTTAAGTCTACGGGGTTGGAGCTTTTTCCTAACCAATCCCATGCTAAAAAATGTGGAGTAAAACAAGACATCAACAGAACTCCTATTGTTAATCAAAATGATGTGAGGGCCGTGGAGGGAGATCATGATTGTCTTGTTACTTTTTTTGATGGGATTGTCAGTCTGTATTCTTTGGAGCACTCTTATATTTTCTTGTGGATTGTTCAAATTATTTATGATGAACAATAATAGCCTCATCAGCAGAGATTTGTGCTTCCACACGATGAACTAAGTTGCATATGAAGCGTGTCTCTCATTAGTGGCAGTAAAAGACCCACGAAGTCCTCCAAGGAAAACTCCTCTTAATAGTTCAGGGTCTACTCCAGATATTTAGCGAGCTTCTAAGGAGAACCTCTAGAAGTATCCTTTAAGTGATTCACCCTCATTTGGCGAATGCCGGAGAGATAGGAGGAATCTTTAATGATCCTGCTGTTTACAATGAATTGTTCCACAAAAATCTTGGCGAGTTCGTCAAAGGTATGGATGGATCCCCTTGGAAGGGAGTAAAACCAAGTGCGAGCTTGCCCCTTGAGGGTAACGGGAAAAACGACAAAAAGGTGTCAGAGCTCGTTGGATATGCATGATAGTCCTGTAATGGTCGATGTGTTCATGTGGGTTAGTCGCCTCATCATAGGAATCAATGCTCGGAAGTTTGAAACTCACGGGAATAGGATGTTGAAGAATAGCTTCAGCTAAAGGTAAGGATTTCTCATAGCCGCAGTGAGGGGGAAGATGATTTCTGTCTTGAAGGTGAAATTCGTCTTTCATTAAGCTTCAAAATTCTACACGTACAACATGACGAGTGGGGTCAACAGGACGAGAATGCGTCAAGCTACCAGCAATAATTGTGGATTAGCAGTCGGTTGATAACTAAAGATCGTGAAGGAGATTAGCATTTTGACCTCCCCTGGCTAACGATCGATCTTGGGGGAGATGTGTTTGCCGCAGTAGTGGCTGTTGTGTTCCTCGCAAAAGTCGGATCATCTCATTTTGAGACTCTTTCATTCAACGGACACAATCTTCTAAAGAGATTCCTATCGCGCCTTCACCGACAGGGTCACGCCTATCAAGGGGGGAGTGAGGCAGAAGCTTGACATCCTTGGTTCAAGAATTGGTTTCGAGTGACGAGTTGGAGCGGAGGCTCGCTTTAGTGTTGCGCCTATCCATAACGAGGGTGTTCACAAATTGTGATTGAAGGATTCTTTTCCCACGATGGCCAAACTATTGCTTAAAACCGCATGGTAGAGTGAAAGTTTATGCCTTTAGCCTTGTTATAAAATCCATCACACACACAAGTATTTAAAGAGTGAACAAGAAAACTCTAGAAATTTTATGTGGAAAAATCTCGAAAAGAGGGAAAAATCACTACCTCACCAAAAAAAAAATCTTCCACTATGTATCTATTTCTGAGTTCAAAATTTTCGATAACGGGATTACAATTGTATATGAGAAGGAACAACAACTATGTAGCCTCGATGCAGCTTGCTAGTGGTAGTAGATGATGGTGAACAAATGATGACGCCGAATGCGAAGGTCATGAGAGACCACGAGATTGACGACGGCGAGAATCACCGCATATCGACGACCGTGGTGGCACGACTATGCTTGGAGGATCTTCAAGCTTTAGAACTCTCTCCTCTCTTGCTTGCCCCCTCATATGAGGAATGAGGCTATTTAAGATCGGTGATGTCTCTAAATACATGCAAAATCCGAACCACTCCACTCTGACGACCAAAATGATTCCTTTGATCATTCGATGTATTTTGGCATTTGAATGCTCAAATGAAGTCGGAATTGTGAGATCTTGGGCTTGTTAGATCCAGCTCATCGAGACGCTCAATTTGACTATAAACACTCCATGTTTGAGAGATATTTAGGGATCTAAGTGATATCCCAAAATTTCCAATGATATTTTAAGTGCTTGATCTCGATCAGTTTCAACTTCGGATTAGTTTACTTTCAACACCAAGATTCGTGCTTCGACTAGTAGAATTTTCAGTGTCATATCAATTAGAATAATAAATATTATATATTTCTCATAAATTTTAGATATATAGATATAATAATATTTATATTATAATATCAAAACTAGAAACATATCATGCAAACATAAAAAACAAAAAAATAATAAATAAATTTTTTTTAAAATTTGTATAATTAAAGTTAATTTTTCATATTAAAGAACTAGTTTTAAATTAGATTTTTTTTAAAATAGAAAAAATATTAAATCAGAATTTAAATACATACCTGATTGATATAAAATTTAACTTGAATAAAAAAATATTCTCTAAAAAGAAAAAAATCAAAGAGGAGAAAGTTAATGAGTAATTAATATAAAACAATTATTCTTATAATAAACTAATGGTATGTCAGTTCTAAAAATGTATCCAATTCACTAAATATATTAACAAAAATTATAGCAAAAATCATATTTAGATAAATTTTTTGCATATAACATAAAATTCATCAAATAATCTCTTTGCGAAAAACTGATAATAAAAACAGTAGCTATAGAGTTTTAGTTACAATTAAGATTACTGGATTTTATAAGCGTTGAATTCAATAATTAGATTTGGGGTAGTTAACTAGTTTACTGATTAATTACAAATAAATATATCATTAGCTCTTTAAATATTAATTAGAGAATAATTAATTTTTAATCATGTATATATATTATTTATTTCTTTATTTATTTATAGGTGAGAATTAATTCATTTTATTGATAATAAAAAGATTACCTCTGCAGTGACATTAGATGGATATGGAATTTCTCATATTTCTAATTAAAGGGTTAAAACATACATTATTATCATTTAGGCTTTTGATTTACTATAAATGAATTTGATTTGCATGGACTTATTGTCTCTAGTAATTAGCTTAAATATGAATCTATTTGTAATTTTTAAATATCAATACATTCAAATATTCAAATCAAGAAATTTTTTTCTTTTATAAAATTTTTAATTAAAGAAAAATTATTCCTCTAGGGCTCTCAAAAAAAGCTCGTTATTTACGAACAACTCATGTTCGGCTCATTCGTTAACTAAACAAGCCAAACACAAACAAACATTTCAAGCTCGATTTATAAATGAGCCGAACATGACCAATCCTTTCTTCGATCGTGTTCGGCTCGATTTAGCTCAAAATAAAAAATTATATTATATTATTTTTATTTTTATTTTTATTTTTGATATGTCACTTAAAATACTAGTAGTAAGACGAATCTTGATAAAAAAGTATCCGTTAAAAATGAGATCAAGCTCTTAAAATATCCTTGGAAACTTTGGGATATCAGTTAAATTCTTAAATAGCTCTCAAATATAAAGTATTTATAGTCAAATCGAGTGTCTCGACGAGCCGAATCCAACAAGCCCAATATCTTACAATTCCAACTTCATTTGAGCATTCAAATACTTAAAATACATCAAATGATCAAAGGAATCATTCTGAGCCATCCGGTGAAATGGAGTGGTTCGATTTTGCATATTTACGTAGACGTCCTCCAATCAATAAATAGCTCATTCTTCATATGGGGAGCCAAGCGAGAGGAGAGAGCCCTAAAGCTTGAAGATCCTCCAAGCACACCGATAAACGCCGCCAACCACCGCCACGGCCGCCGCCGCCGTTGATCCTGCCGTCTCATCGTTGACGGTCATCATCGCTGACCACTACCGCCGATCATCATCGTCAACATCGTCGTCAACATCGTCTACCACTAGAATCATACCACCAACGCGGATCATATTGTCCCTTCTATATGTAATCCCGTAATCCCGTTATCGGGAAGATTTTGTACTCAAAGATACATAGGAAGACTTTTATCGCCTCGTGATTTTTCCTCTTTCGAGATTTTTCAGAAAAATTGGAGTTTTCTTGTTCACTCTTTAAATACACGGTGTGGATTTCACAACAACAAGGCTAAGGCGTAAAACTTTACTCTACCGCAATTGATTTTCAAAGACGCATGCTTGGCGTCGGAGAAAACCCATCAATCATAATTTTGCGAACACAGATATGGCCAATAGGCAATACTTTCACAACGAGCCTCCCGCCCAACTCCGCCACTCAAAACCAACTTGAACTAAGGACGCCAAGCTCACACTCTCGATACGGACTATGAAGGAGTAACAAGAATCTCTTTAGAAGATCGTGTCCGCCGAATGGAAGAGTCTCAAAATGAGATGATCCGACTTTTGCGAGGAACACAACAGTCACTATCGCGGCAAACACATCTCCCCCAAGATCGATCGTTAGCCATGGGAGGTCAAAATGCTAATCTCCTTGACACTGAAGTTCCTCCGCAGAGACCGCGGATGTCGATCTCCTTAATCGCTAGTTTTACTCATCCATCACGTGCAGCTCAACCGACTGCTAATCCACCAATTATTGATGGTAGCTTGACACATTCTCATCCTGTTGACCCCACTCATCATGTTATATGTGCAGAATTATGATGCTTAATGCAAGATGAATTTCACCTTCAAGATAGAAATCATCCTCCCCCTCACCGCGGCTATGAGGAGTCCTCACATTTAGTTGAAGCTATTCTTCAACATCTTATTCCCGTAGGTTTCAAGCTTCCGAGCATTGATTCCTATGATGGGGCAACTGACCCATATGAACTCATCGACCATTACATGACCATCATGCATATCCAATGAGCTCCTGACACACTGCTTTGTTAAGTCATTCCCGTTACCCTTAAGGGGCAAGCTCGCACTTAGTTCTACTCCCTTCCAAGGGGATCCATCCATACCTTTTACTAACTCGCCAAGGTTTTCGAGAAGCTTCATTACAAATCGGGATCATTAAAGATTCCTCCCATCTCCCGATTCGCCAAAATGATGGTGAATCACTTAAAGACTACTTCCGAGATTCTCCTAAGCTCGCCAAATACCCTGTAATCAATTGCTAAGAGGAGTTTTCCTTGAGGGCTCCCGGACCTTTTACTCATCGCTAATGCGAGATACGGTCCGCTCATACGCTAACTTGGTTCAACGTGTGGAAGCGCAAGTTTCTCACGATGATATTAATGCCCACCGCAAAATAATTTGAACAACTAAAGGAAAATGTAAGAGTGCTCTAAAAAACACATCAACAATCCCATTTAAAAAGTAACAAGGCAAATGTGGATTTTCCCCATACTCTGTATAAGCAATACGTACTGAACGCCAACAGCTCGTGTTAACGTCTTGATGGCCATTCGAGATGAAGAGACCATTAAGTGGCCACATCCATCAAACAAACTTCGTGAAATCGGGGCAATATTGTCACTTCCAGTGGTGGACATACTACAGGCGTGTAAATAACTTAAAGAAGAGATTGAGAGGCTTATTCAACAGGGATATCTGCGTCAATTTGTGCAAAACCAACCAACTCACGCAAACATAGCTCCAACTGGGGGGCAACGGGACAATCATCATAGAAATAACATAATAGTCACCAAATAATTGGAGAAATTGAAACGATTGCAAGTGGGCCACTACTATTTAATCAAGTCTTCATTGTCGCCCTTGAAGAGCCGGAGTTAAAAAAATTTTGTATTAATCATCCCATCACTTTTAATAACTCAGACTTGGAAGGAGTCCAAGTACCACATCAAGATCCTCTTGTCATCAGGGGGTGGTGACCCCTATATATTGTTAAGAGAATTTTGATTGATAATGGGAGTTCCGTTGATGTTTTATTTTACTCCACCTTTCTTAGCATGGGTTTGGTTAAGGAAAAACTTCAACCCACTGCAGGACCGTTATATGGGTTTGATAATCGCCCTGTATGAGTGGAGGGGACAATCACCCTTCCCGTTATTTTCGGAGAATTTCCTCAACAAGTCACTCACTCAGTTCAATTCATAGTGGTCAAGTAAAATTCAACATACAGCGCTATATTTAGAAGACCCCTCCAATCAATATTCGGTGTTGTCACTTCGGTACCTCATCTTAAGATAAAATTTCAAACTCACATTGGGGTTGGAGTGGTCTGTGAAAATCAACAAATTGCACAATCATGTTACCTCAAACAAGCTCAACCACGCCCTTCGGTGACCTTCAACATCGAGAATTTTAATCTTCAAGATAAAGAAGTACCTCAGAGGGTTTTGCCTGTAAAAGATCTGCTCCCCACTTCGTTATCAGATAACTAACCGTCAAGCTATAACTAAAGATCCAAAGGAAAAAATCATCTCTAGAACTTGAAACATGGAGTGTCTCTAAAAAGTGTTATATGTAATACTTAATGTATAAATATTATAGTCTTTAATTTATCATGTTTATCTTTTCCTCTCCACCTCTTGTCTTTTATTAACTTTCTCTAAAAATGTATCTCGTCCCTTTTATTAAGTTATCCTATGACAATATTGTATCACCAACATTATCAAAGTAATGAGTTTTATGGCTTTTTCTTATAAGCTTGTTTCTTCTTCATTTAATCCTCCCACTTAAGAAATATGCAATTCACGTTGTATCTCAATCGGGCATGATCAATCCCAAGGGGACTTGATCGGACCTCTTCCATACAGGTTAACGTCATCGAGTCACACTCTGACAAACAACCTCGGTTAGGTCAAAAATCCTCAGCGGATTCAATTCGACCTCTTTCATACAGTTAACGTCGCCGAGTCACTCGACAAACAACCTGATAGGTCAAAATCCTCGCAGTGATTTCAACCACTTCCATAGTTAATGTCGTTCACACTCACAAACAACCTCGGATAGGTCACTCACCACTGCCGGCGCCCCGACCACTCGCACCGTCGTCGGGCATTGCCATCCATCATAGACGTCAGTAGCCGCATCACTCGTGCTATTTGCCCTTGCCGACCACCCCGTCGGCCAGTACTGCCATCACGCGCCGCAACTACCGGCGATCACCGCTGTCGACCATCGACAATCTCGCCGATCATCCACGCCGACCATCTCATGATCACCACCATCAGCTGCGTCATCGCACCCACTACGGCCTCCACCGCCATCATCACGTCATCACCATCTCCGGTTATCGTCAATCATCGCCTCAAGCGGTCCGGCGATGCAGACCTCTTTCAGAAACTTGGAGCCTTGCATGAACTATGGGTCTTGATGCCTCAACCCGGTCCCGAGGTCGGGTTCACACCTCTTTGGGAAAAGCTGGAGCCTTGCCATATAAACTACGGGTCTTGATCGCCTCGAACCGGTCGGTCGACGAGGTCGTTGACACCTCTTTCAAGGAAAGCTGGAGCGCTGCATGAACTACGGGGACTCGCCTCCGGGTCGTCGGTCGAGTTAACACCTCTTTCAAGGAAAAGCGGGCCTTGCATTATGACTGGTCTTAATCGCCTCATCGGTCGGTCGACAAGGTTAGTTAACACCTCTTTCGAGGGAAAACAGCCTTGATATACGAGTCTTGATCGCCTCCGACCTTCTCTCAAGAAGAAGAGAAGGTGTCTTCTCCTTACTAGGAGTTTTATAGACCCAAGCAAAAATCATCATCAAAATAGCCAAAAGCGAAATTGTCAAAACCGCTTGCCCGTGGCGATCACTTCCAGACGCCAGACGCCCATGCCGTCGCCGTAGCCCATTCACATGAACCGCCACCGCCGAAAAGGAGAGAGGAAAATTCACACTTGTAATAAATTAGAAGCCTCTTAATTAAGTTCTTAAGTGGGTCTAGTACCCTCTTCCAAATAAAAGCGATCTTCTCAACATGCTTCATAATGCCAATTTTTTTTTAAATTTTGATTTAAAATTTGGCTATTGGCCGATCGAGATCAATGAATCTGATCGCTATGAAACCTCCTTTACTATACCTTTTGGTCATTATGAGGTGAATGTTATGTCATTTGGTCTCAAAAATGCTCCATCTAAATTTCAGCACATCATGAATAATATATTTGAAGATTACTTTAAATATATTATTATTTACATCAATGATGTTCTTGTATTCTATAATTCTATTGATGAGCATTTCAATCATTTAAAAACTCTTAAATGACTCATTAAAAAAAAATGATATTTTCCTCTCCGCACACAAAATCAAGTTATTTCAAACCGAAATATAATTTTTGGGGCGCAATATCTCTAATGCCTCTATTATTCTAATTAATAGAAGTATTGAATTCGCGGATAAATTTTTTAACATTATTCCAGATAAAATTTAGCTACAAAGATTCTTAGGAGCTTCAAATTACGTAGTTGATTTCTATCAAAATTTTGCACAAGACGTCACTCCTCTATTTGATCGATTAAAAAAATCACCACCACCTTGGTCTGATTTACATACTAGGGCCGTTCTCAAAATTAAGACAAGGGTTAAAAACCTTTCGTATCTATTTAGCTGATCTTGATAGTTTCAAATTTGTTGAGACTGATGCTTCGAATCTTGGTTATGGGGATATATTAAAACAATGAAAAAATTCTAAAAAAGAATTGGTTCGCTTTACTTCGAGTCGATGGACCCTTACTCAACAAAATTATTTCATCATTAAACAAGAAATATTCTCTGTGGTAAAATGTATTTTCAAATTTCAAAATGATTTACTTAATCAACATTTTTTTCTTCATATTTACTGCTATTCTGTCAAATACATAATTGATCATGATGTCAAAAATTTAATTTTTAAACAAATTTTTGCTTCTTGGCAAGCCCAGCTTTCTGTCTTTGATTTCACCATTGAATTTATAAAGAGTTCTGAGAATTCTCTTCTCAATTTCCTAACCTGTGAATTCTTGTATGGCGTCGGGGTGCATCACCCTCACGGAGATGGCCCTTCCTCGAGGCCCTCTTTTAGAGTAGTCGTGGAATGGGTTAAGGCAATGGAAAAGATCTAGCCAGCTCTTTGGTTGGCATGATCAACTTAAAAATATATATGTATGGCTCTTCCTCAACTACAGTTGAAATAGGTGAATCATCAAAAGCATCAGCTCTATCCCTCAAAGATGTCGTTGCTCAAGAACTTATTTATTTTTCCAAAAAAATAAACAGAACATCATTGAAATAAAACCCTCAGATAATTCTATCAATAATCTGTGGGTCCTTTTTGAAAGATATCTAGGAAACAACTATTTCTCTTATGAGAGCAATCTCTTTCGTGAAACTTACGAGAAAATCTTAACACAGTTAAAGTGTGTTGAGATTTCTCATGTTCGTGATCAAACGAACCATATGATCCTGTGCAGCAAATGCGTTGTACATAAAATTTTGCATCAAAGTGAATAGGGGTTAACTTTATTCCAAGAAAAAACTATTTTTCTATCAACTAATTTACAACACAAGATTAGTATAAATTATTAATGTTATGTTCAGGTAATGATAAAAGTCTTCTTCTTTATCAATGATAAGAAAAAACATTGTATGATATTCATCATGAATAAAGAGATTATTAATAAAGATCATCCGACATGGTTCTTCCATTGGTGGAACTACTTTGAAGTCGAGCTCAATATACTACCAGACACAATTAAAGAAGTCTTTAATGAATAGATGGAGATCGCTCTTAAAATGAAGGTAATTAATCGCTACAAAATGATTCAAGGGTAGAATCTTGCTCATTTCTTTACTAACTATCAAATCCCTTAGATCTAGACTTGGAATATTACGCTTGAAAAAGACTACTTTAATCAATTGATCCTCTAGAGACAATTTATGCTTAAATGGTGGAACCAGATCAGTATTGAGGACAAGCTCAAACAGATCCGATCTATTATCAAATCTCAATTATAATTATCAATTTCTCAAAAAAAATACTGATTTTGAACTATCAGTTGAAGAAGTTCTCGATATAATCAAAAGAATATACCCTCATGAAGATGAAATCTAACATAAAGATCGTCTACAAAAAATATATGAAGCCCAACTTGCAAAAGTGTTCAATCACCCAATCTGTATTTGCGACAGTGACGAATCTTCGGATGACGTCATCATTGAATTCACTGGTGAAAATTAGTGGGTTCTACTATTTGGAACACTATCAAGAATCTCGGCCAATAATGCGGTTGCTTTTCCATTATGGCTGCCAATATTATTTATGCCACTTTACAACTCTAAAGTGCCTACTACCGAGCATTATTGTTGTCGAATATTATTAGTATCACTTTACAGCTCTAAAGTGTCCACTAGCTAGCATTATTGTTGCCACTATGTTAAAGGCTATTCTATTATTGTATATTTACTTAATATTTAAGTAAAGTTTTCTTATCCTTTGGTGGCCTGCCTCTTCTATATTAAGAGGCTTTGTCATTTGTATCGGTGTGCTCTATTTTTCTCCTTCTCTACTCTCCTTTTCTCTTGTATTCTTTCTATAAGCTTCTACTGTTTTGCAATCGTGTAAGTTTATATTAATAATAATAGTTGTTGTTATTATTATTATATTAATATATATCTTGATATTTTTATATATCCTGGTAAAATGGTGATGCAAGTCTTCATTAGTTAATAGATAAATAGTTTATTCATTGATCTATAGTGATGGATTATTCGATAGTTTTGACTGAAGTTTTTCCCTTAAAATCAAACGTACCTAGTTGATAAATAAAAGATTTATCAATTTTAGGTAAATACCATTTATTTAGGCCTTTTTCATTTAGAGAAAACTCAGAAAATTCAGAGCTTTTAATTAAATTATTATTTATTCTAATCATAAGATTAAAAGTTGGTTCAGAAGATGAAGAAGCCATAATAAAGAAGAGAGGAAGACGATAGCAGAAGATGAAACGTACAAATAGAGTAATCAGTTTGAATTTATAATAAAATAGGTTCAATAATCCAAGGAAAGATCCAGAATATTCAACAAAAGCATGACTTATGACCCACACCAAGGGAATTACGACCATATGCGATGAAGTTTTGGAAAACCCCAAAGGATTAGAGAACGAATTTTGATTATAAATAACAAAATCTCTAGGAAGGGTTATAGATCTTTGAGGATTAAATCTAATTTCAACATCGTCATCAGATGTTTGAATAATCTGATCGATCTCTTGATTAATGGAGGGGCTTGGTGTGACCGTAGATGGTATAGTCTAAGAGTCTAGAAATATCACCTCATTTCATTTGATAACTCTGTTAGTTGCAACGTGAGAGGCTAACAGATTTATTTCTATTAGGGTTGTTCGTTTGGTTGGTTGAACTACCCTTTTAACCCTAGGATTCAAAGTATTCAAAACATAAAAATGGATTCTGAAGATTAGAGCAATAGTTTCAAATCCAGGAAGAAAATCATACCCATGAAGTTGTAATTATAATTTAACAGCTTCAAACAGGTTTATGTCAGAAAAAAATAAACTCAAATTGGGAAAAATATTAAAGTAAATTGGTCCATGGTAGAGGCTAGTTTCAATAACACTCATAAGAGATTAGGCTCAATTGAGGCATCTACCATCTCTTAGACTTGCTAAAATGGAGGCATTTAATCCTTTCAAGATTAAATGCTTAAATGATATTTGGATCATTCCAATATGAATGTATTTGAAGTCGTGCATATAACGATGCAAGTCTTCATGAGTTAATAGATAAATGGTTTTATCCATTTGATCTATAGTGAAGGATTGTTCGACAATTTTGACGGAAGTTTTTCCCTTAAAATCAAATGTACCTAGTTGATAAATAAAAGATTTATCAATTTTAGGTAAAGACCATTTATTTAGGACTTTTCATTTAGAGAAAACTCAAAAAATTTAAAGTTTTTAATTAAATTATTATTTCTTCTAATCATAAGATTAGAAGTTAGTTTAGAAGACGAAGAAGTCATAAGAAAGAATGGAGGAAGACGATAGTAAAAGTTGAAATGTACAAATAGAGTAATCACTTTGAATTTATAATAAAATAAGTTCAATAATCCAAACAGTCAACAAAATCACGACTTATGACCCACACCAAGGGAATTACGACCATATGCGACGAAGTTTTGGAAAAACATGAAGGATTAGAGAACAAATTTTGATTATAAATAATAAAACATTCGATCCATAAAATCGTTAATAATTGATACCACACCCTCCTCGTGGATTCACTCCATCATGGCTCTAACACCACTTTTACCAAGATATATAAAAATATCAGGATATATAATAATATAATAATAATGACAACAACTATTATTATTAATATAAACTTACACGATTACAAAATAGCAGAATCTTACACAAAGCACATAAGAGAACAGGAGAGAAGAGAAGGAGAAAAATAGAGCACACTGATACAAATGACAGAGCCTCATAATATAGAAGAGGCAGGCCACCAAAGCATAAAAAAACTTTACGTAAACATTAAGTAAATGTACAATAATAGAATAGCCTTTAACATAGTGGCAACAATAATGCTGGGTAGTGGGTAATTTAGAGCTATAAAGTGACACCAATAATGCTTGACAGCAATAATGCTGGGTAGTGGGCACTTTAGAGTTGTAAAGTGGTACCAATAGGCAGTCATAATAGAAAAGCAACTGTATTATTGATCGAGATTCTTGGTAGCGTTCCAAATAATATAACTCATTAATTTTCTCCAGTGGATTCAATGCCTACGTCATCCGAAGATTCGCCACTGTCGCAAATGTAGATTGGGTGATTGAACACTTTTGTGAGTTAGGCTTCGTAGATTTTTTGCAAACGATCTTTATGTTGGATTTCACCTTCATGAGGGTATCTTCTTTTGATACTATCGAGAACTTCTTCAATTGATAGTTTGAAATCGGTATTTTTTTAAGGAATCAATAATTCTAGATGAGATTTGATAATAGATTAGATCTGTTTGAGCTTGTCCTCAATACTGATCTGGTTCCACCATTTAAGCATAAATTATCTCTAAATGATCGATTGATTAAAGAAGTCCTTTCTAAGCGTAATATTCCAAGTCCATGTCCAAAGGATTTGCAGTCGATAAAGAAATGGGCAAGATTCTGCCCTTAAATCATTTTGCGTGGATTAATTGCCATCATTTTAGGAGCGGTCTCCATCTATTCATTAAAGACTTCTTTAATTGGGTCTAACAGTATATTGAGCTGGGCTCCAAAGTAGTTCCACCAACGGAAGAACCATGCCGGAGAATCTTTATTAATAATTTTTTTATTCATGATGAATATCCAAGAATATCTTTTCTTATCATATTTCATCATTGCCCAAATATATCACTAATAATTTACACCAATCTTGGGTTGTAAATTAGTTGATAGAAAAATAGTTTTTTCTTGGAACAGAGTTAACCCCCATTCACTTTGATGTAAAATTTTATGTATAATGCATTTGTGTACATAATCATATAGTTCGTTTGATCACGAACATGAAAAATCTCAACACACCTTAACTATGTTAAGATTTTCTCGTAAGTTTCACGAGAGAGATTGCTCTCATAAGGGAAATGATTGTTTCCCAGATATCTTTCGAAAAGGATCCACATATTATTGATAAAATAATCTGAGGGGTTCATTTCAAAGATATTCTGTTTAATTTCTTTGTAAAAATAAACAGGTTCATGAGTAATGACATCTTTGAGGGATGAAGCTACTACTTTTGATGATTCACCCTTTTCAATCATAGTAAATGAAGATCCATACATATATGTTTTTAAGTCGATCATGTCAACTAAAGAGCTAGCTAGATCTTTTCCATTGCCTCGACCCATTTCGTGACCTCTACCCCCTTTAAAAGATGAGATGCCTCAGTTAGGAGGGGCCATCCTCCGATGAGGGGTGATCCACCAATGATTGTAGGGGCAAGAATTCATGGATTAGGAAATCGAGAAAAGAATTCTCAGAACTCTTAATAAATTCAATGGTGAAATCAAAAACAAAAAGCTGGGCTTACCAAGAGGGAAGAATTTGTTTGGAAACTAAATTTTTGATGTCTTAATCAATTATGTATTTGACAGAAGAGCGGTCAATAAGAAGAAGAAAATATTGATTAAGTAAATTATTTTAAAATTTAGAAATACATTTTACCACTGAAAATATTTCTTGTTTAATAATGGAATAATTTTATTGAGTGAGGGTCCATCGACCCGAAGTAAAGTGAACCAATTCTTCTTTAGAATTTTTCATTTTTTTAATATACCCCCATAACCAAGATTCAAAGCATTAGTCTCAACAATTGTGGAACTATCTGGATCAGCTAAATTACGACACGGAAGGTTTTTAATGCTTGTCTTAATTCTGAGAATGGCCCTGGTATGTAAATCAGATCAAGGTAGTGGTGATTTTTTTAATCGATCAAAAAGAGGAGCAATATCTTGTACCAAATTTTGATAGAATTAGCTATGTAATTTAAAGCTCCTAAGAATCTTTGTAGTTGAGTTTTATCTAGAATAATGTTATGAAATTTATCCGCAAATTCAATACTTCTATTAATTAGAATAATAGAGACATTAGAGATATTGTATCCCAAAAATCGTATTTCGATTTGAAATAACTTAATTTTGGGTGTGAAGAGGACAAGACTATTTTTTTGAATGATCCATTTAAAAGTATTTAAATGATTGAAATGCTCATCAATAGAATTAGAGAATACAAGAACATCATCGATGTAAATAATAATATATTTAAAGTAATCTTCAAATATATTATTCATCATGTGCTGGAATTCAGATGGAGCATTTTTGAGACCGAATGACATAACATTTCACTCATAATACTCAAAAGGTACAATGAAGGCGATTTTATAGTGATCAGATTCATTGATTTGGACTTGTCAATAACCAGATTTTAAATCAAATTTTGAAATAATGTTGGCATTATGAAGCCTATTGAGAAGATCTCTTTTATTTGGAAGAGGGTACCAAACTCACTTAAGAACTTGATTAAGAGGCTTGTAATT
Organism: Cymbidium sinense; assembly: GCA_021442155.1. Classification (NCBI taxonomy): domain Eukaryota; kingdom Viridiplantae; phylum Streptophyta; class Magnoliopsida; order Asparagales; family Orchidaceae; genus Cymbidium; species Cymbidium sinense. The sequence continues at coordinate 101,727,827 of CM038223.1, read as the reverse complement.
TATTACAAGTCTCGGTTTTCCTCTCTCTTTTTGGCAGCGTTCATAACATATAATGCAGTGCAGCTCCAGGGAGAATAGGATTGTCTAATTATCTTTTTAAACAATAATTTGGCAATCTCGGCTTTACATAAATAAAGATAATGCTCATTCATCTGACAAGGACGAGCTTTGATGGGAATATCACGTTCATTGAAATTATCAATGTACGAAAGTTCCACCGAATGACTTTTTCTATCCCAAAAAGCAATTGGGTTTTCACCACAAATGTCCTTTTTAAAATCTTATAAATAAAATTGAATTTTGTTTTTTATTTGAGGAGAAGAAATTTTTTGTTTAATAGTTAAATCTATAATTTCTTCTTTAAGATAATTTAAATGCAAGGACTTATTATTAAGTCTATTCATTTTGTTTATAATGATCTCTTTGGGATTGGTGATAAAACGAAATATAATCTCTTTATTCCAGAGAATACATTAAATTTTGATATCATCAATTCTTGTTATGGACATTATTTTGAGAAGAAAAGGAGTTCTAAAAATAATATGCTAAGTTAAATTTTTAACTAAAATAAATAGCATTTGTAGACAAATATCATCTTGGTAAATAGAAACAGATGATAGCTTGTAGTTAATTTGTAAAGATTCTCCATTAGCAGCTTTAAGTCTTTAGGTAGTTTTTTTTAAATATTTTTAAGGAACGAGTCCTTCTTACATGCAATTTAAGTCTGCTATGCTGTCAACAAGAGTAGTCAAATTAGGTAAAATAAATTTTTTATTAATAATTAATTTATTAGAGATGTACCATTTTTGGTATATCACCTTTTGTATATTTTGTAAGAATCCTGGTTCTTGACTAGAAGAGACTTCAAGATCATCATTAGAATATGTCGTCTTTTAGTTTAATTCTAAATCTATAAGGCATCCATTCATATGATCTTGTTCAACTTTTAGATGTTGAACTTCTTGTTGAAGTTTCTTTAACTCAAATTTTAAATCAGTTAAAAAAATTATCGTAGATGATGAATTTGGTTCAGTTCTTCTCTTATATACTTCTTTCATAGAATATATAGGAGGTTTAAAGGAAAATTTTTCAGTCTTCTTTTCATTGAGAAGACTTATAATATTATTTTGAGTTGAAGTATCTTCAACTTGAGCTAAGATTTGAATAAGCTGGTCCTTCTGCTCAATAGTGAGAGTATAAAGTCCAGTCATATTGATTATACTTTTATAATAATCTGTTTGTTGGCATGAAATATAGTAATCAGATTGATTATCGATAGAAGATGAAGAAAAGGTATCTTCTTCAACTGATTTCTTTTCAGAATCAGAGCAACTAAGAAGAATCTTTATTAGGGTTTGTTTTAATCCTTCATCCATCTGTAATTCATTTAATTTTTTTTCATAGTATATATGTTAGCATAATGACCCATACGATCACACTTATAGCATTTGATCTCGCTTTTTTCCTTTAGGTTTAGACCTAGAGGGTTTAGGATTTTTTGGTCTTTGTTTAGATATATTTAGAGAAGAATTTTGATTTAGTCTTTCCTTTATGTCTCGTAGAAGAAGGCGTACCTGAGGTTCACAGACGAACTATTCACAAAATTCTCCAAGTTAGCATCTTTCAAGAAAGCATTTTCTTTTCATTTGTTCTTTAAGTTTAATATCAGAATAAATTGTTAGTCATGTCTTAATGCAAGCAGAGATGAGGTTTCCATATGTAAGTTCTTCATAAGGAATAGTACCATCAAATAAACGAAGATTAGTCTTAACTTTTTCAGCAAAAAGATTAGGAAGACCTTCAATGAATTTTTGCTTCAAATGAAGACTATCAGCATCATAGAGAGTCATGACTCTAGTAAGGAAAATATCCTTATACCATCTAAAATGAGTTAGGGAAGGACATCGTAACTTTTGGAGTAAGGAGCGAGTATTTTCTCCTTAATCTCCCACAGATCTAGCAAAATGGTCAAGGATAGCCTGAAGAAGATTATAGACACAGATGTCATTGAGTTTTTGCTGGTCTTGAGGTAAATTCTTAGTGCTAAGGTCAATTTTGCTAAAAAGATCCTCACGTTGAGGTAAGGCGAGATAATAATCCCACCACCTTTTAAGGACTCCAGAAAAGCCAGCAATAATAGCTTTGGCAAAATCAAAGGATTGCGTGGTACGATGTCGAGACTATACGACACAAGAAAACATGAGGATGTGGTGGAGCATATGATGGATCTGATATTCAGAAAAAATCATCAATATTTCATTCATAGAGAGAATCGCCATCTTAAGAGTTACCTGTGAAATTTGTGATTTCTTCAAAGAGTAAATCTTGAGGCGTAGGCCGTTTATAGTAGCGCTTATCTAGGTTTTCTTTGGATAGGTTAATTTTTGTATATCAAGAGGATGTTGGATTTGAAGATCTTGAAAGAGTCCTTGAACCTTTTCAATATCATCGTTAGAGCCGGGTTTAGAAAATTCTTTAGAATTTTCATCCGATGTACTAGGGATAATATCTTCTACGGTGCCTATAATTTGGTCTTTTAATTTAAGGATCAAATTTAGAATATCTTCAGAATAAGGGTCTAAATTAAACGTAAGTTTAGGAGGAGGCTGAAAAGAATGTCTTATCAAGGGAGTAACACTTGTTAAGGCATTTTCAAAAATTCTACTAATATCTTGGATAGGAGCTTTTTGTTTAATCAACTGATCAATTTTAGATTCAAGACTAAAAAGATGATCTGAAATTATTTGGAGGATATTATTACTAGAATTAAACTGTTTAATTATAGTAATAAGTTCTTTTAAAATTTGAGGGTCGAAATTAATTTTTTCAAAAGCTGCTATATTTAATGGTTTATCATCAACCATTTTAGCAACTCGTGGAGGATACGAAGTTTTAATTACTTTCTCATGCTCAGTTAGCCATTTCTTATTGGATAAAACAGCAATATGGGTGGATTGAGTATAGTGTTGGCAAAACCAAACAACAAAAGGAATTGTTGATTTACTTTGCCCATTTTTTTCTATCATTTTTTCAATATATATATTATATATTTCGATTCGTTGTTCATCAGAAGTGATATTTCGATACCATGTTCGGAAGTTATCATATTTATGTTGAAAATATTTTTTCAAGATGGCTTCTCTAGCCTTAGACCCTATTTTATAATTCATTAAGACTAAAATTTATTTCTGAAGAAGTGGGAGATTTATTTTCTCTAACTGGGTGATGAATATGATTTCGATTTAATCGAAGTGCCTCGATTGATGGTTCATCTATCGATGTAGGAGAACCTGCAAATCTAGCTCTTTCTAAGGTTTCAGAAGGAAAAGAAACTCTATGAAGGGTTATAGATCTTCGAGGATTAAATCTAACTTCAACATCACCGTCAGATGTTTGAATAATCTGATCAATGTCTTGATTAATGGAGGGTCTTAGTGTGACCGCAGATGGTATAGTCCAAGAGTCTGAAAATATCACCTCATTCATTTTGATAAATCTGTTAGTTGCAACGTGAGAGGCTAACAGATTTATTTCTATTAGGGTTATTCATTTGGCTGGTTGAACCGCCTTTTAACCCTATTCAAAACATAAAAATGAATTCTGAAGATTAGAGCAATAGTTTCAGACCGAGGAAGAAAATCATACCCATGAAGTTGTAATTATAATTTAACAGCTTCAAATAGGTTTATGTCAGATAAGATAAACTCAAATTAGGAAAAGTATTAAAGTAAACTAGTCCGTGGCAGAGACTAGTTTTAATAATACTCATAAGAGATTGGGCCCAATGGAAGTATCTACCATCTCTTAGACTGGCTAAAATGGAGGCATTTAATCCTTTCAAGGTTAAAGGCTTAAATTCTATTTGGATCATTCCAATATGAATATATTTGAAGTCGTGCATATAATGATACAAGTCTTCATGAGTTAATACATAAATGATTTTATCAATTTGATCTATAGTGATGGATTGTTCGATAGTTTTGAGTAAAGTTTTTCCCTTAAAATCAAATGTACATAGTTGATAAATAAAAGATTTATTAATTTTAGGTAAAGATCATTTATTTAGGTCTCCTTCATTTAGAAGAAACTCAAAAAATTTAGAGTTTTTCATTAAATTATTATTTCTTCTAATCATAAGAATAGAAGTTGGTTCAGAAGACGAAGAAGCCATAAGAAAGAAGGGAGGAAGACGATAATATGAGATGAAATGTACAAATAGAGTAATCAGTTTGAATTTATAATAAAATAGGTTCAATAATCCAAGGAAAGATTCAGAACACTCAACAAAACCAGGACTTATGACCCACACTAAGGGAATTATGGCCATATGCGACGAAGTTTTGGAAAAACCCGAAGGATTAGAGAACGAATTTTGATTATAAATAATAAAACAATCGATCCATAAAATACGTTAACAACTGATATCTCTCCCCCCTAGGGATTCACCCCATCATGGCTCCAATACCACTTTTATCTTGATATATAACAATATAATAATAATGACAACAACTATTATTATTAATATAAACTTACACGATTGTAGAACAGTAGAAGCTTATAGAAAGCACACAAGAGAACAAGAGAGAAGATAAGGAGAAAAATAGAGCACACCGATACAAATAATAGAGCCTTCGAATATAGAAGAGGCAGGCCACCAAAGCATAATAAAACTTAAACATTAAGTGAAGGTACAATAATAGAAGCCTTTAACGCGTAATGGCAGCAATAATGCTATGTAATGGGTACTTTAAAGCTGTAAATTGACACCAATAATGCTTGGCAGCAATAATACCAGTTAGTGGGCACTTTAGAGTTGTAAAGTGGCACTAATAATATTCGCAGCCATAATGGAAAAGCAACTGCATTATTGGCCGAGATTCTTGATAGTGTTTCAAATAATATAACCCACTAATTTTTGCCAGTGGATTCATTGTCGAAATCATCTGAAGGTTCGTCACTATCGTAAATGTAGATTGGGTGATTAAATACTTTTGCGAGTTAGGCTTCGTAGATTTTTCACATATGATCTTTATGTTGGATTTCATCTTCATAAGGGTATCTTCTTTTGATACTATCGAGAATTTCTTCAATTAATAGTTCAAAATCAGTATTTTTTTGGGGAATCGATAATTCTAGATGAGATTTGATAATATATCGGATTTGTTTAAGCTTGTCCTTAATACTGACCTAGTTCCACCATTTAAGTATAAATTATCTCTAGAGGACCAATTAATTAAAGGGATCCTTTCCAAGCGTAATATTTCAAGTCCAGATCTAAGGGATTTGACAGTCGATAAAGAAATGGGCGAGATTCTGCCCTTGAATCATTTTGCAAGGACTAATTTCCCTCATTTTAGGAGCAGCCTCCATCCATTCATTAAAGACTTCTTTAATTAGGTCTGGCAGTATATTGAGCTCGGCTCCAATGTAGTTCCACCAATGGAAGAATCATGCAAGAAGATCTTTATTAATAATTTCTTTATTCATGATGAACATCCAAGAATATCTTTTCTTATCATTGATAAGGAAGAAGACTTTCATCATTGCCTGAACATAACACCAATAATTTACACCAATCTTGTGTTGTAAATTAGTTGATAGAAAAATAGTTTTTCCTTGGAACAAAGTTAACCCCCATTCACTTTGATGCAAAAATTTTATGTACAACGTATTTGTTGTACAGGATCATATGGTTCGTTTGATCACAAACATGGGAAATCTCAACACACTTTAACTATGTTAAGATTTTCTCATAAGTTTCATGAGAGAGATTGCTCTCATAATGGAAAGGGTTGTTTCCCAGATATCTTTCAAAAAGAGCTCAGGGATTATTGATAGAATAATCTAAGTGATTTATTTCAATTATGTTCTGTTTAATTTCTTTAGAAAAATAGACAAGTTCCTAAGCAACAACATCTTTGAGAGATGAAGATGCTGCTTTTGATAATTCACCCTTTTCAACTATAGTGGAGCAAGAGCAATACATATATATTTTAAGTCGATCATGCCAACCAAAGAGCTGACCAAATCTTTTCCATTGCCTGAACCCATTCCGCGACCTCTACCCCCTCTAAAAGAGGGGTTGCCTCGGTTAGGAGGGGTTATCCTCCGTGAGGGGTGATCCACCCCTAATCGTCCCTATAAAATTTCACGGGTTAGGAAATCGAGAGATAATTCTCATAATCCTTAATAAATTTAATGAAGAAATCAAAGGCGGAAAGCTGGGCTTGCCAAGAGGCAAATATTTGTTTGTAAACTAAATTTTTGACATCTTGATCAATTATTTATTTGATAGAAGAGCAGTCAATACGAAGAAAAAATGTTGATTAAGTAAATCATCTTAAAATTTGGAAATACATTTTACCACAGAAAATATTTCTCATTTATTGATGGAATAATTTTGTTGAGTAGGGGTCCATCGACCCGAAGTAAAGCAAACCAATTCTTCTTTAAAATTTTTTCACTATTTTAATATACCTCCATAACCAAGATTTGAAGCATCCATATCAACAATTTTGAAACTATCCGAATCAGCTAAATTAAGATACGGAAGGTTTTTAACCCTTGTCTTAATTCTGAAAATGGCCCTAGTATGTAAATCGCCAAGGTGGTGGTGATTTTTTTAATCAATCAAAAAGAGGAGCGGCGTCTTGTGACAAATTTTAATAAAAATCAGTTACGAAATTTAAAGCTCCTAAGAATCGTTGTAGTTGAGTTTTATCTAAAATAATGTTAGAAAATTTATCCGCGAATTCAATACTTCTATTAATTGGAATAATATAGGCATTAGAGATATTGTGTCCCAAAAATCGTATTTCGATTTGAAAAAACTTGATTTTGGGTGCGGAGAGGACAAGACCATTTATTTTAATGAGCCATTTAAGAGTTTTTAAATGATTGAAATGCTCATCAATAGAATTAGAGAATACAAGAACATCATCGATGTAAACAATAATATATTTAAAGTAATTTTCAAATCTATTATTCATGATGTGCTGGAATTCAGATGGAGCATTTTTGAGACTTAATGACAAAACATTCCACTCATAATGCCCAAAAGGTATAGTGAAGGCGGTTTTATAGCTATCAGATTCATTTATCTGGATCTGCCAATAGCTAGATTTTAAATCAAAATTTTTAAAAAAATTGGCATCATTAAGCCTGTTGAGAAGATCTCTTTTATTTGGAAGAGGGTATCGGACCCACTTAAAAACTTGAATAAGAGGCTTGTAATTATTACAAGTCTGGATTTTCATCTCTCCTTTTCGGCAGCGTTCATAACATAGAATGCGGTGCAGCTCCAGGGAAAATAGGATTGTCGGATTATCTTTTTAGACAATAATTCGGCAACCTCAGCTTTACATAAAGAAAGATAATGTTCGTTCATCTGATTAGGACGAGCTTTGGTGAGAATATCATGTTCATTAAAATTATCAATGTACGGGAAGTTCCACCGAATGAATTTTTCTATCCTAAAAAGCAATTGGGTTTTCACCACAAACATCCTTTTGAAAATCTTGTAAATAAAATTGAATTTTGTTTTTTATTTGAGAAGAAGAAATTTTTTGTTTAATAGTTAAATCTACAATTTCTTCTTTAAGATAATTTAAATATATAGACTTATTATTAAGTTTATTCATTTCGTTTATAATGATCTCTTTAGGGTTGATGATAAAATAGAATGTAATTTGTTTATTCAAGAAAACACATTTGAATTCGATATCATCAATCTTTATTATGGGCATTAATTTAATAGATATGTACCATTTTTGGTATATAGCATTTTGTATATTTTATAAGAATCCTAGCTCTTTACTAGAACAGGCTTCAAGATCATCGATAGAATAGGCTGTCTTTTGGTTTAATTCTAAATCCATAAGGCGTTCATTCATATGATCTTGTTCAACCTTTAGATGTTGAACTTCTTGTTGAAGTTACTTCAACACAGATTTTAAATCAGTTAAAGAAACTATTGTAGATAGCGGAATAGGTTCAATTCTTCTCTTATATACTTTTTTCATAGAATATATAGGAGGTTTAAAGGAAAATTTTTCAGCCTTCTTATCATTGAAAAGACTTATAATCTTATTTTGAGTTGAAGTATCTTCAACTTGAGCTAAGATCTAAATGAGATGGTCCATCGACTCAATAGTGAGAGTATAAAGTCGAGTTATATTGATTATATTTTTATAATAATCTATTTGCTGGCAAGAATTACAGCAATCAGATTAATTATTGGTAGAAGATGAAGTAAAGGTATCTTCTTCGACGGGTTCCTTTTCAAAATCGGATGAAGTAAGAAGAATCTTTATTAGAATTTATTTTAACCATTCATTCATCTGTAATTCATTTAATTTTTTTTTAACAATACATCTGTTAGCATGATGACCCATATGACATTTGATCTCACTTTTTTCTTTAGGTTTAGACCTAGAGGGTTTAGGATATTTTGGTCTTTATTTGGATTTAACATATTTAGGGAAGAATTTTGATTTAGTCTTTCCTTTATGTTTGGTAGAAGAAGAGCATACATAAGGTTCACAAGCGAACTGTTTACAAAATTCTCCATGTTGGCGTCTTTCAAGAAGGTGTTCTCTCTTCATTTATTCTTTAAGTTTAATATCAGAACAATTTGTTAGTCATATCTTAATGTAGGCAGAGATGAAGTTTCCATGTGTAAGTTCTTCATAAGGAATAGTATCATCAAATAAACGAAGATTAATCTTAACCTTTTCAGCAAAAAGATTATGAAGACCTTCAATGAATTTTTGCTTCCAATGAAGACTATTAGCGTCTTAGAGAGTCATGACTCTGGTAAGGAAAATATCCTTATACCATCTAAAATGGGTTAAAGAAGGACATCATAACTTTTGGAGTAAGGAGCGAGTCTTTTCTCCTTGATCTCCCACAAATCCAGCAAAATGGTCAAAGATAGCTTGAAGAAGATTATAAACACAACTGTCATTGGGTTTTTGCTGGTTTTGAGGTAAATCGTTAGGGCTAAGGTCAATTTCGCTAAGAAGATCCTCATGCTAAGGTAAGATGAGATAATGATCCCACTACCCTTTAAGGACTCTAGAAAAGCCAACAATAATAGCTCTAACGGAATCAAAGGATTGAGTGGTACGATGTCGAGACTGTACGACACAGGCAAACATGAGCATTCAGTGGAGCATATGATGGATCTGATGTTCAGAAAAATCATCAATATTCCTTTCATAGAGAGAATCGCCATCATAAGAGTTACCTGTGAAATTTGTGATTTCTTCAAAGAGTAAATCTTGAGGCGTAGGCCATTTATAGTAGTGCTTATCCAGGTTTTTCTTTGGATAGGTTAATTTTTGTATATCAAGAGGATGCTGGATTTGAAGATCTTCAAAGAGTCCTTAAACCTTTTCAATATCATCGTCAGAGTCGACTTCATAAAATTCTTTGGAATTTTCATCAGATGTACTAGGGATAATATCCTCTAGGGTGCCTATAGTTCGGTCTTTTAATTTAAGGATCAAATTCTGAATATCTTCAGAAGAATGACCTAAATTAAACGTAAGTTTAAGAGGAGGCTGAAAAGAATGTCTTATCAAGGGAGTAACACTTGTTGAGGCCTTTTCAGAAATTCTAGTAATATCTTGGCTAGGAGTTTATTATTCAATCAACTAATCAATTTTAGATTCAATGCTAAAAAGATGATATGAAATTATTTGAAGGATACTATAACTATAATTAAGCTGTTTAGTTATAGTAATAAATTATTTTAAAATTTTAAGGTTAAAATTAATTTTTTTCAAAAACTATTATATCTAATGGTTTATCATCAACCATTTTAGCAATTGGTAGAGGATACGAAGTTTTAATTACTTTCCCATGCTCAGTTAGCCATTTTTTATTGAATAAGACAGCAATATGAGCGGATTGACTATAGTGTTGGCAAAACCAGAAAAAAAGAGGAATTGTTGCTTTACTTTGCCCATTTCTTTCTATCATTTTTTTTTGAAATATATATTAGATATTTTGATTTGTTATATTTCGATATCATGTTCGGAAGTTATCATATTTATCTTGAAAATATTCTTTCAAGACGGCTTATTTTGTTATTACATATTTTGTAATTCATTAAGACTAAAGTTCATTTCTAAAGGAGTGGGAGATTTATTTTCTCTCATTGGGTGATAAAATGATTTTAATTTAATCGAAATGCCTCAATTGATGGTTCATCTACCAATGTAGGAGAACCTGCAAATTTAGCTCTTTCTGAGATTTCAGAAGGAAAAGAAACTCTATGAAGAGTTATAGATCTTCAAGGATTAAATCTAACTTCAACATCGCCATCAGATGTTTGAATAATATGATCGATGTTTTGATTAATGGAGAGTCTTGGTGTGACCGCAGATGGTATAGTCCAAGAGTATGAAAATATCACCTCATTCCATTTGATAACTCTGTTAGTCGTAATGTGAGAGGCTAACATATTTGTTTCTATTAGGGTTGTTCGTTTGGCTGGTTGAACCGCCCTTTTAACCTTAGGATTCAATCTAAAGTTCATTTTTGAAGGAGTGGGAGATTTATTTTGTAATTCATTAAGACTAAAGTTCATTTCTGAAGGAGTGAGAGATTTATTTTCTCTCGTTAGGTAATAAATATGATTTCAATTTAATCAAAGTGTCTCAATTGATGGTTCATCTATCGATGTAGGAGAACCTGCAAATCTAGCTCTTTCTAAGATTTCAGAAGGGAAAAAGTGTAGGAAGGGTTATAGATCTTCGAGGATTAAATCTAACTTCAACATCGCCGTCAGATGTTTGAATAATCTGATCGATGTCTTGATTAATGAAGGGTCTTGGTGTGACCGCAGATGGTATAGTCCAAGAGTACATTTGATAACTCTGTTAGTTACAATGTGAGAGGCTAACATATTTGTTTCTATTAGGATTGTTCGTTCGGGTCGTTGAACCGCCCTTTTAACCTTAAGATTCAAAGTATTCAAAACACAAAAATGGATTCTAAAGATTAGAGCAATAATTTCAGATCCAGGAAGAAAATCATATCCATGAAGTTGTAATTATAATTTAACAACTTCAAATAGGTTTATGTCATATAAGGATAAACTCAAATTAGAAAAGCATTAAAGTAAATTGGTCCGTGGCAGAGGCTAGTTTCAATAATACTCATAAGAGGTTGGGCCCAATGAAGGCATCTACCATCTCTTAGACTGGCTAAAATGGAGACATTTAATTCTTTCAAGGTTAAAGGCTTAAATGCTATTTGGATCATTCCAATATGAATGTATTTGAAGTTGTGCATATAACAATATAGGTCTTCATGAGTTAATAGATAAATGATTTTATCCATTTGATCTATAGTGATGGATTGTTCAACAGTTTTAACTGAATTTTTTTTCTTAAAATCAAACGTACCTAGTTGATAAATAAAAGATTTATCAATTTTAAGTAAAGACCATTTATTTAAGTCTTTTTCATTTAGAGAAAACTCAAAAAATTCAAAGTTTTCAATTAAATTATTATTTCTTCTAATCATAAGATTATAGTTGGTTCAGAAGACGAAGAAGTCATAAATAGAGTAATGAGTTTGAATTTATAATAAAATAGGTTCAATAATCCAAGAAAAGATCGAGAACAGTCAACAAAACCAAGACTTACGACCCACACCAAAGGAATTACGGTCATATGCGATGAAGTTTTGGAAAAACTCGAAGGATTAGAGAACGAATATTGATTCTAAATAACAAAACAATCGATCCATAAAATACGTTAACAACTAATATCTCTCTCCCCCAGGGATTCACCCCATTATGACTCTGATACTACTATTATTCCAATTAATAGAAGTATTGAATTCTCGGATAAATTTCCTTGGTGTGTATCATATTTGCAAATATGACTTAGTAGTTAAAGCTTTTGTTATGCAAAAGATTGACCTAAGTTCGAATCCTCCCTCTTAGAGATTTTTCGGATTATTGTATTTTGAGTCATTTCTAACACGAGCCGAACACGAAAAAAATAATTTTCAAACGAGTCAAACACAAATAGTACAATTTTGAGCTATTTGAACAGATGTAACAAAATAATTTTCAAATGGTACGAATAAGGATTGACTCACTCATCTTGCTAGTTTCCACCCCTACTTAGGGCCTGTTTGGTTCGGTGAAAGCGAATGCAGTAATTAGTTTACATGTTTTTACTTTTTGTTGTTTGGATGGAAGTAAACTAAATACAGTGTAATTTTTTGAGGTAAATTTAAATCTCATAATAGCCTCTTTGCGTGACTTTTAAATACGCTCAAAACGAGCGTATTTCTCGGAGCAGAACGGGAAAAGATTTTTTTTTTTTTTCTTTTGGCGGAGTGTTATTATTATTTTTTTTTTGAAACAGAATTTTTTTCGATTTCAATTTTTTTATAGTCTTACTCCTTATTCTCGCTGAAGGAATAAAAACGTTAAAATAACAAAAATTAAAATAACTCTAATTATAATTTAATAAATATAATTATATTTATTCAAATTGATGATAAATAATTTACGAAAAATAAAAAAAAATTAAAATAATTATTAGATTTTAGTTTATTTAGTAAAAAAATAATTAATGAATAAACTATTTATTAAAGAAAAATTATTTAATAAATAAATATTAAATCATAACTTGATGATTAATTAATTTAATAAAAATTCTTATTAATTAATTAATGTTTAATATAATAATAAAATTATATATATATATATTAAATTTGAGTTATTATGTTAATATAAAATGATAATATTCAAATTTTATTTATTTATAACACTAATAATTAATATCTTAAAAAATTTATAAATTAATTACTAATAATTAAATATTCGAAATACACTATATTTGTATTTAATTTTATTTATTTTTTAGTCAAGAAAAAAAAAATTTTATTTATAATTTATTTATATTTTAATATATATTTATTTTTTAATTGAATACGTTAATTAGTGAATAAATTCTATAATTAATTTACATATTAATAAAGTATTCAGAATACAAATAGAAAAAATAGAAGTGAGGTATTTAAATTTCTTTGTGTTTTCACGTTAAATCCAGAAAGAGAAAAAATAGTTTATTGTATTTCTTTTCTGGCATAGCAATGACCGAGTATTGAGTGTTGTGTATTAAACTTTCTGTTTGTATTTCTTTACACACAACCAAACAAAGATTCGTAATTCAATGTATTCACTGCTAATAAAATTTACCCAATAATTATCTCAATATAAGTTATATATACTATATCAAAATATTATTAAAATTATTAAAAAATATATTTTATGTTGTTGATATGCATGAGACATTGCCTGACTATTTGCACAACTTTTAAGACATTAATTAATATCATCATATATATCACTTTGAGCAACAAATATATTGTTATAATAGATGTAATATATATATATAGGCGGATTCATAAACTTATTTTAGTGGGGGCATAATAAAATAAAAAATAATTCACTTTTATATAAAGTTAAAAATAAAGCATCTCATATAACAAAATAAAAAAAATAAAATCTCATAATAATATATTTTTTTTCACATTATATACTATTTATAACTTCTCCCTCCGAGCCTTCATATTCTGAAATCGTTATACAATCAATTCTTTGTCAATACTCTTAAATAAAAAATATTTGTATACCTTAATCGATTGTAAAGATTATTCAACTGAAAGATATTTCTGAATATTCTACTCTTCTAAGATTACCTAATATAAATTAAAAGTAAAAAAAATATTTTAGAATAAAAATTAACTAAGCAATGCAAATTGACTAAACGATAAAAATTAGATATTATTGATTATGAACAAATAATATCAATGATTTTATTTTAAAATAATTAATGAGGCTAATAATTAAAAATTGTATGTTCGTGAAAAAAATTTAATTAAAGTTAGATGTATAATAGTTGGATTTTTATGATAATATCAAAATAAATTATGAATATTTTTGTCATGAAGATATTCAATATTATTTTGAATAAAATTATACTTTAAAAATAGATTATTATTTATTTTTGTTTATAAAAATTAATATTTGAAGAATGTATATAATATAAATTTTTTTGTATAATAGTTGACTATTTAACTTATGCTTTATCAAATATCTAAAATTTTATTCTTCTATCTTAAATATACATATTCAATTTACCAAAAATATTATATAAAGAGACAAGAATGTTAATATTTTTATAATTATTCTTATTTTTATTTAATTTATTTACATAAAGATAATATAATCATAAGTAAATTAATTAAATATAATTATCATAATATAATACACAAATTGATTATAAATCTATTTTTTAATTATAAAATAATAAGTCTATATCATTTATATCTAATTTCATTAAATTATAATTAATCTAAAATGATATATTAATTAATCATTATTTAAATAAAATTAAATTAAATTAAAAAATAAATCAAAATAAAATTAATAAATCATAACAGGGAAGAGATTGAGGGAATTTCGATTTGAAATCCTTCGTTTCTTAAAAAAAAGAGAAGGGAGGCGTCCCGAAGGCAATCATCATCGTCCCTCCCACCCACTTTCTCGCGGTTCAGCTTCTCTAAATCCTGTAAACTGCCTACCAACAGGATTTAGCAAATCTGGATTTAACTTGTGAAAGTAGCTTTAACGAGATTACAAAAGCACCCGCTTTAACTTGTCCAAAAATATCATTTGGATGGATTTAAGTTAAATCCGTCTTAAACCCTGCTAAAATCCAGCAGCCAAAAAACATTTAACTTGCAAAAGTGCGAGAAGGGCAAAATACTACGAGGAAAAATGAGGGTTATCTTCGTCGCCGTGGATCGATGACGACACTAAACGATCGAGGGAGGCTGACGGATTCAGATTTAGACCAAAAAAGCGGTGAAAGAAGAGCGGGATTTTGAATCAGACGAACCAGTGACACGCCTCTAGCCCCCCACCCTCCCACTGCCCCTGCCCCCACCCTGCCACCGCCCCAAACGTGGAAAGTGGTAATGAGGTAGGATAGTAGCTAGGTTCAATCAAGCATGAAGCACTGAATGTGATTTTAATTACATGGGGTCTCAAAACCCTACGATTGGCCTCCCCCTCCATGAGAGCCTTATCCTTCTCAAATCAATGTGGTGGGTAAATTTGCTCCTCTAGTTTTATACTCATTCTTTTAGAAAATATAATTAAAAAAGAAAACCTAAAGCTCCCAAAAGAGGTCCATTAATGGCTTTTGTCTTTTAGCTACATTAGCCCTCCATGGATGACTTGTCCCCCATGGTAAGGTCACCCTCAAGGCTTGTACTATAAATATGAGGTCTTGCTTTTCGCCATTCCTTAACTTCTAAACTTAGCTCACTTTATTTTCGCACTAAATTCTAAATCATGAATATTTAAAATTGTGTTTTTTTTAATTGTTTAAATATTTTATTTATAGAAATTAAATGATAATTGGTTATTATTTTTTTATTTATTAATTCCTGTGAGTTTCAATATGGATGACTAATAATTCAATTTAAATTTGTATTCTTTTATTTTAAAAATAGGAGAATGGTATTAATTTTTTTAAAAAGATGAATTGAAAAGTTATTTTTATACAAAATGATAATAAAGTAATAAGAAATAATGTGAAGATAAATAAAAAAATTAATAATATTGCTTTAGAAAATAATAAATTTATAAATTTAATTTAGCAGTGCTATAGTAGCAGTCCTCTATTTGAAGGTGAAGATCAAGTTGATCATATAGAATTGGATACATTGTATAAATAAATTAATTAATTAATAAATTAAACTTGATGTGACCAACTATGTAGCTGACTAGTCAAATTTGTAGTTGACTGCCCATAAAAAATTTCAGGTGAGTCTTAACTCTTAAGATGAACTAAGATAATTTATATGATTAGAGGTATGCATTTGATTAATTTAAATGATTTTTTTATTAAACTGAAAATTTTTAAATAATCGAATTATTCAAATAATATACATAATTAAATTAAAATTTATTTTATTTAATTTTTCATTAGGCCGAATAACATATAAAAAATAATATTTTTTTCATTATTTTATGAACTAATAAATTAAAACACAATGTAATAAATTTAATATATTAAATAGTTTTAAGATAAATAAAAATTTATCAATTTAAATAAATAATTTAACAGTTATAGCCAAAATTATATATTTATATTTAATTTTTGAACTATTTTAATTCATTTGGTTTAATAGATAATTTATTTAAATCGAACCAAAAACTAAAAACAGCTTAATATTTATAATTTAAAAAAGAATAATAAGTTTACAAACCGACAAATTAACGTTAGTTTAAGAAATGAACAATTAGTTTTTGATTCATACCGATTAATGCACATCCCTAAATATGATTTTAATATATATTTCTAAAAATCTAAATTATTTTCAAAAATTTCATTTCAACATCATGAGCTTTAATATTTCATATAGATATATTCAATATTATTATTCTTATTTTAAATATATCATGAATTTCTTCAAAATTTTAAAGAGTTTTCATATTTTAAATTTTGATATAAATGCCTGAATTATTGAAATAATACTTTCTAAAAAATATTTTAAATTTTAAATACCAAATGCCAGTATTTAAGGAAGCCATGATAAGAAATGTAAGGTGATCATCACACAATTTTTTTCATATTAGAGTTAAGGATACTAACAATCGAATACTTTTATTGCTACAAATATAATATTGTTATCTGTTAGAAAACTAATTGTGGTAGAGTGAAAGTTTACGTCTTAATCTTATTAAAATTCAGCACACACATAGATATTTAAAGAGTGGATAAGAAAAATTCAAAATTTTTAAACCTCTTATTTATTTTAGAATACAAGTTTTTCTGATACGGGATTACAGAATTGTATATGAGAAGGGCTCATAATGGGAATCTCAAAATCAGGTAACAACAGCGACTGACGATGAAGGTCGTCAGGATGGTGACCGGCGAAGATACTGCTCGAGGATCGGCGGTGGCCGAGTCGATGGGGTGATGACCGGCTCGGTGGTCAGCGATGATGGCAGTGGCGATGGTTAACGGCGATGGCCGGCGGTAGTGATCGGTGACCAACGGCGGAGATTGGCAAGGATCAACGGTGGCTAACTTGGCGGTATGGCGGCGACGGTGGTTGATAACCAACGGGGGTGGTCAACGACCATCGAGTGATGGCACAATTATGCCTGGAGGATTTTCAAGTTTTAGAGCTCTCTCCTCTCTCTTGCTTGACCTCCTCTCATATGAAAAATGAGAGACTTTATAAATTGGAGGAGTGATGTCTCTATAAATACATACAAAATCCGAATCACTCCTCTCCATCGGATGACTCAAAATGATTCATTTGATCATATGATGTATCTTGTGCATTTAAATACTCAAATGAAGTCAAAATTATAAAATCTTGGGCTTGTTAGATCAAAACGTTCGATTTGACTATAAACACTCCATGTTTGAGAGCTATTTAGGGATTTAACTGATATTCCAAAATTTTCAATCATATTTTAAATGCTTGATCTCGACCAGTTTTAACTTCGAATCAACTTGATTTTAACATCAAGATTCGTGCTTCGATTAATAAAATTTTTAGGATCATATCAAATATAAATGTGATTATCATTATAATAATTCCTAAAAATTAATAAATATTATATCCAAATAATATTGTGGCCTTTAAAAAGCAAGTTAAGAAAAAAAAATATATTATCTCAAATATGCACCTTTATTAATTCGTTGGAAGTTATCAATTTTAAAATTCATCTATTTTTTTAAGCAAATCAAATTTATAAATAATTGATTCATATATATATATATATATATATATATATATATAGCTTTAAAATTTTAAATATCTTGCCTAGAAAGGCAGCTATAATTTAAAAGCTTAGAACTTTTTTTTTCCCCATAGAATACAAATAAACTAATAAATAAAGAACTAAAGGTCCAAAGCTAACATGTCACATGCACAATTGTACTTCTTTCCTTTGTGAGAGCACAAATTTAAAATTTTCAGATATGCAAAGATTGAAATCTTAAATTTCAAAATCTTTATCATTATAATTTTACATTTTCAACCAAAAAAAATTACATATAAAAGTATAAATAATAAATAATTACACATTAAATATATTAATTTCCATTTAATATACATAGAAAGTTAATTACACGCATATATTTGCCACCACAAACAAGTTTGGAGAACCTTGATCACTACTCAACAATTACACATGTACATAACTAATACTACAAGCAATATATCTATTTGATAAGATCTAATTCTTTTTTTTTTTCTATAAAATCACGAATCATCAAACAAAATTTAATATTTGCATGATGATGGTTATAATTGAAATAATTAAAAGAATTATGATAATAATTCATATAATTACATGCTCTTACTTAGTTTAAAATGAAGATGATGATTAGTAAGAGCATATAATTATGATTTATATAGTAATCATATTTTTTTTTAATTGTTTCAATTCTATTGAAAAAGGATTAAGCAAGAAGCTCCAAATGGTTTTGTTTTTTTACATTACAAGCATTGGACAAATAATTAAGATAGAATAATATCCCAACAAAAATGTAAAGCTTTTATACATATAATTATGAAAATATAATATGTTTATTTTATAAAACTACAGTCGAATTTATTTTTGTTCCAAAATAAAGCTAATTTACGTTAATTATATTTTAGGTCAAATATCATTCTATTTTGTCCTTTTATCTTATGTTTTTATATAAAAATGCATAAGAAGCTCTCACAAAATTATTTATCCTTTTATCCTTCATCATCATTATGAACACAAGAAAATTTGATTAATGATAAATGATTTAATAGAAAATATTGCCCTAGTTCTTTGAGAGAGAGAGAGAGAGAGAGAGAGAGAGAGTGTGTGTGTGTGTATGCTGGGGGAGTTAGCACATTACGTCCTTGAGAAGCTTATACCTCCGACCGGGCGGTTTGGCCGACGAGGAGGAGGGGGAGGGAGGGCCGGCACCGGAGCTCCGGCCTCGGCTTCCTCTCGCGCTGCTGTCATCGCGATGGCTTCCCTGCCTGACAGCCTTAGTGCCGGCAGTGGAAAGCCGGCGGCTGTGGGCTCTCTGTTCCTCGCTCTTGCACCAATCACAAACGCCGGGGATTGGGTCAGTAGATGATTCCTCATAGTAATAATTACTACAGTAACTGTAAATTTTTCAAGATGTAAGACACTCTGATTATATCTAGAAGTAGAACAGGAAATTAATTGAAAAAATTAGGGGTAAATTATTCTAATCAAAATTTAATTTAATTTAAAATTAGTTTAATCAAGAATTATCACTAAAATCTAAACAAAATGAATGAGATACATTTTATGAGTCAACAACATCAATATATGTCATGAAGATGTGAAACATGTTTTTATTATGTTTAACATTTCATACGAATTTGGTAGTGATAATACTACAATGATAAAATAAATGATATGTATAATTAGTGAAAAATTTTATTTTCAGCCTGGAGAAAGTAAGAGAACGTACGAGTGCTGGAAGCGATAGAGGCAGCGAAGGCATTGGAAGAGCTTGTCGGGGAAGCCGATATCACCGCACATACAGCACACGTTTCTCGCATCCGCCATGCTTAATTTCCAGGCAGAGACACACAGAGAGAGGGAAGTATAAATACAAGAAGAGAGAAAGCAAGGTAATTGGGAGAGTGAGAAGAGGAAGAGAGCGAAAGAGGGAGATATAAGTCCGTAATTGGTGGAGGCCAATAGATCAGAAGAGAGAGAAAAAAATCTTCGAGACAAATGAAATTTGAAGGTAAGGAGGTAACAGAACGGGCATAAGAGAGAGAAAGAGAGAGAGAGAGAGAGTTGTCGCGGTAATAGAAGAAGGTAGGGAAAATCGTGGCGGCAACTACAAGCATTAATACACCCTGCATGTGCCACTGGTGACCTCGCGCTGAATCGAGGGGCTCCCAGTTTTTCTTTTAAAAAAAATTAAATATATATATATATATTAAAAATTACGTCTTAGCTCAATTTTAATCATAATAAATCTAAAATTTTTAAAATAAATAAAATATTATTTAATTATATAATACATTCATCTTTAAAAAAATCTAAATAATAGAATTTTCATCAGATTAATTTTTAGTCAGATTTCTAATATAAAATTTATTTCTATTATTTTTTAAAATGAATATATATATATATATATATATATATATATATATATATATATATATATATATATATATAAAAATCGTAGGTAGAGAATAAAAATTTCGTTTTATCAAAATCCAAAGATAAGATGTTTAAAAATAAGAAAACTCCCAAATTTTATGTGAAAAAACCTCTGAGGATAAAACCACGAGGCCTACTGGAAATCTTCTACTATATTTTGAAAGTACAAAATTTCCCATAACCGGATTACAAAATTGTATTTGGCTATGGGAATAAACAACAATATTAATAAACAACGCTGTTACATAAGTAGATGATGGTGAACAATGGGCCCAAGACGATGAAGATGGTGAAACGGGATACTACGATAGTCATATACGACCGACGAAGGTGGTCGATGGCGACAGTGGCTATGGTGTCTGAGATGAGACCGGCGACAATGGTTGACGCGCTGCGGCATGATAATGGTCGGCGGTGACGACCGGCGACGAGATGAAATGAGGATCGGCGGTGACTGATGATGCCAGTGGTGGTGGCCAACGGAGCCGACGTGTGAAATGTAACGATTTTGCCGGAGGATTTTCAAGCTTTAGAGCTCTCTCTCTCTTTTTGCTCCCCTCATGTATAATGAGGGCTATTTAGATAAGAGTGACGCTTTACGTAAATAAATGCAAAATCCAACCACTCCACTGGACGGCTCAAAATGATTCATTTGATCATTTGATGTATTTTAAGTATTTGAATGCTTAAATGAAGTCAATTATGAGATCTTGGGCTTAGATTTCGTCAAGATGCTCGATTTGACTATAAACACTCCATGTTTAAGAGCTATTTAGGGATTTAACTGATATCCCAAAGTTTCTAATGATATTTTAAGTGATTGATCTTTGCTAGTTTCAACTTAGGATCAACTTGCTTTTGACATCAACATTCATGCTTCGATTAGTAGTATTTTAAGTGACATATCAGTTGCCCTCATATTTTTGGATGACATTATCTCAATCATCCAAAAATATATATACCAAATACTTGAAAATAGTGAATTCTTCAATGAAATTTGCGGGTCCATTAACCATACATTTTGAGAGAACAGATCTTCATGTGAGCACAAGATTATGATCACGAAAGCGGGTACAGGGCCGCGGATGTGTACGTACGCTTGGCAAGGTTTAGGTTATGGAACCATCCGGATATTCTGGGGCTGCGGGAGCGTGGCGCACAAGAACGGCGAAGCGCCAGCATGCGCCTTAGGCTACGCCGCTGACGCAAACCACGCTCATAAGGGATTTTTTGTCCGTTTTATCCATTTTTGTCCATTTTGGTCCATTTTTTGCAGTTTTCATCCATTTTTGTGATTTTTCTTTGATTTTTTACCTTTTTACCCCTATGTGGGGTCTATAAAAACCTTCTAAGGCCAAGGGAGAAGGCACACACCTCATATGCTGTAGTGTTCCTCTTCTTCTTGAGGGAGGTCATTCGAGCGATGCCCATACTCATATGGCAGGCTCGGTTTTCCCGAAAGAGGCCTCAACTATCTCATGGACCGACCGGTTGGATCAAGGCCCGTAGTCATCATGAGGCTTCGCTTTTCCTTGAAAGAGGCGCCAAGTCCTGCCGGCACCGGGTTTGAGGCGATCAAGGCCCATAGTTCATAGGGTGAGGCTCATTTTCCCTTGAAAGAGGCGCCAATTGTCCTCGACCGACCGGAGGCAATGGCGTAATTCTGCGAGGTTTCGATTTTCCCTTGAAAGAGGCATCAACTGTCCTCGTCGGACCGACCGTGGAGGAGATCAGGGCCCGTAGTTCCTACTTCTTCTTGTAGGAAATTGGATTTCTTAAAACTTAAATGGATGGTTCAACAGTTGATAACTGCCAAGATGACGGGGAAGCATTAATTAGGAACCGTCATTTGAATGACTCGAAAAGTTTGGCATGTAATTTCAGAACATCCTTAGAGAGGAATAAATTCTTCTTCTTTTTTCTCATATGTATGTGTATTCTTTTCGTCAGATCGTAGGTGAAAAATTTTATCCCAAGTTGTCCGTTAGCGAGAGAGTCAAAAAAGGATATGCCTGAGTATTGGGGTGAGTGAGTTGCTTCAAAAAATTCTCAGATTTTTGTCATTTCTCTCTCTTTATTTATTTATTATGTATTTTCACAGAGTGATGGCCGAAATAAAACCCATAGTGTGACAGCAACAGACGATATACCATCCACTGTCACATCAGATAGTTTAATAGTGTTCCATAGAAAATTTCACTTCCCTAATGAGTTAGTGGCTATTGTTGTCAAAAAGTATGATCGAGCCCGTTCACCTCTGCCAGGATACTTTACTGTTTCTGAGATGATTCTTCGTGTATGAGTGAGATTCCCTTCGGCTCCCGAGTTGATTGAGATCTTTAAAATATGTAGTGTAGCTTTGTCACAATTTTCATTTCGAGCTTTAGTGATCATCGTTGATTTGACTGTCTTCTTTAGAGAGCGTGGTGTTGCTTTGAACATCAAATACTTGTGCGAAATGTGTAGATTCACATGTGATGCTTGTGGACGTTTCTTATTGGGCTATAAAGAATTGGATAGAATTTTCAGACGGATCCATCTAGAAATTGGTCAATAGATTTTTTTTTGAAAAATAAGTGGGCCACCGAGAGATGGGAAGATTGAATGACCTTCCAGATCCATTGCTGATTGAAGAGAATCAAATCTTAGAAACTCTTAATATTCCTGATGCAGGAAGCTTACAACATGAGTTATGTCATATTGGCAAATATATAGTTGAAGATAGAATGTTCAAGGTTGGCCTTTCCATCTAGGCAGGGAGATCTCATGCTCTTCCACTGAAGAGGTCAAGTAAAGGTGATGAAAGGCCTCCTCATATTCATAGGGTTCTTTCAATAATCCCATTACAAAATCACGGTGGTAGCAATGTTTCAAGAAGCCCGCGGCAGCGCCATGCCGAAGTGACTACGTCAAATATCTACGAAGAAGGTGTTCTCCCCCAGTTGGCCTCTAAGAGTTCAGCTATTTCAACTCATAATGGGGAGTTCGCTTTCAAAGCCGCACACATTCACGAAGGGTGTTAAAGCACATAACCGGACGCCAACGGCGGATGAATTAGTACGTTGTCTTCTCTTCCTCCTTTTTTCTTCTTTTTCTTTCTTCTTTGTGTAACATTTATGATGATTTTTTTTGTAGTTAGCTCAAACATTAGGGCTGATGACTCATTTGTTTGTCGTTCTAGATGAGTGAAATACTGAATTTATGAAAGTAAAATATCTGCAAGACGAGTATGAGGGAAAGATGAGTGTTAAGGTCAAAAAGAAGTGGCAACTTTGGAGGATCAGCTAAGCGGGTGTAGAACTGAGCTAAAGAACATGTCGACTTCTCTTTCTCTTTAGCGTGAGGAGGTGGAGCGCACTTGTGATGAGCTGATTGAGGTGAGGGAAGAGACTCGCTAGAAAGAGAAAAGACTCAAGGCACTTGCAGTGGAGAAGAAAGCACTCGAACTGGAGAAGAAAGCATTACAAGATCATCTTTCTGAGAATGAGCTTATAATGTTAGAAGCAGAAGCAAATGAAATCTCCTTGAATGTAGTGGAAGACTTTAAGAACTCCCTGGCTTATCGATACCATATCGAATTATATTCTTGATGTTGAAGTGAAGGACTTGGAGCACCAATGTTTGGATGAGGGCTTCATCCGAGGGTTCCTAAAAGGAATCCGCTTAGTACATCGTAAAATCGGAGCTAGTATCGAGAATCTATCTCTCAGCCAAGTATCTGAAGACCCTTCGCCAGGAGATGAAGGAGTCGAGAGTGAGTCCAAGGGAGCATCTCCTAGTGGTGAGGAGGACGTTGATATCATGTAGTATCACTTGAGGATGCATTTTTTTTCTTTTATCTATGTATTGTTATTATTTTGTATCAGAATTTTGATTCTTTCTTATATCATCATGTTAGTGCTGTCAATGTTTTTTTTTTTTTGATATGCTCTTATTTTATTTTTACCTATCCGGGGTGATTGGTCAGGATATTATTCGACGACGCTAACCTGTATGGATGAGGCTGTGGGAAGTCCACCAAGAACTTTTTGGCCTATCCTAGGTATTAGTCAAAATATTATTTGACATCTTACCTGTATGAAAGAGGCCGTGGGATGTCCACCAAAGACCTTTTGACCTATCCTAGGTATTAGTCAAAGTGTTACTTGACTTCTTACCTGTATAAAAAAGGTCCAATCAAGTTCCCATGGGATTGATCATGCCCCGACTGAGATACAACGTGAGTTGCGCATTTCTCAAGTGGGAGGATTAAATGAAGGAGATTATTTATATGCAATAAGCTTGAAAGAAAAAAGTCGCAAATTCATTACTCGATAGGTGGTGATACAATCATAAGATGATTTTAATACAGATATGAGTTTGAAGAGGAAATGACAAGCGAGACAAAATAAAAGTTGAAATAATTATGCAGTAAAAATTACTGATAATATTTTTTGAAGATTCTCAGTGTTCCAAGTTCGAGGTAAATTTTTTTCCTCTGCATCCTTGAGCATGAATGTTCCTGGCTTGACCATAGCTATAACTACATATGGGCCATCCCAAAGAGGTGGGAGTTTATTGCATTGAGAGCCTTTTCCTGCAGCTTCGAGACTTCGTAGGACCAAGTCACCGACAGATATGAGACGGGATTTTACTCTTTTGTTGAAGTGACGAGCTACCCTTTGGTGATAGGAAGCAGTCCGAAGTAGGGCCATGTCATGAGTTTTGGGGAATATGTCCAGGTGCTGTGAGAGTTTTTGTTCATTACCATCATGATCGAATAATTGAACTCTTGGACTTGGAACCCCGATATCTACTAGTATAATAGCTTCTGTGTTGAAACACAAGTTATATGGTGTCTCACCAGTCGGGGTTTGCGATGTGGTGCGGTAAGCCCAAAGAACATTAGAAAGCTCATCAACCCCTTAGCCTTCTCAAGACGTGTTTTTTAATCCTTTGAGTATAGTCATGTTGGTTTCACCGCCCATTAGTTTGAGGATGCTACTGATGCGAAATTGAATGTAAAGATCTTTGCAAAAGGATGTAAAAAATTTTCCAGTAAATTGAGTTTCATTGTCAGTGATGATCTTTGTAGGAAGACCGAATCGACATACTATATTTTTTCAGACAAATTATTTAGCATTTGTCTCCGTGATTTTAGCGAGTGGTTCGGCTTCTACCCATTTAGTGAAGTAGTCAACGGCTAAAATGATAAACTTTTGTTGACCGGATGCTATCGAAAAAAGGTTCAATGATATCAATTCCCCACTTAGCAAAATGCCACAAGCTTTGAATGGATGAGAGCTCTGTATGTGGCATGTGAGGTTAGAGTGTCACTGATAACTTACACATTTTTTGTGAACTCCAAGGCATCTTATTTCATCATTGGCCAATAGAACCCTTGCCTTATAATTTTAAGGGCTAGCACCCTTCCTCCTAGGTGTTCTCCACATATCCTCGAGTGAACCACTCTTAATGTATAGTCGGCCTCTGATGGTGAGAGGCATTTGAGGTATGGCCCAGAAAGCTTGTTTGTATAATTCACTTTCGATAATAATAAAGTTTGAAGCTTGTCTTCAGAGACGAGTTAATGTAGTTAGGTCTTCAGGAAGGGTCCCTTCTTGTAGAAAAGACAGGATGGGGTCCATCCACGAAGGTTCATTTATCTCATTAATTGCTTGTATTATCCATGACCCTTGGATACTAGAAAATATATTTCTTCAACTTGTCTTCTTTTAAATAGATCTTTAGTAACAGATGTATCAAGCTTAGCGAGAGCTAAGCTAGAGTATTCTTCTCTCACAGTATGTGAATGATTTGATGTGTCTTGAAATGGGCAAGAAGTGACTTTACTAAGTTGAGGTTCAAGGCCAGAGGATTATGAGTATTAAAGTTTCCCTCAACCAAGGAGGCGATAAGCTGAGAGTCAATGTGGATCACTAAGTCTTGAGCTTCACAATCAATGGCAAATCTCAACCCCAATGAGAGCTTAATATTCAACCATATTATTAGTTGCAGAAAATTTTATGCGAAGTCTATACTCTAAGGTATTCTGGTGGGGGGGAATAAGTAAGATTTCTGCTCCAACACTAGTATTTTCTAAAGCTCCATCAACATAGAGGGTCCATTGAGGAGATGAAAGGCATGTGGTAGATAGCTCATTTAGAGTTGGGGCAGTGCATTCGACTATAAAGTTTGCAAGTACTTGAGACTTTATATCAGGCCGAGGTAGGAAATGGATATCAAACTCTCCCAATTCTACATACCATTTAATTAACCTCCCAGATGCCTCTGATTTCTATAGAATGACCCTTAATGAAAATGAGTGTAAAGACCGATAGTGTGAGCTTGGAAGTATGGACGCAATTTTCACATTAAGAAAACTAAAGCCAGAGCCACCTTATCTGCTAGTGGATAACAACTTTCTATATCAGAGAGAATTTGCTGACATAGTAAATTGGTCGTTGTATCATATTTTCTTCTTGCAATAAAATTAAGCTTATCGCGTGGGAAGAGACTGCGAGGTATAAGTATAACATCTCTCCTTGAATAGGCTTGGATAGTAGGGATAAAGATGTTAAATACCCTTAGTTGCTCAAAAATAGACTAACATTCATCAGTCCACTATAAATTATTATTTTTAGCTCCCTTTAATATTTTAAAGAATGATAAGTATTTATCCTCAGAACGGGCTAGGAAATGGGATAAGACAGCAATTCATCCATTCAAATGTTGAACTTCTTTGATATTCTTCGGAGGAGTCATATCTTTGAGAGCTTTGATTTTCTCAGGATTGGCCTCTATCCCACGGTGGATTACCATAAACCTAAGAAATTTTTTCGACGTAACCCCAAAAACATACTTGGTCGGGTTAAGTCGTATGTTATAACGTCAAAGAAGGTTAAAGCATATTTCTAAGTCGAAATATCGTGATTCTTCAAGCTTTTGCTAACATATCATCCACATATACCTCCATTGTGGCCTAATAGGTCTTTAAAATCTTATTCATAAGGCATTGATAGGTAGCACCAGCATTTTTTAACCCAAACGTCATAACTTGGTAATAGTATAAACCTTTATATATTTGAAATATTGTGACTTCTTCATCCATTGGGCTCATTTTTATTTGGTTGTAACTAGAGTAAGCATTCAAAAAACTAAACATTTGATGTCCAGACATAGCATCGACCAATTGATCAATTTGAGGAAGAGAAAAACTATCTTTTGGGCAAACTTTATTAAGATCAGTGTAATCAATACACATTCTTCATGTTCCATTTGTTTTCTTAACCATGACAATATTTTCTAGCCATGTAGGGTAATGTACCCCTCGTATGAATCCCGCTTCTAGGAGCTTGTTAACTTCTTGTTTAATAGCCTGGAGGTGATCAGGTGCAAAACTCTGCTTCTTTTGGATGATCGGTTTGAATGTTGGATCAATCTTGAGGGAGTGCATGATCATTGGGTCGACGATATCTCTGACTCCAAGAAGATGACTTGATTTCTGTGCAAGAAATCTATATATTTTTTCCTTTATTCTTCTGAGAGTAGAGATCATACTTGCACTATTCGTAGTGGTTGGTCATCTGATAATGCAACAGAGAGCAAGTCTTCTATAGGTGAAGCTTTATGGAGTACTTCTTCATCTCGAAAATTAAAATATTCGATGTTGAAGGTCATAGAAGGGCATGGTTGAGCTTGTCTGAGGTAGCATGATTGTGCTATCTGTTAATTTTCATAGACCACCCCATCCCCAACGGGGGTTAAAAATTTCATCTTAAGATGAGACACTGAAGTGACGACATCAAAAATTGATTGGAGGTGCCTTCCAAAGATAGCGTTATATGTTGAATCTGACTTGACCATCATGAATTGGATTGAATGAGTCACTTATCGGGGGAATTCTTCGAGGACAATAGAAAGGGTGATTGTCCCCTCTACTCGCACAGGACGATTATCAAACCCATATAATGGTCCTACAGCAGGTTAGAGCTTTTCCATAACTAAGCCCATGCTAAGGAATGTGGAGTAAAATAAGACATCAACAAAACTCTCATTGTCAATCAAAATTCTCTTAACATTATAACATGGGTCATCGATCCCTGTGCTGATGATAAGTGGATCTTGATGAGGAACATGGACTCCTTCTAAATCTGAGTCATTAAAAGTGATGGAATGATCAATACGAGATTTCTTTAACTCTGGCTCTTCAGATGTGGTAATGAGAACTCGATTAGATAGTATCGGTCCTCCTACGATTGTTTCAATTTCTCCAACTGTTTGATGACTATTTTGTTATTTCTGTGATGATTGTCCTGGTTGCCCCCCAGTTGGAGTTATATTTTTTAAGTTGATTGATTCTTCACAAATCGACGTAGATATTCTTGTTGAATGAGCCTCTCGATTTCTTCTTTGAGTTGTTTGCATGCCTCGGTAGTATGTCCACAACTTCGATGAAAGTGACAATATTGCTCCTGATTTTCTGAATTTGGTTTCAGTGGATGTGGCCACTTAATGATTTCTTCATCTCGAATAGCCATCAGGATGTTAGACGATGTGTTGTGGTGTATTCCTTTTCGTCGTAGTTCACGTTGATGTGAGCGTGGAGGAGATCATGGCCGCTTTGTTGCTTTTGATGAGATCGCCACCGATTTCTGGCGCTTACGTTTTCAGTAGATTATTCAAATTATTTGCGATGGGCATTAATAGCCTCATCGACAAAAATTTATGCTTCTACATGATGAACTAAGTCGGCATATGAGTGGACCGTATCTTGCATTAGTGATGAGTAAAAAGGCCCCGGACGGATCCCTCCAAGGAAAACTCCTCTTAATAGTTCAAGGTCTACTCCAGGTAGTTGGCGAGCCTCTAAGAAGAACGTCTGGAAGTATTTCTTAAGTGATTCACCCTCATTTTGACGAATGTCGGAGAGATGGGAGGAATCTTTTATGATCCTCCGATTTGCAATGAATTGTTCTACAAAAATCTTGACGAGTTCGTCAAAGGTATGGATGGATCCCCTTGGAAGGGAGTAGAACCAAGTGCGGGCCTGACCCTTAAGGGTGACTGGAAAAACTTGACAAAATAGTGTGTTAGGAGCTCGTCGGATATGCATGATGGTTCTGTAGTGATCGATGTGTTTATATGGGTCAGTTCCATCATAGGAATCGATGCTTAGAAGCTTGAAACCTACGGGAATAGGATGTTGAAGAATAGCTTCAGCTAAAGGTGAGGACTCCTCATAGCCGCGGTGAGGGGGATGATTTCTGTCTTTAAGGTGAAATTCATCTTGCATTAAGCATCGTAATTCTATACGTATAACATGATGAGTGGGGCTAACAGGACTAGAACGTGCCAAGCTACCAGCAATAATTGGTGGATTAGCAGTAGGTTGAGATGCACGTGATGGATGAGTAGAACTAGAATTGTCAAGGAGATCAGCATCAAGGTCTAAAAGTAGAGGAACTTCAGTATAACGGCGAGAAGGCCACGCATTAGCATTTTGACCTCCCCTGGCTAACAATCGATCTTAGAGGAGATGTGTTTGCCGCAGTAGTGGCTGTCATGTTTCTCGTAAAAGTCGGATCATCTCATTTTGAGACTCTTCTATTCGGCGCACACGATCTTCTAAAGAGATTCTATTGCCTTCACCCAGTGGTCACGCTATCGTGGGAAGTGAGGCAGAGCTTGGCATCCTTGGTTCAAAGATTGGTTTCGAGAGTGACGCGAGAGAGATTACAGACGCAGGCTGTATAATATGGTGTTCACAAAATTGTGATTGATGGATTTTCCCACGACGGCATCAAAGCTATGCGTAGAAAACCATGGTAGAATAAAAATTTGCTTAGCTTTTTTGTGGAATCCAAAGACTTGAGGAATTAATAAGAAATCTCCCAAATTTTTACATGAAAAAATCTCGAAAAGAGGGAAAAATCACGAGGCCTATCCTAGTAGAATCTTCCACTATGTGTCTGTTTCAGAGTACAAAATTTCCTTGATAACGGATTACGTAATCAGAAAGAGCGATAATGAATCCCATAATCGACAACAACATTATATACCACGTCTGGGTTGTATGCTGCGGTAGTAGATGATGGTGAACGTGAGGTCGAACATTGATGAAGGTTATCGTGGTGATGGCACGATGATTGGCCGATGACCGATATGTCGCGACCGGTGTGGTGATGGTCGAATGACGATGGTTAACGACGCCGTGGGTCAACGGCGGCCTGAGATTGACAACGATGAGGATCGACGGTGCGGCGGTACGGCGATGCGGCGACGGCGGTTATTGGCCAACGAGGTGGCAGCGACCCGAGTGGTGGCATGATTATGCTTGGAGGGTTTTCAAAGCTCTCTCCTCTTTTGGCTCCCCTCAAGTGAAGAATGAGGCTATTTATAAATTATGTGAGTGATTTAATACATACAAAAAGCCTCCACTCCATCACGACTCAAAATGATTCTTTTGATAATTTGATTTATTTTAAGTATTTGAATGCTCAAATGAAGTCGAATTATGAGATCTTGCATTAGATTCGGCCACGCCGATTTGATTATAAACATCCATATTTAAGAGTTATTTAGGAATTTAACTGACATCAAGATTTAATAATAATAATATATATATATATATATATATATATATATATATATATATATATATATATATATATATATATATATATATATATATATATATATATATATGCCCACCCAACTCATAGTAAGCACAAGTAATTAATATGGATGACATAAGTACATAGTACATATATGTTCATTTTATGGATGACATATTTCAAAAAGGATAACTTTATATAGAAAACCTTATGAACACAGATATAACTTTTTATCACTCTGACGGTGGGAATCTTTGTCTACACGGTGGGGCAGTGGGTAATATTAACTTCTTTTTCATCAAAAACAAAATTCCAAATAAATTTTTTTTATAATTATCACACTCTAATAAAATATCCGTTCATATTATAAAAATATATAAAAATTATCAAAATAATAATATGTGCATAATCTTAAAAGTAAAGTTTAAAATATATATGTAATCATTTATGATGCCTATGTTTAATGATAGATGAGTGAAAGTTAATTTTGTCGGATAAATTTTTGAAAAATATTATATAATTATCATAAACTTTTTTAATATAAATATTACATATATTAAATTTATGTTCTAATATTATTTATTCTAAAAAAATATTAAAAATAATTCATTAATATTTATCATCTCTCTTAAATTTGAGCATTATAAGAAAATTCTCTATCAACTCTTTTACAGATCAAATAAATATATAATTTATTTTAATTTAAGATTTTTCAAATGTAATATAAATGAAATTATGATTTTAATGATTTATTTCTCAACGATAAATAAAGCTCTTTATAACCTCCACTTCTATATGCAATGGTAAATCTTTGGTGGAATAAAAATGTAAAATTTGCACAAAATCAAAGCAAAAGGAGCAGAGGGCATCGCCTTCTATTTATGCAATTTATGAGGACCCCATTGACCACTTTTCCACTGTCCAAAGAGCCTCAGGCCACATAGTTGTGTACTATGAGTCCTAAAGCTTAAATAAATAATAAATTTTTTTTTTGGAACTATAATTTATGATTTATGTGGCAGCCTTATCGTCGAACTCCAAATCCCAATGCAGATTTACTTTTATCTTCTTTATATTGCATGTTCGCTTTTTCCTTTTCCTTGTCGAGCGACTCTATCCTAATATAATTAAGATTTAATTTTTAAATTAGTTCATTTTATAAACTTAATTAGGATATTTTTTAAAAAAATTTAAATAGACTCACTCAAAACACCAAGGCGACTGAGCGACCGGCCGACTGGACGCCTTTAATTTTTTAAAAAAAAATTAAATAGATTATATTTTTCGTATATATCAATTTATCATAAGATTTCAAATCAAGATAATGTTCTACAATTCATATTTTTTATAATCTCGCCCAAATGAGCATATGAAGTAAAATGAAGATATTAAGAAATTTTTAGATCGATTAGTCGGTTGAGGTCGTTGGAAAGAAAAATTCTACACTTATGACAACTTTATTTCTGGCAGAAGCAGAATGAAAGTTTTCAAAAAATTAACACCTTTTTTTTTTTTTTTGACATGATATATTTTTTGATAATATCAAACACTCTTATTATATTTTATATAGAAATTGAGTTTTAATCTTTATGTAATTCTCACTTGAATCTTTCCTCTTCGAGAGCAAAAACTCAATTTATATATAGAATATAATGAGAGTGTTTAATATTACCTCTTCGAAGAGGAAAGATTCAACTGAGAATTACATAAAAATTTATACTCAATTTATATATAGAATATAATGAGAGTATTTGATATTACAAAAAATAATATATACTTGTATCATGACAAAAAAAAACAAAAAAATACAGGGGCTGTCATAATATATTTAATTTTTGTAACTTCAGAAGTCACATATTAGCAAAAATTGCGGCTCATCGGGCGAGATTCATCAAAAGTTGTCAACATAAAAGTAGTAGAATTTTTTATTATCTTTCCAACGATACCAACCATGCCAAAACCAAACATCTAATGAGCCTGATATGGCCAAAAAATGAGAGCTGCATCAATATCTTCAATTTTTGTAACTTCACAAGTCGCACATTTGTAAATATTGTGGCTCAACGGATGAGATTCGTTGAAAGTTATTAACATAAAAGTTGTATAATTTTTCATTATCTTTCCAAAGATACTAAGCACGCCAAAATCCAATACCTGATGAGTTAGAAATGGCTAATCACCTAATTAAGTTTATAAAATGGCCTAATTTAAAAATTAAGCCTATAATTAAGTCATTTTTTAATAAAATAGAAAATACATGTAATATCTTGATGAGTTTATTCTGCAATTATACTATTTTTTGTGTTATAACTTTTTTTAAAAAAAAATACATACATATCATACAATTTACATATATTTATATATCTAATATTTAATATTTAAATATTTATACTTTTAATACTTTATCTATGTACGAAAAGATGTATTAATTTTAAAAAAAATGATTCTAAGAAAAAGTATATGATGCAAAAAATTTAGCTTTTAGTGATTTATACAATAGATTAGATATCAAAGAAGTGAAAGATGTATGTATAAGTTAACCAACCAAAGAGATAAGAGAAGTAAAGACATAGTTCAAGTGAGGTGTATTAAGGATAAAAATAATAAAATACTTTTTTTAGAAAATGATATTTAAAATAGGTGAATGAGGTATTTTGATAAACTTTTCAATGAAGGATTTCAAAGTACGATTGATTTTAGCAACCTTAATATCCTAAATAAAAATAGAGAATTTTATTTTTATCACCGTATTAGTAAATCTGAAGTTAGAGAAGCTTTAAAGAAAATGAAATGTGAAAGCAAGAGACGATAATATTCCATGGAAGTGTGGAAATATTTAGGAGATCAAGGAATTTCTTGGCTTATAAATCTTTTAATGTCATTTTAAAGACTAAAAAGATGATGAGTGGAGAAAGAGTTTGTTGGTTCTATATTTAAGAATAAAGGTGATGTACAAGAGTGCAAATTATAGAGGAATTAAGTTAATGTGTCATACATTAAAATTATAGGAGAGAGAAGCATTGCTACGATGTGATACGAAGTTTCTCACAATCAATTTGGTTTCATGCCGTAGATCTACTATGGATGCTATATATGTTAAGGGATTTGATGGAGAAGCATGAGAAAGTAAGGAGGATCTACATATGATATTTATTGATTTAGAGAAAGCTTATGATAAAGTTTCAAGAGATGTTCTTTGGAGAGTTCTAGAATAGAAAAGAGTTAATATTGGTTATATTCAAGTTATTAAAGACATGTATCGGAGTCTTACTTGTGTCCAAACACAAGGAGGATTGACAAAATATTTTCCTATTTGTTGGATTACATCAAGGATCTTTAAGCCCTTATCTTTTTTACTTTAGTTTTGGATGTTCTTACTAGGCATTTACAAGAAGATGTACCTTGGTGTATGTTTTTTGTCGATGACATTCTTCTTGTTGATAAGACTAGAGGGAGTCCAACAAAACTTGAATTATGGAGCAACTCAGTCTAAAGGTTTTCATTTAAGTAGATCTAAAAGCTGAATATATGGAGTGTAATTTTAGTTGTAGAAGTTCTAGTGATAGTGTTGTGACATTAGTGAACAAGTCATTAATAAGAGTGAGCGTTTATATTTAGGCTCTATTGTTCAAAATGATGGTGAAATAGATGGAGATGTTATTAGTAGAATTCAAGTTGGATGGTTGAAGTGGAGGAATGCAGCCTATTATATGATAGAAAAGTTCCACTAAAACTTAAGAAAATTTTATAAGATGGTGGTAAGACCTGAATGACTTACGGTGCGAATGTTGGCCAATAAAAGATAAGCATAGACTAAGTTAAGTGATGATGAGGATGCTTAGGTGGATGAGTGGCCTTGCTCTTAGAGATAGAATGCAAATTGAGTATATTCGGGAAAAGTTGGAGTAGCTCGGTGGTAGATAAGATTAGGGAGAGTCGCCTTAGATTGGCCACATAAAGTCCGTCCGATGACCGACATTAGGAGAATAGATGCATTAGATTTGCCTTATCTTAAGAAAGGTAGAGGTAGACCTAAAAAGACTTGGTTAAGATGTATAAAAAGTGATCTTAATATACTTGATTTAAATGAGAATTTGACACATAATAGGACACAATGGAGATGAAGGATTCATGTAGCCGACCTCACCTAGTGGGATTATGGGATTAAGGCTTGTTGTTGTTGTTGTTGTTGTTGTTGTTGTTGTTGTTGTTGTTGTTAAAAATTAAATATTATGTATATAAATAATAAATTTATATATTAGATATATAAATATATAAGAATTTTATGGTTTTATTATAAGTTATTTTTTCATCCAAATTAGTTGCTTATGAATATTAATGGATAAATTTAAAACTAATAGGGTTTAAAATGCTAGTAATGAAATTACAAGAAATAACATAATAATCGAATAAGGCAGGGAAAGTGATTTTCATAAAAGCGTGATTTTTGTAAAATACCAATGCACAGAACACGTAACCTGTGGTGGGTGGTGAGGAAGCAGGGATATGATCTGCTGACCGAACGGTACGGTTAGTGCACCCTACTTTTTTTGGAGTGCTGAGACTTCGTGGGGGACTGTGCTTTCCACCTAAACTACATCTCCATGGACCCTATGCCCCACCGCCATATATTTTCCTCTCACACTTTTTTTCTAAAACACCCAAATCCCACCCTCCAATCATATAGAAGTGGGTCCTATAATCACTGTTAATATTCCACCCAAAATTATTGTTAACAGTTTCCTTGATACAAAATAATAACTTGTAAAATCTATAATATATTTATTTATTTAGTTAGTAATATATTATATTTAATTTTAACTTTAAAAGTAAATATATTCATGATGCAATTGTTAAGTGATAAAAAAAATTATTATTATATTTTTAAATGTGATAAGTTGAGAGAATTAATTTTGATCATCTTAGCATCAAATGATGACTCATAGACAAGTAAAATAAAAAAATCACATAATTAAAAAAGAGTCGTCATTTCTTAAACTCAAATATGAAGTTAATATTAAACCAGTGAGTTCGATTGATCGTCTAACTACAATAGAATTTGCCAATGTCTAAAGCAACTCTCTCTTCGAAGCAGAATTCTTCAAATCTCTGTATTAAAAAGGGATTGATCTTAAACTGGTTGTAACATTTGCTTCTACGAGTATTAAATCACATTCATATTATATTTTTCCCTTATATTGTCCGTCATATGATATTCCTACCTCACAAGGCAATACAACCCATCCTCCTTTAATTAGAGCTCACTTAATCTTTACAATCAGAGTTGACTATAATCTTACAATACAAATGACTTCAGGCTTCAAGTCAATTTTATGTCTGATTTTTAGAAAAGATCAACTTATCATTATTGCGTGCTAAAAAACTAGTTGTGAAAGAAAAGTCATGCCTTAGCTTCATAAATCCAAAGATACACATGTGTATTTAAAGAGTAAAAAGAAAACTCGAATTTTAAAAAATCTCAAAGAGGGAAAACCACTGGCTAGCCCAGAGAAATCTTACACTATATATTTGTTTTGAGTATAAGTTTTCCGATAACGGGATTACAATTATATATGACAATGAATCCCAAAATTAATCAACAACAACAGAATAATGCTCGGTTGTAACGAATGATGATGATGAACCATGGGAACATCCACTAACGGTCTCATGATGGAGGTATAAGATTGACGACGGCGAATCACGGTGGCGAGGCGGGTTGTCAACCAACGGGGTGGTCGGCGACCGCCGAGTGGTAACGATTATGCTGGAGGATTTTCAAGCTATAGAGCCTCTCTCTCTCTTGGCCTCCCTCATATGATGATTTATGGGAGGACGCCTCAGAATACATACAACCAATCACTCCACTTCATCGTATGGCTCAAAATGATTCCTTTGATCATTTGATGTATTTTAAGTATTTGAATACTCAAATGAAGTTGGAATTGTAAGATCTTGGGCTTGTTAGATCTGGCTCATTGAGATGCTCGATTTGACTATAAATACTCTATGTTTGAGAGCTATTTAGGGATTTAACTGATATCCCAAAGTTTCCAATGATATTTAAAGTGCTTGATCTCGACCGCTTTCAACTTGGATCGCCTTGCTTTTAACATCAAGATTTGTGTTTACTAGTAGTATTTTAAGTGTCATATCGCCCCTATTTTTGACATTATCTCAATCATCCAAAAATATATATGTCAAATACTTGAAAATAGAAAATTTTTCAATGAAATTTGAGAGTCCATTAACCACATATTTTAAGAGAACAGATCTTCATGGGAGCACAAGATTATGACTACAGCGCATGCATATGTGTGTGTATGTGGAAAAGATATTTGCCCCATCCGCAGAACGGTGCTCACGATTGCTCAGGGGAGCCCATGGGCGCGCGGCGTCGGGTCGGGCGGTTCGAAGGCCCCAGAAGTCGCAGAACTGGCCTGTTTGGGCGGCTGAGCGGATCAGCGGCTGAATCTGAGAGGGTCACACGGGCCAGCGACGGGGTCGCGCGGTTTGGCGGGTGGTCGCAGAATGGACCGCAAGTCGCGAACGGACGGCGAGTGCTGGTGAGCGGTGAACGCTGGCCGAGCGAAGTGGCGAGCACGCATGCATGGAGAAACGCCCGCTGCCCGCTTTGACCCGAGCTTTGACCGTTTAGATGATTTTGATATTTTGCCCCATAGGGTCTATAAACCCCAAGGCCAAGGAGAAGGCACACATATCTTGTCCATCTTCTTCTCAAGAAGAGGGTCGAGGCTGGCCCCAGCATATTCGTATAGTTTTCTCGAAGAAAGGCCAACGTCAACCGTCCTGTCGAGGTTATCAAGGCCCGCGATACATATGTCGTGTCTACAATTTTCCCTCGAAAGGAGCGTCAAATGTATTGTTGGACCGTCCGGGTTCGGAGGCGATCAAAGCCCACGGTACATACGTCGTGTCTACAGTTTTTCCTCGAAAGAGTCGTCAACTATACCCGTCGGACCGTCTGGGTTCGGAGGCTATCAAGGAGATGATAACCGGAGATGGGGGTTGACGGCGATGCTCGACGATGGTGGCCGCGGGTAGGCGGCGGACTGCCACCTGGTCGACAAACCAGCGACGATGGTGGGGACCGCGAGATTGAATGGTCGACGGCAAGGACGCTGACCGAATGGCGCGACCGCTGGGTTGGCGAGTGATCAGCAATCGCAACAGTCGAGCAGCGACCGGCTAGTGTGGATGACCGCGAATGCGGTGACCGGCGGAAATTGCCGCGGTATGCCGTAATGCACGGCTAGGGCGATGATGGTAGTACGGGTATGATGAGTGATGGGTTAAGGGCCGACAGATCGGCGGCGGGTAACAACCAGCGACTCGCTAGGCGAGGGGATGACCGCACGGCGGTAATGACCCCAAAAAAATTGCGGTGATTTGGCGGATGCAATGGTGTCGGCCAATATAGTTGGCGGATGGGGTGGTGTCAGCAAAGAATCACGACGGTAGTGCGAGGCCGGCATGGGGATGACCAGTGACAATGGTGGTGACCGGAGAAGATTATCAGTGATGGTGGCGAGACCACGGTGATGACCGGCGATAGATGGCGTAAATGACGACCGGGCGCCGACGCCGACGGTGGTCGGCAATACAATCGACGCACGTTCAGAGTTCTACTTCTTGTAAGAAATTAGATTTCTGAAACTTAAATGGATGGTTCAACTTGATAATGTTGCGCATGTGAGAGGTAGAATCGAATTCACTAAGGATTTTTCATCCATCTGAGGTTGTTTGTCAAAGTCTTCGCTCGATGACATTAACCTGTGTGGAGTAAGTGCAAAGTTTCACCTATTCAAGGTTGTTTGTGAAAGTATTTGCTTGATGACGTTAACCTGTGTATCAGAGGTCGAACTGAATCCGCTGAGAATTTTTTACCCATCCGAGGTTGTTTTTCAAAGTGTTACTTGATGATATTAACGTGCACAGAAGAGGTCGAATCGAATCACCGAGGATTTTGACCCATCCAGTTTGTTTATCGAGTGTTACCATGACGTTAACCCGATGGAAAGAGGTTGAATCAAACCAAGGATTTTACCTATCTGAGGTTGTTTGTCAGAGTGTTACCCGATAACATTAACCTGTCTGGAAGAGGTTGAATTGAATCCGTTGAGAATTTTTGACCCATCCGAGGTTGTTTGTCAGTATGTTACCCAATGACGTTAACCTATATGGAAGAGGTTGAATTGAAGAGAATTTGTGACCCATGGGTTATTTGTCGAGTGTTAGACGCTTAACCTATAAGAGGTTGAATTGAATCCAGGATTTTGACCCATCCGAGGTTGTTTTGTCGAGTGTTGCTGACGCTAACGGAAGAGGTCGGGAAGCCCACCAAGGACCTTTTAACTTATCATAGGTTGTTTGTCAAAGTGTTTGCTCAATGATGTTAACCTGTATGGAAGAGGTTGAATTGAATCCGCTGATGATTTTTGGCCCATCCGAAGTTGTTTGTTAGAGTGTTACCCGATGACGTTAACCTGTATGAAAGAGGTCGTGGGAAGCCCACCAAGGACCTTTTGACCTATCCTAGGTTGTTTGTCAGAGTGTTTGCTCAATGACGCTAACTCAGAGAAGAGAAGTTGAATTAGATCTTGATCCGGGTTGTTTGTCAGAGTGTTACCCAATGACGTTAACATGTATGGAAAAGGTCGAATTGAATCCGCTGAGGATTTTTGACCCATTTGAGGTTGTTTGTCAGGGTGTTACCCAATGACGTTAACCTGTGTGGAAAATGTCGAATTAAAACATTCGTTGTGGTTGTAGCCAAAGTTGCTCCTTAACCTTGACATTTTCATTGCTAACTTGTTTCTAACCGATAATCAATTAGATATATTGGTTTGGATAATCTTTTGAGATTAAGAGTTGTCCCTAGTTCGACAAAATCAAGGAATGAAGTTTGATGAATTTTCATTCTTCGCCATCCCTTAAAAGCTTGAAATGCTCCACCTCAATGGTGGTTTTGATTGTTGGAAAACTTGGTGCCATACAAGATAAAATAATGAGAATCGGTTCCCACGACGGCACCAAACATGCGCTAGAAAACCGGTGATAAAGTAAAAGTTTACTTCTGTTGTGAAATCCAAAGCATTAGGTATTTAAAGAGTGAACAAGAAAACTCCAAAATTTTTACGTGAAAAACTTTGAAAAGAGAGAAAAATCACGGGGCCTAGCCTAGTAGAAATCTTCCACTATGTATTTTGTTTTGGAGTATAAGTTTTCCCGATAACGGGATTACATAATTATATATGAGAAGGGTTGATAATGGGAATCCCAAAATCAGACAACAACACATATAGCTCGCAGAATAGTAGAGATGATGGTGAAAATGAACATCCATCGATGATGAAGGTCGCCTGATGGAGGCCGAAGATCGACGATGGCGAGGATCATGGTGGTGGCTAACGGCTACGGCCGCTGGTTGTAACCAATCGTAGTCAATGAGTGCACGATTATGCCTGGAGGATTTTCAAGCTTTAGAGCTCTCTCCTCTCTTTTGCTTGACCTCCTCTCATATGAGGAATGAGGGGCTATTTATAGATTGGAGGAGTGGCGTCTCTGTAAATACATGCAAAATTCGAACCACTCCACTTCATCGGACGGCTCAAAATGATTCATTTAATCATTTGATGTATTTTAAGTATTTGAATGCTCAAATGAAGTCGGAATTATAATATCTTGGGCTTGTTAGATCCGACTCGTCGAGACGCTCGATTTGACTATAAACACTCCATGTTTGAGAGCTATGTAGGGATTTAACTGATATCCCAAAGTTTATAACAATATTTTAAGTCTTTCTCGACCGCCAACTAATCACTTACTTTTAACATCAAGATTCG
Organism: Cymbidium sinense; assembly: GCA_021442155.1. Taxonomy (NCBI): domain Eukaryota; kingdom Viridiplantae; phylum Streptophyta; class Magnoliopsida; order Asparagales; family Orchidaceae; genus Cymbidium; species Cymbidium sinense. The sequence continues at coordinate 101,687,109 of CM038223.1, read as the reverse complement.
TGCTTCGACTAGTAGTATTTTAAGTGTCATATCAATCATAATCTATTTCTCGTATGTTGTATATTATATAACGTGTCTATCTTCAAGGTAACTCGTATATTTTTGGGTGGAACTCACACATTCTCTGTGATAGAACAAGACAGGCTTAGCAAAAATGAGAACCTCAATGGACCACTCTAACGTTAGATTTGATTTCAAAAACACATTAACACATACATTCTCTCTCTCTCTCTCTCTCTCTAAATTAAGATAAATATTCATAAGGAGGTTGTGAGCATATTATACCAAATAAACTAGGATACAATTAGTGATATTAATGCTTTGAGCTTTTAAAACTATATTGAATATCTATTATAAAATTATTCTGATTTTATTAATATATTTTTACTGTTTTAATGTTGCATTATAGTGTCATTCCTTCGCAGCGATACCATATATTAATTATTACTCATACTACTTTACAAAAAAATGTCCATATTGTGTTAAAGTAAAATATATTTGATTTGAAGTAAAATATATTTAATGATAATAAAATATTCAAAATATTTAAAAATAATTCTGAATATTTTTAAAATAATACTAAACCAAAATTACAAAAATATACTAAACAAACATTTTTAAAAACACATAAGATCAAAAAAAAAAAAAACAACAGGAAATTGATCTGAAATAAGTCCCTATTCTTATGATTCAAAGCTTCTTAAATCAAATTTGTGTTTGATATGATCCTGAAAATTCTACTAGTCCAAGTACAAATTTTGATGTCGAAAGCAATCTGATTCTAAATCAAGACTAACCCAGATCAAGCGCTTATTATCAAATCGACTTTTAAACATTGAGTGTTTATAGTCAAATCGAGCGTCTTGACGAGCCGAATCTAACAAGCCCAAGATCTCATAATTATGACTTTATTTGAGCATTCAAATACACAAAATACATCAGATGATTAAGGGAATCATTTTGAGCCGTCCGATGGAGGAGTAGTTCGGATTTTGTATGTATTTACAGAAATGTCACCCCTCTAATCTATATATAGTCTCTCATTCTTCATATGAGAGGAAGTCAAGCTAAAGAGAGGAGAGAGCTCTAAAGCTTGAAAATCCTTCAAGCATAATCTGTCACCACTCGACGGTCGCCGACCACCCCGTCATTCGCCATCGCCGGCCCTCACCGTCGCCGGTTACCACCGCCACCATCATCGCCATCTCCGCGGTCACCATTATCGCTCGGTTATCCTCGCTGACTTAACGCTAGCTAATTGCCACTGTTTGCTGCATTGCTGACCATCGCAGTTGCCGCTGCCAATTACCATCAATCTTTCGCCATTATCAACCATATCGTTCTTGTTATCCTCCGACCACCGTTGCCGGGCGTTGCCAACCACCGTCCGACACCGCTGCCGACTATCAGTCCATTCCGCTGCTAATCATCGCGGCCATCTCCGCTGATCACACCACCACCACGCTGGTCGTTGATCGCCGTTCACCATTATCTATTACCACTAGAATCTTGACTCTAGCTATATATTGTTGTTCGATTATGGGATTCATTGTGCTCTTCTCATATACAATTCTGTAATCCCGTTATGAGGAAAATTTTGTACTCTGAAACAGATACATAGTTGAAGATTTTTACTAGGCTAGGTCCCGTAATTTTTTCCCTCTTTTCGAGATTTTTCCACGTAAAAATTCTAGAGTTTTATTTTTAATTCTTCGAACATTGTGTATGTGCTAGACTCTACAGCAAAGCTAAGACGTAAACTTTTACTCTATCGTAAGTGATTTTCTAGCACGCAACGGTATTTAAGAACAAGATTTTTTCAAAAAAAATTAATATTAGTAAAATATTTTAAAAATAATTTTAATCGCACCTAATGCGCTTTTTATAGCATTTTAAAATGGGGCATTTACATTGAGAGCATATAATTCTCATATATTTACACATTTACAACTTAAGTTTTTAATATTAAATTAAAAATACCAATATTATTAACTTTTAATGTGAAATCTATTTTTTTTCATAGAAAAGAGCTATTTTTATAAATATATAAATGCATAAAAATGGTGTGTTTTGTACTGAAATTTTCCTTTAAAGAATTATTATCATCTGTGTTTGTTTCTTTTGTTATGTTCAAGTAAAATATAATTTTCTTCTTTTATTTGTAATTTTAATAAAGATTATGGCCCCATTTGGAATGGCATTAGTGGTACGATCTATATCGGATTATAGTATCATTTAGATATTATATTCTAATTATATTTTAATTATATTTAAAAAAATTTGTAATAAGAAGATTATATTTTTTAATTTGATCTAATTATTTATGATAAATAATTTTTATAAAATAAAAAAAATTATATACCTATCATAAATTTTTTACACAAGTTTTTTTATGCAATAATTTTATTATTATTTTTTGATTCAGCTACACTTTTCTCAAACAAATTTGATGTCATACTTCTTTATAAATTTTCAAAAAGTTTGAAATTTTATGAATTTGATGTTGATATTTGCATGACCTGTCTTAAAAAAAAAAAAATAATCTTATGTAGAAGAGGCCAAGCCGGTTGAGAAAAAAAAAAAATCTAAACATAGAAAAAATTACTTCGGACATAATATAAAAATATATAAAGATTGCCTCATTTAAAAAATTTTAGAATACTCGGTAGTCGCAATAGAGTACAACAGGAACTAAATCAATTAAAAATAAATAAAATTGAAATATTGCTAACATCAACGGGCAAAACTGAAAGTGAACACATTAATCTTCTTATTGCAAAGTGAGATTCTTACGTTCGCATCTCATTGTAGAGAGTAAGAGTATAATTCAGTGGAATTTGAGCGATTCGAACTCTTATTCATATTTGATTCGTTTAAAAATTATTTTATTAGTATTTTACTCGTGTTCGAAATGGCTCGTATCAACTCAAATATCACGAAATACAATAATTCGAAAAATCTGTAAATGGAAGAATTTGAACTTAAGCTAATATTTTGCATAATGAAAGCTTTAACTACTAAACCATATTTATAAACATAATATAATATAATATTTTTATTTCAAGCTAAATCAAGCCAAACACGATTGAACGAAGGATTGTTCATGTTCGGCTCGTTTATAAATCGAGGTTGAAATATTAGTTAGTGTTCGGCTCACTTAGCTAACAAAATAGCCCAACACAAACTATTTAACAAGCCGAACACGAGTTATTCACAAATAACGAGTTTTTTTTTACAGCCTTAGTAGAGAGGCTCCTGACGCATATTAACAATTTTGCAAAATAATTTGGCCTATAATATTCAAATCTAAACTTATGAAAAATAAAGAAATAAGCTCAATAGTTTTTTTTTTTTTTTGGCTGGGGTGGGGGGGAATGAGGGCCAGGCCTAACACTTCATTAAAAAGGATTAGTTAAAAATATAACCAAGGGGTTATGATAAAAAAACCTTTAAAAGCTACAGTCAAAAATCAAGTTGGCTTACACCAAAAACGTCAATAAAGAAACAAATACAGAAAGGGAAAAGATAGGGAAAAGCTCAAACGTCAATAAAGAAACAAATACAGAAAGGGAAAAGATAGGGAAAAGCTCAAACGTCAATAAAGAAACAAATACAGAAAGAAGATATTGTCCTGTAGATGAAAGTGAGCTCAGTAATCTAAACAATAATTTCATAGAAGCACAGCCCCGTCCAAGAGCTATCTAAGTGTGGCATCCAAAAACTTGCTGACCTTACAGAAAGAAGATATTGTCCTGTAGATCCAGATAACTTGACACATTTGATATTATGAAAGTGTATAGCACACGTCAAAGAGAAATCCAGAAAAAGATAGCATGTTTAACACATAAGACATCAAGCTCCAGGAGACACAAGATATTCGATTGAGCTTAATAATGTAGTGGATTTCATCACAGCTCACCAAAAAGAGAGCCCCAATAAACAGATGAGTCTGAAATTCATAAGGGTAGATAGTGACAGAAGAAAGAGAGGAAATAGCAGCTAAGGTAGAACATAATATAAGTTTTTGATGTGATCCGACATCCCATGTTTGAATTTTCACTTACGTGTTTTTTGTTTAGTAGCAAAATATATTCTTTGAGTCAACATATTAAAACTGTTGGTCGTGTCTCTGAAAATTATATTGTTCCTTTCCTTCCATATATAATATGTTGTAATATGAATAGCTATAAGTGTAGAAGTTCTTCGAAGTAATGCAAGGCATAGTGTTGGACTGATCTAGGATTTGTTGTAGGTTGCCTGAAATAAGAAAAAACTTTCCATCCGGTATACAGTTCTGAATAAGAGCATGAGACTGAGAACACTCAAAATATAAATGAGAATGAGATTTCATTCCATCAGCACATAAAACACATAACTGATTTGTATTTATGCTTCGATGTATCAATATATCTTTGGTTTTGAGACCCCCTAAGAGTATTTCAGAAAGTGATAGAGTACTTAAGGGAATAACCTTTGAACCATAGATAAGCACTCTAGGCAGGTTTATCCTGATTTTCATAAGCAAAATAGTATGTGGTTTTGTGAGAGTAAGAGTTCATGCCACTCCAAAGGCAAACCTTATTGATGCTTTCAATAGTAGTGTTTTGAATTGATTGAATGCAATTTATAGGAGCATTAAGATTAAAGTCCAGGATCCATCGCCGATTTTGGAGGATTTCACAAAGCTTAGTATGGATCATGTAAGAGAACCAGATAAAGATAAATTTTCAAATCGTTCAAATAAGGAGAAGCCATTGAGCCACAGGTCAAAATAAAATAGTAGAGTGCTAGCAGAGGTTACCTTAAGGGTGATGCATTTTAGTTCTGTTTACCATTTATTGCAGGCATATCCAAAAGGGGATGGGTTGGGTCTCATACTTACCCGAAGAGAGCCATAGTGTTTGCGGCACCAGTTACCAAAGAGAGAATCATAATTGTAGTATCTCCAGATTATCTTAGTTTGCACATAAGATTTATAATATTTAAGTTGGGAAGGCCCAATCCACCATAGACTTTAGGTTTAGTAGTAGTATTCCAAGCAATAGTGTGAAGTTTCCTTTCAGCCCAATTATTGTGAAAAAAATTATTGATGATGGAAGAAAGATTCTTCATAACACCCTTAGGATGATGGTAGAACGAAACCAATAGTATAAATAGTTGTAAATGGTGTATTTAATGAGTTGAAATCTCTCAGCTATAGAAAGGAGTTTTTTTTCCAAAGAGATAACTAGTTCTGAAATTTATCCATAATTTTAGAGCACTCAAATGCTTTAAGCTTAGGAGGTTATAGTGATTCCAAGGTAGTTTCAAGGGAGATTCTTGAGGCCAAAGCCACTAATCTGACAAATTTGCAGTTATAGTTGATCTCCAACAAATTTAGAAAAGTAGATAGCATATTTGGTAGGGTTAGACATAGGTTAGATGCTATAGAGAAAGCATAAAAAGCTGAGGTAAGATAGGTTATATTTTCAGCATCAGCTTTTCTAAAAATAAGAAGGTCATCAGCATAAATTAGATGAACTAAGTTACTTTCATTGCCATAAGAGTTGGAGCCAACATCAGTTTGTTGAGGGTCTAAGAGCCTAGAAAGAGCATCCATAATAATAGCAAAATGATTAGGTGATAGGGGGTAGCCTTGCCTTAGACCCAAGGTAGTTTGGAAGTATCCTTTAATTTCATTGTTAATGATGACAAAAAAAGGAACATATGTTGTGAAGGCTTTGATCCATCTAATGTATGAAGGGGGGAACCCGAGCTTTCCATTCTAGCATACAGGAAGTTACGGTTGACTCTGTCGAAGACTTTCATAAGGTCAATTTTAGCACAAAATCTCTTTGGAGAGGAAGTAAAGTTAAAACCATACAATAATTCATTTGCTAAGATGATGTTATTAACAATGTCCCGACCTGAAATAAAAGTAACTTTGCAGGATGAATGATGGAAGAAAGAACACATTTAAGTCTGTCTGCAAGGATTGGCAATAACCTTGTAGATAGTATTGCATAGAGAGAGAGAGAGAGAGAGAGAGAGAGAGAGAGAGGTCCATAATCATTAAGAGTTTGAGCATGAGGTCCTTTAGGTATATGAGTAATAGCAGCATGTTTTACTTTGTTTGGAAGTGTCGATGTGCTAAAGAAGTATTTAATAGCTTGTAGACAAAATGGGCCAATAATGATCGAGGTATCTTTGAAGAACTTAAAAGTGAAGCCATCGCCAGGCGCACTTTATCAATCCAATATTGAAGAAAGCTTCTTTAATTTCATCGCATAAGAGAAGAATGAGATTATCATATTGAGGAGGGTTGAGGTATGTTTGATAGGTATGGTCATGATTAGACTGGAGATGGAGATAGAGTCAGTGTTGAGCATGTTTGAGAAGAAAGAAATGGCGTCTCTAGCAATGCCCTCTTGAGTATAAATGAGGGACTTGTTTCTTGTAATCTCCCTCAAATGGTTTCTATTGTTCCTAGTTCTCATTTTTTGATACAGAAATTTAATATCATCCTCCCCTTTTAAAAGCCAAACACATTTAGCCCTTTATTTAGCCCATTTGTGTTCACAAAGGAGAGCTTCCTGAAGTTATCTTCGGATGAGAGAAGCCATGTCAAGAAGGTCTTTACAGAGAGGTTGTTGTTTTAATAGGCTCATGATATCTTTCTGCTGAGCTTTAAGGTGAGTAATTGAATTGGACAAATTCGTATAAGAGTTCCATTTCCATTTGGGGAGAGCTTCTTTGACATTTTTCAGTTTGTTACAAAGAGTAAAAATAGGGTCATCAAGTACAGAATATTCCAGGAGTTAGCAATAAGATTGTGGAAATCATGACAAAGGCTCTAGTAGTTTTTATACATAAACCTGCACTTAAGGGCAGTGACATTGCCAAGATAGAGGAAAATAGAAGAGTGATCAAAAGTGAATGGCTATGATACCTTGATGTGTGAGAGTGGGTATGCATTCATCTAGGTGTCATTACAGAAACCCCTATCCAAGAGGCACTTGATAGGGTTCTTAGATTGTTGATTATACCAACTGTAAGATAAACTAGAACTGGGGAGCTCCAAAAGACATGAGTTATAAACACAAGAGTTGAAATCTGAAAGCTTGCAAGGGATGGGAGGAGAACCACCAATTTTTTCACTATGCTTCATGATACAATTGAAATCCTTCAGAATTACCCACGGCTCAGTAATAGAGGATGCAAGGTTAGTGATTGATTGCCATAGATCTTTTCTCCTGGTAGCGCTATTATCAGCATATATAAAAGTGATATGAAAGCTAATACTACTAGAGAAGGTGATTCGGCCATGAATGAACTGAGCATGTGTTTGTATTTCTGTGAAAGAGATGGTGGCAGGGTTCCACTTAAGCCAAATGCGTCCATTTGGAGCAAGGTCAAAGTTGTCCATATTGCTTTCATTAGGGAATAAATAGTATTATCTATAGATCACTGGATCCAAGATGTGAGAGGATTGGAGTTTGGTCTCCAAAAGACAAACAAGGTCAATCTTATTATTTCTAACAAGATTTCACCAATCAGTAATCGAACATCACTATTGAAATCACGAATATTCCAAGAATAAATAAATAAACAATATGCTCAATAGTTGATGATAAAAACAATGCGAAGAATTCAATGCGTCTATAATCAAGCACACACTCTGTTATAAATAAATAAATAAATAAACAATTAAAGTTTATATTACACTAATTTAAAATAAATCTAAATAATATATAATGAAGTAGAATGTTGCAAGGTGAGGAAGCTTAGGCAAATGAGTGGCTTTACACTTACAGATAAAATGAGAAATAAATATATATGTGATAAATAAGACTAAAGAGAGTAGCCATAATGGATTTGGCCTCATAAAACACCTATTATCTGATGACTCAATTAGGATAGTAGATGTATTAAATTAAACATATATTATGAAAGATATAGGTAGATCTAAAAAGATTTGATTAAAAAAATAAAAAATAATCTTAATTTATCAAAAATTAAATAAGAATATGACAATAGGACACACTTGGAGAAAAAAGATCTATGTAACTTACCCCACGTAATAAAATAAAAAGTTATTGATATAAAATGATCAATTTTTAATGCAATATTTTCTCCAAAATTTCTATAATTTACTATGTTACATAAAACAATTTTGAGCTATTTCATATAAAATGTATATCTTTACATATATATGTATTTTAAAAAAAAAATTATAAGGGCTAAACCTATGAGTACGTAATTTAATCAAAGATGTGAAAGAATAATTGCACATGCCCCGCTAGGACTTATGTACAATTATTATTAATTTTTTCAAATAAATACTTTAAAATCTTGTAAGATTAGAGGCGTAAGTGAATCAAACTAGCTCGAAAGAAAGCCGACTCGAGCCCGGCTCATTAACGAGCACCCGACCCAAACTAATCAAGCCATGAGCTCGAGCTCATAAATAAGCTCAAAAAATTTTTAAGCATGAATTCAAACATAATTTGACTCATCTCGATAACTTATCGAGCTGACTCATTTACATAATAATAAATTATAATTATCATATACCATATTATCAATTCAATAATTTATCAAATTTTTTAAACGAATTCTAGTATTTAAGTTGAACTCAAGCTTGACTATCTTTAAATCGAGTTGAGCTCAAGTTTAACAAAATTTAAACAAATTTAACTTGATTAATTAAATCAAAACTCGACTCATTTACACCGCGCCCCCATTCTCAACCTAGAAAATCATTTTCATTATTCAAACTTTAAATAGAAAATTATAGCTTGTTTGTTCTATTTTATATTCAAATAAAGAAAAAATAAATTATACCACACAATTTTTTTTATATATTTAAATCAATTTAATAACAAATTCATACATATATAATATATACGCCAGACTTAAAACCTAAAATTCATCATTCAGAGCAAATCTCTCAATCATAGAAAATCTTAAGTTCTAAGATCAGTAAGATACAGTTATGAATTACTTCAAATTAATATCAATCACAACTGAAAGTAGTGATAGCCCAAGACAATTAGTACTACGAATGAGCTGAAAGAACAAAAAAAATAAAAAATACTGATTGAATATTTTCTAATAATATAATATAAATTTCAATTAATTATTTTTTATCATTATTTCTCATAATGAGAAAATACATATACAACACCCAATTTTTATTTACAAATCTAATACTCTTTGTTTTTTTTAAACTATTTAATTCCCACAGTTATATGTGCCACTATTAAATCATTGAAAATTTTACCCAAAAAAACAAAAGAAAAATACCGCCTTAACTTCTAAAATAAATTTCAACATTCAAGTAATAATTTAAAAAATTTAGATAGAAAAATAAAATTTTATAAATATATAAAAATTAAACAATACATATGCAATTTCTCCATCACAAAATAATAGATATCTATTACAGCTGACAAGAAAGCAAATTGATAATCATACATAATTATATATATATATATATATATATATATATATATATATATATATATATATATATATATATATATAATCCAGATGCAGTGGGCACATCAAGAAGAGTGCCAAGACACCTGGAGTGAGAGTATAAAATTCATTCCCTCAAAGAATACAGAGCAAAATCAACAGCAGAAGCAATCTCCTAAAATAATGGCCTCAACAACTGGAACTCTTCTTCCAAATACACATTCAAACAAAATTAAAAACATTCAGTACGCCATATAACAGAAACAAACATACAGTTCTTTTGAAAGAAAGCGACCATGAATAAATGGCAGAAATAAAGCGATTCATCATCAACTAATCTGGTCCCATCTCCATCTTGCTCCATTTGTCAAACAAGTAAACAATGGGCGGTCACATAAAATTGATCTTATCTGCAAACAACTCTTTGATATAAAAGCAGTAATTTCAATTATTACTTATGAACTTGAAAAGCTTCAAGTCTGTGTAAATAATCTAAATTCAGGGAGGTTGTTAGTCACACAACTCACAATTTCATGTGTTAAGGTTTGTATTTTCGATCTGTAATAATCTATCATAAATCCCAATGATCAAATCAGACTTAGGAAGCTACTGATTAAAGAAAAAAGTTTCCTGGTTAGTGCTTTCTCTTCCATCTTTAATGGCAACAGAAAGCTGAATCCATGATGTTCACCTTTGCCTGACGTTTCCTGTTTATTGCTTCCAAGTTCTGCAAGCTGGAACTGTTGCTTCATGTAGAAGGCAACTTCAAGCTGCCATAGGCTTTGTCAATGTCAGGCATCTTATGAAGAGGACAATACACACCTACGAAACGCTTGTTCAATAAGACAATTAGTTACAAAAATCTAATTGCAGCGGTACTTTGATTAATGGATAACTTAGAAAAATTTAGTCCCATATTGATAATACTTTTCAACTCATCATCATATAGAAAAATCATGTTCTACTCATTTGTTGTTCTTAATCATCTAAGCGCTTTTAAACGCTAACTTTATCTATTCATTTAACGGGCCCAATTTTTTTACCAGTTATTATGAATCTACAAACCGCTTGATCATATGTTCAATTACATTATCTTGAACTGATGCCACTTCAACACTTTCTCAAAATAATAATAATAATTTATTCTTCCTAATTTTGTCATGTGTCTAACTTAGTATTCTTATTTTTATCACACAACAACAACAACAACAACAAGCCTTAATCCCACTAGGTGGGGTCTATGAATCCTTCTCCATTGTCTATTATGTGTCAAATTCTCATTTAATTCAAGTATCTAAGATCATTTTTTATCTTCTTAAGTCTTTTAGGTTTACCCTCTTTCTTAACATAAACAAATCTAATGATCTACTCTCCTAATAGTCATCGGGACGCTTTATGTGGCCAAACCATCTAAGGCGACTCTCCTAATCTTATCTACCAGAGCTACTCCAACTTTTTCCGGACATACTCATTTTTATCTCTAAGAGTAAAGCCACTCATCCACTGCATCCTCATCTCTGTAACACTTAGTCTTATGCTTCTCTTTTATTGGCCAACATTCTGCACCACAAGTCATTGCAGGTCTTACCACCATCTTATAAAATTTTTATCACACTCAACTTAAAAATTATTTTTTAAGTCTTATATCAATATAATATCAATAATCTAATTGCAACTTCTAAAAAAATCAACTTAAGCCTTTATAATATCATCTTATAACATAAAATCAATGAGACATTTCTCTAAAATAAACATCAACCTTTAACTCTAGAAGTTAAATCCCTATTCCTATATTCATTCTTCAATATGATAGATCAACATGTTTAAATCTATCACAACTAAATATCACCATATCTCAAAATAATATTGAATGATAATTGTTAACATCATATACATTAATATTGCACATCATATACTTATTTTTTATTTTAATAATTTTGATGTCCTTAACTTCTAAAAGCTTTCATGGTAGTTCTAATCTATTAGAATCATATCTACTATAAAAAATACATACCAAACTCACTTTTATATTAAGCCTATTGGCATCAAACTAAATTAGTTCTTTAAAATTAATGTAATTCTTTTAATACCGCTATTTAATTATTTTGTCTCATAGCTTTATCAAATGACTACTAAATCTAATTCCTCTATTTAGCACAGTATTGCGCATTGCCCTTTCAAGTAATTTGCTATTAAAACATCCAACATTTTTTTTTTTTTTTTTTTTGTGCAATGAGTGTGTGTTTGGGTAAACATTATATTGCATGTACACACCATGGTTTGGCAATCACAATTATGAGAGACAAGCAGAGAAGCTTTAGGCTTGGCTCAGAATTGTTTAGGCACTGTTATGCAATAGCAACTACGATGGAATGCAATTTTAAACTGCTTTCTAAAGCAGCTTTAGATCAGTAATCAACCTCCTTGAGAAAATACAATCAACTGAACTCTTAATAATTCCATAACATAAATAAAAGGAACAAAAAAACATAAATTTGCATGATTTAATTCATATCAACTCACCAAAACAAAAAAAATACATGAAGTTTTTCCCCAAAATTTAGTATATATAGAGTGATTTTGATATTTCTAAACTTATTATGTAAGTCATCTCATAAATTAGCATTTTTTTAATTATGTTCATTACAGAATTAAATAAAAAATTGTAATAAATCATTTTTATGTCAGTGACCTCTTGGCAGTAGATGAAAATGCTATCTCCCTAACTAAACCATACAGCCGTCCCACAGAGTCTGAACAGAACTTCTTGGATGTGTTTTCCCCTCAGTGTGGCTAGAGTAGAACTTTATTTGCCAGAAAATTAAATCATTTTTTTCAGAATAAAAATAATAAATGCACATATAATTAGCTTGTATATATATATATATATATATATATATATATATATATATATCAAGCCAACATCCTATATTGGAATGTTTACCAGTCAATAATTTGATTTCAGGATTACTGGAATAGTCTGTAAACTACCACCACCAATGTTAAAGATGAAATTAATCAAACACAGCTAAAGATAATAAATACTATGCCCAACTGTATCGTCAGCCCACTATGCAACAATTAAATGTTGATACAAGAACACTTGTAGGCAAAAACTTTATAAGTTAGCAGCAATTACTGCAAACAAATTATTGAAAAGTGGGGAATGGCACAAGCTATCCTCAATAGATGCAATAGTTGAGTTATATTAAGCCCAGCGGTTATTGATATTTTGACTGCACTTTGATAATCATTGGGCGATTGGATTGGTTATAACCTTGTGGCGGCATGGCAACAATCAATCTGTGATGGAACCACAAAAAGCATAGCAGTGCGCGCTTTTGAAAGAAAATTTAATCAAGGAGTAAATTTGGAAAGGCTTAAGGTATTTGGGTGTTATAAGTAGAATATAAAGAAATTTGTGTTTAATATGTAATATTAGAAATTCTGAGTACAGTATATATAACCATTTCAAAAATACATTGGTTGAAAGAATAATACAATAACAAAGCATACTCTAACCAGGAAGGTATAAAACATTGAAAGCTGTGATGTTTTTTAAGTAAAGACTACGGCTTTGAAAAAACAAACAGGAATACTATATAATCACCCCTCACCATATCTTTTATTGCAAAATAATCTCTACAATACAAGTTATTGTACAAAACGGAAATGTATGGACAGAACCCAACTGTAATATAAGGCTTAATTTGGCAAATGCAGTGTTCCTTTGTGTTGTGTGGTGCAATAAACAAAATTGCCACTGCTCCTGTAGAAATGTCCTCTTCAGAGAAGTATGAGCTCCTCCGCAATGGTTCTCTTCATGGCCGTGAAGCTTTTGCATGGTAAGCATTTTCATTGTAAATGACCCACGCATCAAAACTTTAGTATGACTGCTTAGGGAAAGTAAAGAAGTGACCCATAATCAAGTAACGCCAAGTCTAATTATTAAGTGGATAAATCGCTGAAGATCTAAAAGTTCTAAACCGAAATGCTTAGAAAACAAAAAAAAACGAGGAGATGGGAAACAACCTAATGGGAACAATAATCATGTCCTTTTCCCAATAAACACTACTATTAGATTGAATAAACAAAAACAGTTCCATTGACACAATTAAAGCATCAAGTACAATTATAACAAAGCAAAGGAAAACATGGCTTGAGATCTTGTGATCTTGCAGAAGCTTTTTGTTCTCTCTTTTGTATTGAGCTTATCCCAGTTTTCCCTTCTTTTGTTCGCGTCAACAAACAATTCAAAATACTTCGATTTTTTTAGAACAAGTCTGAGTTCAAAAGTAATGATTCAAAGTATTTCTTTTTCCATTACATACACAATTTAAGAAATCCAATAACTCGATCATACAAATGTGTTAAAAATAGGATTTTCAATCCTAACAGAAAAATGAGAGAAACATATACCTAATTTTAAAGTGAGAATGTCATACTCGAACTCATAGGTACATATAGAATTTTGACGAAGCAATATTCGATAGAAGTCATATGTACAGCTTAGAGAAAGATTTTTCATATCTTTTGAAATACACCTTATATGATAGCATAAAAAAGCCAAACTAAATAGATTCCTTTTCAGCCCTTAAGAAAAAAAAAACATGATTCTTATCATACACATATCACGTTGAGGTATTGTAAGAAAAAAATACAAAATTTGATCAAATTTATCAAAAATATGTTAGTTGACAGTAATCTGAAACACAAAAAAAAAAAATTTATCGGCTTATCAAATTATACATCGTGCTATGAAAAAGATTCAACAAAAGATAAAAATAAATCCACTAACTATTTTAAGTCGAGCAAAATATGAGGAGTGACACCTGATAATAGTAGTAAAAGTAAGATGTGTAGAAGAATCTAATCATCAAGTTTATCCTGAAATAAATTCTACTAGGGGTGTGCAATAGGTCAATTTGAACATATCAATTGTAAAATTTGTTAAATCGAATAATTTTAAATCCAAAATATGACCAAAATCGATCCATTTAATCAATAATATAAACTGAACCTATCTAAGCCAAAAAAAATATTTATTTTCAGTTCGGTTTAAGGAAAAAAAATAAAGATGTAAATGAAGATGATCAAAAATAAAAAATTTATCAAATCATTTCATACAAAGTCAAACAATTATTTAACAAATAAAACCAACAAGATGCAAATTTGTCATTAAAATTGTTGCGTTGAGAGGAAATTTCCAAAAAAAAAAAGAAATAAATAGTTTATTAATTATTTTTGGTCTAGTCGGTTTAATCGGATTAAGATAATACAAAATCGAACCAAATATTACCAAATCCCAAAAATGCCTGGATCAAGATATGGCTTTTCAATTAAGGGGCATTCTTTTAAAATAAGTATCGTTATAAACTTAATTAGGAAATTAAATATCATTAAAAAAAATTAGAAATAGGTATAGTCACCCACTGGGTGACAGTAGCCACGTCCAACATACATATAAGTTAATCCGGTAACAAAGATCTAATCGCCTAATTAGTGGCGACCAGTCAGAACGTCAGTCCCAATAAGCTAATTCCAGAAGATTCTAGCTCAATAAGTGCAATTAGCCTATAGGGAAAATTTTTTTTTAACATGGCATTGGCTATTACATCAAGGATTGGCTTTAAGCTCTTATGTTTTTGCTTTAGATTTGGATGTTCCATTTGTGAGCTATAAGCCCTTATCGTCAATTATGGAGATCAACCTTATAGTCTGCAGGTTTTCATTTAAGTAGATCTAAAACAAAGTATATGGATTGTAATTTAAATTGTACAAATTATAGTGTTAGTGTTATGACATTAGGTGAATAATTCAAATGATTCAGTACAAAAATGAATATAAGTTCTACAAGTCATTCCAAAAAGTGAGTACAAGTATTTATATAAATGGATGATCCAGAAACAAAAATAAAATAAATAAGAACAAATGAAGATGACGCATAAATAGACAATCCTAAATAACGCCTGCCGTCATAGAATCGCACATTCTCGTGTGTGTAATGGTCGTGCACGGACGATCACGCGGTGATAGCTCTCCAATGCAAGATCTAAGTCAAGGTAGGATAGTCTGACGGAAGATACAGAACTCATACGAGGCGATAGAGAACTTAGATCGCGATAGATGGACTGGATCAACATATGTAGATGGTCCGGCCGCCCAATCATGCCGACATCCTCCAGTTCGACCGCGATGTGGGTCGCCGATATGTACACGCAACAAGTCTCGATAATACCTCATACCTATCACGACTCTGAGCTGCGTCATTCAGATGCCGGGAAGATGTCCTAAGTCGCCAAGATGTGCTCTAACTACATGAAAAAATAGTGTGTGAAATTAGCCTCAAGTAACATATTGAATTCAACAGAATACTTATGTTAACGCTTACATATATACACTTTGCATGTGAAAAAATTCATTGTATTTCTAAACCTAATGGTACGAGGTCTACCTGACCTTCTACGAAAATTGGGTGGTTATAATGCTATTAATCCATGCTTTGCACTGTAAGATGGTCAATCAGAACGGTCAAACAAAGTGTGAAACTCAGTTGAATACGTGAGCATATACAGATACAGCGTGTAGTACTGTGACACACGCGTTGGGTGGTTTAATCTTCTAAATCCCAACGCAGCAATAACATGCAAGCATGGTCAATGATATATGATTGTTTTGTCGCAACTGCAGCTACACTGGCTATTATCAAGCAAATCAACTCTAAATGATCGGCTTGACCTGTCAAACATCTGCATCTCCCGGGGGTTGATGTTCACCGGTTCAGGGAAATGTCTGGCTTCCCTCTCAGTACGCTATAATATAGTGGGTACCCTTAGGGTGAAAATAGATAAATTGGCCTCATCGAAGGAGGCAATTTCAAGGTGCAACTAAATTATAATAAATAATGTTGAGAGCCCGAATAGAAAACCACGCTGCACGCTTTCAAAATACCGTTGAAACATTCAGACGCATTAGTCGTCATTGTACCGTAACGCATTCCACCATCATGTACAAGTGATCATTTAACAGGGTCGCGTTCCACAAGCCATTTGTGAGCTTCTTCTTTCACATTTTTAATATTTGTCATGAAACGATTAAACTCACGAATATCGTCAATGTTTCCTGCCATATACATCTTCTGACAAAGAAATTCAACATCATCAATTTCTAATCTACGTATCATCATTTTTAAATTTTCACGTAGATGGCAAATGCTGATCGGCCCCATGGAAAACTTCTACACCACGTAGAATAACCAAAGATGTTTATCGGATATGCACAAATTACGCCTAACGACACTACAAAAGAGATATCATATAAGCACATTAAGAACCACAACCAAGAATCAGTCGACTCAGACTCTAAAACAGCAAAGGCAAGAGGAAACAAACTATTGTTTCCATTTATTTCAACAGCAGTAAGTAAAGTACCACAAGATTCTTGCCTAACAAAATGTGTCGCGTCTAAGCGACGCAAATACCCCATAATGGAAGGACCAAATGCCCAAAAAAGTCTGAAAAAACACCGTGTAATGTTAGACTGAATTTTGTAGATTGTACCAAAAAAAGTAGTACAAACTACTTCCATGTAAAGGCTGAGAGTTTTATAAGACTCTTTCCAACTACCAAATATTATTTTTATTGCCTTACGCCTAGCATCTCATGCATTTATGTAGAAAACTTTGACATTAAACTTTGACTTCATTCTACCTATAATCTCCCTAGGTTTCAGATCAATTTGACGCCTGATCACAGGTATAATGAAATAAGCTATGAACTTGAACTGTGACGCCGATGATCGCTCGCTTAATGAGATTGATACATCTATGGTGTTTCTCAATTATGGATATTCTTCAAGCACTCCCTAAGCATCTGCTGCTATTACAATGCAGACGCCAATTACATGGACTAGTAGGACTATCATGATTTACACATATCACCGTATAATTTTTTTGGTTTGAGGTAACTATTTGGAATTTAATATTATTCACTATACACTGCCAAATAACAGTAAACTGAAGACTCCTTTTACTTATAAAACACATTCCTTCTACAAGGTCACCTGGAATTTCAACATCGTCTGTTAGGACATTTTCATCA
Source organism: Cymbidium sinense (assembly GCA_021442155.1). Classification (NCBI taxonomy): domain Eukaryota; kingdom Viridiplantae; phylum Streptophyta; class Magnoliopsida; order Asparagales; family Orchidaceae; genus Cymbidium; species Cymbidium sinense. Next base: position 101,669,551 of record CM038223.1, on the reverse strand, counting down.
GATGGACCGTCAAAGTAAATATCATTGTCTCACTCTCTCATAGTTTGACACATCCGTACATAATTGTTTGTAGACAATATCTGACTTTCACTATCAATATTCCGGAATGAATGATTTTTTAAAAGATCATGACTGCTATTTTAACCGTTTTCTAACCAAGTGAACAATCATCATCACCGATATCCTCGCAAACTCACTACCAACTATCGCATACCGATACTCATCGCCGCAACACTCGACAAACGATTCATCTGAACGATAAATAACATCGCTGCCACAAAACTCATAAGTAGGACGACACACTTTGATATTAAATATTACAAGTATAAACAAGAAAAGATAGAAAAGGTATTGGCCAGAATCAATTCAAGAAAGCCGCTTCGTGGTCACCACAGATCAGCATGAAATCATCGATATCATCACGTCAGATCACGATCTACTTCACATACTATGACGGAAGCTTCATTCCAATGTAACGCTGCAAACTTCATCATCATATATAACATAAGCTATAAATCTGTTACCCACCAGATAACGACAACATACAGAGTGGCGACCAATCAATGCAGCGACATCATAATTCGTTCCAATTCCGTAGGTGACAGGTGCGTAACCTTAACTGGACGATTTTAACCTCCCACATAACTTGGAGTGAACTACTCATCGGTACTTAGTTCGCCTTCATAGAATAAGATCAGCGAAACAAACTCTTAATCATTCCTCAAATAATTGGAGAATAATCAATCATATCAGTATTTTCTAAATCTAGAAAAATATTGCACGTCTAAATTTATTTGTAAAACACACTACCTAAATCAAACAAAATTTAAATCAATCGTCACGTTATGCGAACGCCGCTATCTAAGGTGACTACCTCTACAGGTAATGGGGCTCTAATCTTATAGGCCAACTGCAACAACACAAACCTAACTCAAACCATTCATAAATATTTCGTAGTCACTTATAATAATATACTCGACATAATATCACCTAAAATTACAAATCAATTACCTGAACCGCAACGCTAACACAAACTTACAAATCAAATTCTACTACAAAATTCTAACCATACAGCTCTAAGCCCTATAACACATAATCTACTAATTTATAAATGAGAAAAAATTAGAGATTTATTGTGTGTTTATGAAGAACGACGGGAATGTGCTAAAAGCCGCCACAAAAACTTCCCAACAACGGAATGGAGCCGTCAGAATCGTCGTCGAAGTTAATGTTGGGTTCCAAGGGCTGTTAGATGGAGAGGAAAGTCGTCGAACGTAGCGGACGCAGCTGTCGGGCAAGAAAACAAGGTGGGTTCGGCTAGAAGAGGAAGATGGAGCAATGCCAGCAGTTGGAGCAATGCCGATAGCTGCCGGGAAGCTTGGAGACGAAGTTGAGCATACTCAGAAGGAGAAATGCGGTGGCTCAGATGGAGGCGTCGAGACGCTGGAAGGGATGATCGAAAAATAGGGAAAAAATAGACGATCGTCGCCACCAAGTGGGCATTATTTCAACTAAACGCGACAACTTCTACGCTCGAGGTCGACGTTTGGTCGCTAACACTATATACCTATTTCTAAATTTTTTTAATGATACTTAATTTCTTAATTAAGTTTATAACAATACTTATTTTAAAAAAATTTCCTTCAATTAAGTTCTTAGTAAATGCTACCAAAGGTGGTGATGATGCCATTGCAAAAAGGAGGGACCGATATAATGGCAGTCAAATAGAGATTTTGCATATTTTTATGATCCATGAACATGATCATTATATGTATACTAAAGCTGTTACTTGTGTCCAAGCACAAGGAGGATTGACAAAATATTTTTCTATTTCAGTTGGATTGCATCAAGGATCGGCTTGAAGCTCATATCTTTTCGCCCTAGTTATGGATGTTCTTACTAGGCATTTATAGGAGGATATAACTTGGTATATGCTTTTTGTTGATGATATTCTTCTTGTTGATAAGACTAGAGAGGGAGTTCAAGAGAAACTTAAATTATGGAGGTCAACCTTAAAGTCTAAAGGTTTTCATTTGAGTAGATTTAAAACTAAATATATGGAGTGTAATTTTAGTTGTAGAAGTTTTAATGGTGGTGTTTTAATATTGGGTGATCAAGTCAATAACAAGAGTGAACATTTCAGATATCTCGGCATATTGTTCAAAATGATGATGAAATAGATGATGATGTTATTAGTAGAATTCAAGTTGAATGATTGAAGTGGAGGAATGCATCTGGCCTATTGTGATAGAAAAGTACCGCTTAGACTTAAGAGAAAATTTTATAAGATGGTAGTAAGACCTGCAATGATTTATGGTGTTGAATGTGGCCAGTAAAAGAGAAGCATAAAATTAAGTTAAGTGTTGCAGAGATGAGGATGTTTTACTCTTAGAGATAAAATACAAAATGAAAATGAATATATCATGAAAAGATTGGAGTCGCTCCAATGTCAATTAAGATTAGAGAGAGTCGCTTTAGATGGTTTGGTCACATAAAACGTCGACCAGCAGATGACCAAGTTAAGAGAGTGGATGTATTAGATTCGTCTTATGTTAAGAGAGATAGAGGTAGACTTAGAAAACTTAATTATGATGTATAAAAATGGCCTTAGTTTATTATAAATAAATAAGAATTTGGCACTTAATAGGACACAATGGAAAAAAAGGATTCATGTAGCCGACCCCACATAGAGGATAAAGGCTTGTTGATGTTGCATGTATATGATCTATATAGACACATAGATCCATGAATGCATACATCTTGATCGAAAAAAAAAATAATAAGAAAGAAAAATTGAAATCGATCATGATCTTTCTCAAAACAAACAAAAAAGAAAAGAATAATGAAACATAAATTATGGATCAGCTAAGCCTTCCTAAGGGGCTTGCTTAAGAATAAAAAAAGGATTGTATGGAAATATCATGGAATAAAGTTTGATCCAATTCATGAGGATTACAAAATTATCTCATTCCAAAAATGAAAAGTTAGAAATGATAGGGACTTTTTCATAAATTGGATGCCTTATTAATTCATAAGCAAGCATCAATTCTACGAGAATTTTTATGAAAGTATTTCATCTGCTTCTCTTCAATGAAAGTTTCACTTTCCGAGAATGTTTCCTAATTTTTGGGCTAATTCTTCTTCTAATGATCAATTCAACCTATGATTAAAAAATAGACATTAGTTCTATTTCATCTCTTCAACAAATTTAGTCCATATTTTTCCTTTAAGAAATTAGTATAAAATATTTCAATATCTCATTTTACAATATTCAACTCTACGTACTACTATATTTGTAAAGTACATTGAATGTATATAAATGATTATAATAGAATTTTTGTTATTGGTGTTAACAATTACTCAAGGAAGAATGTTTTTTATGATGCTAACAATTTTAAAACTATCTTTGTTGCTCTACAATATTTCAATATATGCTCCAACCTATTATCTAGATATACCAAGAAAGACGTACGGTAAAATGAGATTACAATGAAATATTTAGTTTATAGTTTGTCTTGCTTATATGGTTTATTCATGGAATAGTGAACAATCTCATCAGTACACATATGTATAACTTCCCAAAGACTCTCAACTACAATTATATCAATCACTATAAAAATTGGGTTAAAGCTTTTCTCAGCCCCTTTTCATCTTGGATTCATGATATATATGGAGTGCAATTCGTTTGACAAATTCATACCTCTATATCTATCTATAAGATGAATAGATTTTTCAAAACTCCATAGACATAGAATAAAAATGTTATCCCTGAAATTATCTATGTTGGTATGCACTCTTCAAATAGGAAATTATTTTCTAAAATATTATGGCTTTTGTGTGAGTCATTTGAGATCCTTCCAAACTTGATATGATCGATTGTGCAAAAGTTGTGGTAGTAATAGAACCAAAAAAAAAGTATACATAAAAGATATTTCTTATGTATTATTATATTATTATCGTATTATAATTATCTAATTAATTATTTATAAGTAAAATAATTATATTAATTTTATAGCCTTAATTTAGTATTAGTTACAAACCCCAACTCGACAAGTCCTTTTCTATGATTCCTACATTTTGTCTTTGTGTAATGAAGAGAAAGGTGACTTTGTAGGAAGAGGGTTCTACCATAGGAGAAGTAAGAGATCAACTACTTCAAATATACAACATGAATTTTAATAATATAATGGAGTTGAACTAGACAATTACAAATTCTATCTTCATCTCTATAGAACACATATTTCTATTACTTATTGATTCATATATGAAAATAAAGCAGAAAGTGGTTGGCATTATCTTTTATATTGTATGTGTTCCTAAGAAAAGGGTATGAAAGCACATAGGAATTCTAGAATGAAAATAGAAAAAAAAAAAAAGTAGCTCCAATTCCCTGAAAAATGGTAGTAAGATCCTAAGCACAAGAAAAAGAAGTGATTTATATCATCTTAACTTGGTTCAACTTCTACATTTTTTATTTATAATATTGAGTCAATTCTTCTCCTACCATAGAACATGCTAAAAAAATCTTCTTTAAATAAAAACTATTAAATTAAGATCTAATAAATAAATTTTAGAACATGCATAATCCATAATTAATCATATTTTCAAAAGCAGGTGATAATGGAATCAAAATTTCCCTATTATTTGACTATCCATAGCATAATAGTGCGAAAAATAGGCCTAACTCTAGCTTATTCGAGAATAGTGGAGTATAGTTTTTAGACCCTTTGCTATGATTAATTAGTTTTATTTTTTGATAAGAATGGATAGGGATATAACTTAATAATACGTGAAGCAATAGCTTACTAAGGTGATGATCAATACCTGGCCTAAGAAGATGATCAGCCACACTGGGGCTAAGACCTGACCCAGACTCCTACAAGAGGCAAATAATGCGAAATTTTCTAGTAATGGCCAAAAGCCTGACAATGCAATGTCGCATGGAGGTAGAATCCCCACTAGCTGTGAACATTTTTCTCAAAAAAGAAGCATGATGATATTATGCATTGATTTTATGGTAGTAGAACCATAATAAAAAAAAAGTTTAATGATTGTTCAAGAAGAAATAAAACAAAAGATATGGTAGAACTATAATAGCTATTATATGAGGTCTACCGAATGCTAGATGCAAAAGCACATAATAGATCAATGTGAAAATCATGAACTATCCTTAAATAATGTTAGTTATTGTTGACACCTCCTTCTCAATTCCTTCTTCAATAATCAAAGCTCGAAAAAGGAAGAGATAAGAAGACCATATGAAAAATGTAGTCAGAAATTCATAATAGACACCGATCACAATGACCAATTTTATTATCATCATACATAACAATAACAAATTACCCATGAGTTTGATGTGATCAATAAGCTTATAAATTAAAAAAATTTCCAATACTTTTTCATGGACCTTGATCTAACTCAACGTGTTTGCTTATCCATGTAGAAATCCAAAATCAAATGAGGGGGCTCAAATAAACCTAAAATATCCTAAGCAATAATTTGTAAATATAAGAACAATGCAACAAAATCACTTTAATATTATAGCAAAAAAAAACTATCAAATCGAATGACAAATTAATAAAAGTGCACTATGATTGCATAAATAGCCATCAATGGGCTAAAACCTAATTTAGTACTCCTATATCCATAGTTAATATAAAAAAAGTAAAAGTGTCAATTTGGAGGAAACTAAAATTTCCACTATAAATGCCTTCCCTAGATTAATATGGGTGAGCTTATTGACCTCGCACAAAAACCAACCTTAAGGTAAAATGTAGCCATCCAACTAGCCACCGGTGGAATAAAAACAAATGTTAGTACTTCTATGTCCATAGGTTATGTTGTTGTAAGTGAAAGCATCTTTATGGAACCAAGATAAAATTTCCATTATATAATGCCATCATTAGATTAATATAGGTGAGCTTACTGACCAGACACAAAGAAGAAACAACTTAAAAGTTGCAACATGACTAGCTAATTAGCCACCATTGTAGTTTGATAGGCGAAATGTGACTGGCTAATTAGCCATCAGTTTAGTTTAGTCAAGCAACCTGAAAGAACCAGGAAATATATTTCCTCCGCCGGTGCAACAAGTTGTTAAAGGTGAGCCGACTACCAAAGAAGGAAAAAGCTCTTCGGTTACTATATCACAAAGCCACCAGATGCTATAAGTTATTAAAGGAGAGCCAACCACCACAGAAGGCAACAACTCCCATGCTACTAGATAACAAGTCAAAAGAGACCATCTTGCTTCTGACTTCTGAAAGTTTTAGCACTGGTTTTTAAGTTGGTTGCGGACATGAAGTAATTATTTCGTCAGAAGAGTATCTTGTATCTCATGTAACCAATAATAAGATTTTAAGACTGGTTACTTCATCTAATTTCGTAACTTACTCTGAAAGAAACAAGTGCATTAGGTTAATGTGAGTAGCAGCATTTGGATGGAACCAATAAAAAAAATTCCATCACAGGATGCCAGGAAACTTTTTTTCTGTAGGTGACCTCACTGACCAACCACACAAAAAGGCAACCTTGAAGGCCGCTATGTGACTGGCTAATTAGCCACCATATCTCATTATTATTAACCATCATTCAAGTTCGTATGCAGTGAAAAAAACAGTCAGCACACCACAAAAAATGCGCATTTACGGAAACTGATGATCTGAAAGATGGTGAAAGCACCAGTTTTCCTTTACAATCTCTTCCTTCCATCTCATAGAGATTCTTGCAGAATATACGCCACAAAACAACAATTTCAACGTAAGCCTGATTTCTGCGGAGATCAAAGCCGATTGAGAAGAATTTGCTTGCCAAGATTGTAAGAGACTAAAAGAATACAAAAACCTTCTCATATATGGGCAATCCTCCATTATCTGAATCAATATGAACAAATGCCATCGTATTAGCAGCTCGTCAAGTTTAACCTCGTGAATGGTTCCGATAGCACTGATAAAATGGATGTAATCAAGCAATTTAATCATGATAAGCCACCCCTACGAGCACTCTAAGAATAATATAAAAACGATAAGTATTTATCATGGCTTTATAGAAGGGCATCTAATAATCGAGCAACTTATTGGGAATTTTGCATAAACGTGACCCTCATGGTTTTTTTTTTCTTTTTTTAATTTGTGTTATATACAACAACAACAACAACAAGCCTTAATCCCACTAGTGGGTACATGAATCCTTCGCTCCATTGTGTCCTATTATGTGTCAAATTCTCATCTAATTCAAGTACTAAGATCATTATTTATACATCTTAACCAAGTCTTTTAGGTCTACCTCTACCTTTCTTAACATAAGGCAAATCTAATGCATCTACTCTCCTAATCGGTCATCTGACGGCCGACGCTTTATGTGGCCAAACCATCTAAGCGACTCTCCTAATCTTATCTACCACCGGAGCTACTCCAACTTTTCCAACATACTCATTTTGCATTCTATCTCTAAGAGTAAAGCCACTCATCCACCTAAGCATCCTCATCTCAGAACACTTAACTTAGTCTTATGCTTTTATTGGCCAACATTCTCGCACCATAAGTCATTGCGTGTCTTACCACCATCTTATAAAATTTTCCTTAAGTTTAAGTGGAACTTTTCTATCACATAATAGCCGATGTATTCCTCCACTTCAACCATCCAACTTGAATTCTACTAATAACATCTCCATCTATTTCACCATCATTTTGGACAATAGAGCCTAAATATTCAATCGCCACTCTTATTAATGACTTGATCACCTAAAGTCACAACACTACACTAAAACTTCTACAACTAAAATTACACTCCATATATTCGCTTTAGATCTACTTAAACGAAAACCTTTAGACTCTAAAGTTGACCTCCATAATTCAAGTTTCGTTGGACTCTCTCTAGTCTTATCAACAAGAAGAATGTCATCAAGAAAAAAAAGCATACACCAAGGTACATCTTCTTGTAAATGCCTCGTAAGAACATCCATAACTAAAGTAAAAAAGATAAGGGCTTAATGTTGATCCTTGATGTAATCCAACCTAAATAGGAAAATATTTTGTCAATCCTCCTTGTGTTTGGACACAAGTAATGCTCTAGTATACATATCCTTAATGACTTGAATATAACCAATATTAACTCTTTCTCGTTCTAGAACTCTCCAAAGAACATCTCTTGAGACTTTATCATAAGCTTTCTCTAAATCAATAAATATCATATGTAGATCCTTCTTATTTTCTATGCTTCTCATCAAACCTCTTAACAAATGTATAGCATCCATAGTAGATCTACCCGCATGAAACCAAACTGATTGTCGAGAAACTTCAGATCACATCGTAACCTATGCTCAATTACTCTCTCCCATAATTTTAATGTATGGCACATTAACTTAATTCCTCTATAATTTGCACACTCTTGTGCATCACCTTTATTCTTAAATATAGAACCAACAAACTTTTCTCCACTCATCTGCATCTTTTAGTCTTTAAAATAACATTAAAAGATTTGTAAGCCAAGAAATTCCTTGATCTCCTAAACATTTCACATCTATTGGAATATTATCCTTCTGCCTTTTCCACATTTCATTTTCTTTTAAAGCTTCACTAACTTCGATTTACTAATAATGACGATAAAATGAAATTCTTATTTTGTTTAGGTATTAAGCTAAAATCAATCGACTTTCAGATCCTTCATTGAAAAGTTTATCAAAATATCTCATCCACCTATTTTCAATATCTTTTTCTAAGAAAAGCACTTTATTATTTTCATCCTTAATACCCCACACTTGAACTATGTCTTTACTTCTCCTATCTCTTTGGGCTAACTTATACATACATCTTTCACCTTCTTTGGTATCTAATCTATTGTATAAATCACTAAAAGCAAATTTTGCATCATATATCGCTTTCTTAGAATCTCTTGCGCCACTTTATATCTTTCCCAATTCTCCGAATTTTACATCTAAACCAAGTTTTATAACAACGCTTTTATTTTTTATCTTTTCGCACACTCGACTCCACCACCAACTATTCTTATTAAAAGAGTTTTTTCCTTTTGATTCTCCAAGCACATCTTTAAGAACTTTAATTTCACTTGATATTTTTCCCACATAACGCAAGATCTTTATGAACATCCCAAATTCTAATATCTTGTAGCTTTAAAAATATTTTTATTTGTGTTCTTTAAGTGTCCCCATCATCTAATCCTGGACAATAATTTAGTTTATTTTTCTCTTACAACCTTTCATCTTAAAATCTAAAACTAATGATGTTGGGTACTTAAAATTTCACTTGTAATGACCTTACAATCTTTACAATTTAAACGATCTATTTTTCTTATCAAAATAATCAATCTGGTTTTACTAGATCCATTTTATAAGTAATAATATGTTCATCTCTTTTCTTAAAAAAAAAAGTATTAGAACTACAAAATCATAAGAAAGAAAATCTAATATACCCTACCTTCTTCATTAGTAACTCCAAATCCATAACCACCATGAATACTTTTAAAATCTTCTACCACTCTACCAACATGTCCATTTAAATCTCCTCCAATAAATACTTTTCTTCAAGAGGTATCTTTGTATTAATCTAATTCTATTTTCTTTTACGCTTACCTCCAAACCTACTTGAGAGCATGACACTTATAACATTGATAATCTTAAGATCAACAATAATCTTTAAAGCTATAATTCTATCTCCACATCTATTAATACTTATAACATTATCCTTCAAATTTTATCTATAATCACACCTACACCATTTCTAATTCTACTTTTACCAATACCAAAGTTTAAAACCTAAACTATCAATCTCCCTTCTCACCAACCCATTTAGTTTCTTGAACACATAAAATATTTATCTTTCTATGAACCATAATATCTATTAATTCCATTAATTTACCTGTAAGAGTACCTATATTCCAAGATCCTAACCTAATTCTGGACTAATTCTCTTTGCATCCCATCAAAATGTGGGAACCCTGCTTATTTAACGCACTCGGCCATGCGCTTAGCACATTTTTTCATCAGATTGTTACAAATCGCCGCTCTGTGGGACGCCTCTAAATTAATAATAACAATGATTTAAAGGATTCATGTCATGATTATTTCGACAAATTTTACGCCGCCGCCGACTACCTAACGCAACCCTCCACTTTTGCATCGACTTGACCCAAGAATGGTAAACAATATATATATATATATATATATATATATATATATATATATATATATATATATATGTGTGTGTGTGTGTGTGTGTGTGTGTGAGTTTTTAGTTAAATTAGCTCAAATATCCTCCAAAAATAATACATATTTAATATTCTAATATAAATAAATAAATATGTAATTATATTTGATACATAAGTGATTCAATTTCGTCACTTTGATATTAACTCTTAAATATTTCAACACATAAGCTAGTTCACACTCTTAACTTGATTGATTGTGTCTAAATATTATATTTTAAAAAATAAAATTTTTATTTTTATTTATTTAACTATGAAATTGAAATGAAAATATCATTTTTAGGATCTTTTGAAATTTCTTTGAATAAGCTTATAAATAATATTTATTACTATCTATTATAAAAATATTTTCTCTTGCATGCACCTTAAAGTTATAATCCTCTTAAGGATTCATGATTATTTGAAGGGGGCATTAGCCAAAGTTTCGAGAAAGAGATGTCTATAAGATCCCAATGAAAGACAAACCTCACATAAAGTTGTTAGAGGTCATGTATAGAGATCACCTATGCTTCTTCCTCACATTGAATCCAAACAACCATACATCAATAAATTTATGAAATAAAAACAAGCACACTTCAACTTACAATCAGCCCAAATTGGAGTACAGGTATGCAACAACCTGACAAGCACGCCCAGTGAATCAGCTAAAAAAATAAAATTCCCAACCTCATTCCTATGCCAACAAATAAGCCAAAATATCCATTGGATCAAGTTATTTTTACATTTGCTAAAGCAGCTCATGACCCAACCAAGTCAATGAGCTCATAGGACTCATGCACAAGTGATAAAGATTTGAGTGTTTATACTTGGAAAAAATATTAATCAAATTTATTTGAACAAGCCTATTCTAGTTTACTTTGTAAATATAGATTTTATATATTTTGACATACCTACAAAAATTTTTAATAAAAAATGTGTATTTTTTAAAAGAATTATATGGGCTAGCTCGTAGTTTGAATGGCTCAATTCAAAGAACAAATTGACACAATTAATACTATGGTGGATTAGCTCATTTTTTATGGCTATCCAAGAATTGATTAAAGTATAATCATTAGCACATTAGAGTTGTAACTCTTGAATAAGTTAAGGATGATAGCAATTAATTTAACTAATGGGTCATGCTAGTTGGGGACTTCTTGTTGGGCGGTGGCATGCAGACTAGTGCAAGGATTGTTCATTCAAATTAATTCGATTCATTTTCTTAAAGTAATATTGGGTTATAGATTGCAATTAGATACATCACATATGGTGGATTTAAAGGGATTTGCAGCTTTTCCATGCATCCTTCAATGCACCATTAAATGAGGATGTTGTTTGGCCTGAGTTTGCCCTTATCCTTTCCTCTTAAGCGATGTTGTTATGATGGATTTCATCATCATTCAATTTAGATGGAGTGTCAATAATTAACCTGACAGGAACTCAACTTGAAAACTTTAGGTTTAGATTGACCCAATTAATTTTCAAGTCAAGTTTAGGTCAAACTATCTAACTCGTTTAAATTTTTTTGCGTTGATTCAACAACCTTAAATTGACCCTATTTTGATTCACCAACTTGAATTTGACCACCAATTTTAACTTTTCATCCTAAGATTGATGCAACTTTGATCTGTGAATTTGATTTTGACCTAAATAACAACCAAAATATGTCTAAATGGGTCAATTGGGTTTGGGTTCAATATGTATAATATTCAAATTGATTTGGTCAAGTAATTTATGTTCTATTTCAAGTCACCCAAACCCAACCTGAACTTGAATTGACACCCCTAGATTTAGGTATGATGTATTTGAATTCATGTTGTTCATGTGCAAATAACCTACGATGTCCATATTAAAATGAAGGAAGTTGATAACCAATACAAAGTAGGGAGAAATATGTATTATCAAAACACCATAGGATCAAGTAATGCTATGGATATGTTTCTAAATCAAAGAAGGAAATGTTACAAAAGAATAAGGCAACATAAACAAAATGATGGCATGGTTTAATAACATGCCCTCAACATTAAAAAAAGTAATCCTCAATAAATTAAAAATACACAAACCAGGATTTCAATCTAATCCTTACACATTTCTATTTATATGCATGCATAAATATTTTCTAACCATGAAAGTTACCTATACATTCCTCACTTTAACTATGATGAATAGTCATTATACAACAAAAATGTTCTTAAAATCATACTTGGTAATTTGGAGAGCAAAAGGCAGGAACTTGAGGGCACATTTATCATTTCAAGCACTGGATAATTCATGTGCCTGCATTAACCAAATACCTTAGTGGGTTGTTTCAGATCAGAAAGCTGATTTAAGTCACTTCAAAAATAAGAAAGCTTCCTCCAAATTTGAAACTGTTCTTTATCATAAATAACCAATCAAGTGGCAATGTTGCTAGCGCTCAAACAAAAGCAGGCCTGGTTCAAATAGAATGAGTTGGAGACCATTTTACATTCACCATAGAAGCACGTATCTTGAATGTGCTGAGTAAATATATACTTTCATTGTATACTAATTAAATCACAATAAACGACTAACAAACAATGATTATAGAGCATTCAAATTAAAGCATCCACAAGTTAACAAGCCCAAAATCAACGTAAAGCTCAAAGGATTTTTTTGCTTTGAAGCAGAAGTAAAACATCCCCTTTACTTAATTGAAGAGATATAAAGAAACAATGCAAAATATTATACAAATCAAATTTTAAAATGATCCATGACACTTTAGGTCTAAAATTAACAAACAAAAGTATCACCAACTAGTAAGCAATACAGCACACACGAGTGTAACTGATGAGCAATGTAGAATAAAAATCAACATTGAGCCATTCCATCTTCAACGGAGGAAGAGAAGTGGAATGTGCATTACATGCCATACAAAGTGACCATGAAGGTGCAATTCAGTCCGCTAATTTGAAGAGCATTATCATTAAATACAACACTTAAAGGTGTGTTTCATTGAGCAAAAAATAAATAAAAAATAGTGCATTTGCAAGTGAGAAACTAAGGAAACTAACAACTTTACAATCTACAACCTATGCGAAGTTCTATAATCAATCAACCGCTCTAACCCTCGCAAAGTCCCCAGGTCAACTTAGTTGTTCTGATCTCACACTGAATTCCAATTGGTTTGCTTTTCATGTCGATAGATGAAAGAAACAAAATGGTTAGCACTTTTTGAATGGAGAAGAAGGTAACATCTATTCTCAACAAGAAACTTGGATGTCAAAGTAGATCTAGTAAGGGAGCAGTTGAAAGACTCACTGAAACAAAAATAATATTAGAGTCCTGGAGAGGTGCGGCAGAGGGTACCCTGTGAGATGTCTCGACAGCTACGGGATGTCTCAGCCTAGACGTCAGCCTCGCCGCCGCCACCGCGCTGTGCAGCGGATACATGGATCCAGAACAGGACCCCAATTCCACTGGAGCCCTACGAAAAGGAATTCAAAACCGATAAAAACTTCTTGTAAAAAATAGGTGAATGAGATGAGCTAAAACCAAGTATCTGAATAAACCACCGAGAGAGGGAACGAAAGAGGCGAATGGGAGAAAGAGAGGCAGCTCCGACGTCTACCCCTGTAGCGGTCCGGGCGAATCCAGCGGTGAAGGATTTTGTTGGTGCGTGAGGCCGAGGGGCGATGTTTGCTTTGGAGAAGTGTGATCGGAAAGAAGACAGGGAGCTGCGGTTCAGACATCTAAAGCAAGTCAGCCATCGAGAAAGCTTGGATCAACGAGGAAGGCCGAAGAATAGGGTTTGAGAGAGTGGAAAATCTGGTCGTTGATGCAATGGGTTTGCCGGGGTTTACACATATATGCCACACAACTTTTATGTATTTACCGATATAATTATTTAGGGGGATTTACATACATTTTGTATTTATATCTAACAAACTTCAATTTTACATATATAACACAATCTTCAATATCAATCAAATACTAATTTTATTCACTTTAAATTTAAGCATAAGTGTATAAGAATATCTAACTTTGTAAATATGTAAATACAAAGAATTGTGATGTATAATCCTACTTATATTTCTATCATAACATTTATGTGAAAAAAAATATATATTTATTTTAAAATGATAATGATAAAGAATTTAATATAATATTAAAGATTTAAGCATTATATATATAAATATTAAATATATAATTATATAAGAATTATATGATATGTATATAAATATTAAATATATAATTATATAAAAATTATATGATATGTATATAAATATTTTATCTTTCTTTATAAAATTTATTTATTAGGGCTAACCAATGATGTGGTGTGAATGTACATCTTATTTAAATATTTAGTTTTGATAATTTATCTATCCTCATAAAAAGTTATATTAAGAAGTAAATATTTATTTTAAAATTTATATACATATAATATAATTATAAATTTATATATTTTTATTATTTAATATTTACTATTTAATTTTATAATACTTAAAATTTTAAATCACATTAAAAACATCATTTATATTAAAAAGTGAAATATATTTTTAGAAATGATTTTTTGATATAATAATGGCACACTAAAGTATTACATAAATAAATATTAAAGTTTAAGAATTAATTATATAATTGCATAAAAATTTAATAATATGTATGTAAATCTTTCTTAATACTAAATCTTTAATTAAATTTAATCTTTATTAGGTAAATGAGAAAAAATGTAGTTTTTAATAAACTTTATTGATATTAAAAAATTATATGTCATGATATTTATATTATGACATTTATTTTAATTATATGTGATATTTATTTTATATGTCAATACTATCTCTCTGTAATTATCTTGTTGTGTGTTAGAAAATTAGTTACCAGAATAAGAGTTTACGCTTTAAATTTTTATTATTAAATAAAGATACATATAGTTGTTTGAAGAATGAATAAGAAAACTAAAAAATTTTACATGAAAAATCCTCAAGAGGGGACAAATTACGTATCGAAAAATCTTTCACTGTATTGTTGAGTACAAAATTTTTTCGATAACGGATTACATAATTATATGAGAACTTAATGAGAATAATCATGACAGATAAATGATGGTTATTGTATAGTGTGACAATTAATATTGAACAAGATAATTAATAAGATCGATATGGAGATGATCATGGTTATTTAGATTGTAAAATGGTATAAGACGATATCTATTTTATCATTAAAGAACGATATAGCTAAAATGATATTTATGATGACCGGCATCAGCAGTGAGACCGGCCATGGTCATACGAAATATTAGGTGAATAGCGATAGGCAATATTGATGACCGACAATGATACGATTTCTGTTAAAGTATCGACGGCATGGCAGAGATGGTGACAGATGATTGTGGTACATCGATGATCAGTGGTAAGAATGGCATATTAAGTTTGGCTACAGTACGAATGCTTTCGATTTTCAACTCTCTTCTTTAGCAGCTCCTATGTGAATGATATTTATGAAGGATAACATTTATGATATGGCTCAAAATAATAATAAAGCACAAATTGATCGAAAAGCGATATGATTTTGAGTCAAAAATCGAGATCAAGCACTAAATATCATGGAATCTACATCAATCTTAAAACAACTCAAATATGAGTGTTTATAGTTAATAAGCGTCGACGATCTAACAAGCCTAAGATCTTAATTTCGATTTCATCGACATCAAATCTCAAAATACATCAATGATCGGAATCATCCGAGCGTCTCGATGGTCGCTTTACATGAACAAGAATGTCCCTCCTATCTATAAATAGACCTTCATTCCTCACATGAGGGAGGCAAAGGGAAGAAGAAAGGAGCAAACAAGCAAAAAGAAGAAAAAGAACAAGGGAGAAGAGGAAGAGTCCAAGAAAGGAAGAAGAGGAAAAGAAGAGGAAGAGTCCAAGAAGGAAGAAGAGGAGGAACCCAAGCAAGGAAGAAAAGGAAGAGTCTACGAAAGAAGAGAAAAGCAAGTGAAGGAAGAGAGAATAAGCAAGATCCTCGCAAGATCGACCCCAAGCAGATCAGATCTGTGGCGGTCATCAAGAGAGGATGGATAATTGAAGTGATTCCCAGATTGAGATCTACCATGAATACAAATGATCATTGTTACATAGAGATCTTCATATGCATGTAATCGTTATGAGAAGACTTTGTACTCAAACAGATACATAGGAAGCTTTTATCACAGTGTGGTTTTTCCCTCTTTTCGAGATTTTCCATTTAATTGAGGTCTCTTGTTCGCTTTAATTACGTGGCTTACAACAATGCTGGCATAAACTTTCACTCTATGATGATTTTTCTAGAGCAACATCGAAATACATGCAAGATTCAAACCACTTCATCGATGGCTCAAAATGATTCTCTTGATCATCGATGTATTTTAAGTATTTGAATGCTCAAATAAGTCAATCAAGAGATCTTGTTAGATCTTACTCGTCAAGATGCTTGATTTGATGATAAACACTTCATATTTAAAAACTATTTAGGGATTTAACTGATATCCCAAAGTATCCAATGGTATTTTAAGTGCTTGATCTGGACTAGTTTCGACTTAGGATCATATTGCTTTTGACATTAAGATTCATACTTTTACTAGTGGAATTTTTAGTGTAATATCAGTTGTCCCCTATTTTTAGATAACATTATCTTTATCATCCAAAAATATATGCCAAAATTTATAAATAATAAATTCTTCAATGAAATTTGTGAGTTTATTAACCATATAGTTTGAGAGAATAAATCTTCATGAGATTATGATCACAAGTGGACGGTGTAGCAGCCTTGAGATCGGATGCTATAAAGTCTCATGGTGCTAAGATGCCCGTGATTTGCAAATGCAACAAATTAGCAATTTTTTCCAATTTTTTCATTTCTTTTCCTTTTAATAGTGAACCACCCTAGTGCAAAGAAGACAAAACTCATATGCTCTAGTGTTTCTACATTGATGAGAAATCATAAGTTTAAGGAATAGGGTAAAAAAATTCTTTTCTTTTGTCGGAAGCTCGACCTTCTTCTTAAGAGAAGGTCATTAACGATCAAGCACAGTTTATCTGGTGAGGCTGATTTTCTTGAGAGATCGTGTTGACCGATGATGGAGGCGAGTAGTTCATACGCGAGACCATTTTCTAGAGAATCAACCGGTCTAGTTGGATCGGGTTTGGAGGTGATCAAGGGTCGTAGTTCATACGACGAGGCTCCAATTTTTTCTCGATAGAGGCGTCAATGCTCGCCGGACCCAAGTTTGAGCATCAGATCATTTTAGGCTTTTTTCTCAGAGTCATTAAATGTCCCCATCTGACGTATCCCTGGGAATAAAAAAAAAAAATAATAATAATTAGTAAAATATATTTATACTATTGTTGCTAGAAAACAGTAGAGTAAAAGTTTTGCCTTAACTTGTTGTGACCAAGTGTATCAAAGAGTGAACAAGAAAACTCTAGAATTTTATATGAAAACCTAAAAGAGGGAAAACCACGGCTAGCTAGTAAAATCTTCCACTATGTATGTTTTAGTACAAAATCTTCTCGATAATGGGATTACATTGCATGTGAGAAAGGAACATGTTATTTGACAACGATCAGGTTGTAGATAGTAGTAGTGATGATGGTGAACTATGGAGCAATCGATAAATGCGGGAACAATTACTGCAAAGCAGGGAAAAATCAATGGTAGAGTCATCATGATGGAGACGATAGATTGACACGCAAGGATCAGCGGCACGGTGGGGCGACGGTGGTTGACAATCAAGTGGCGACGATTGTGCTTGGAGGATCTTTAGAGCTCTCTTCTCTCTGCTTGGGCTCCTTCTCCTTCATTGGCCTCCCCTCATATGAGGAATGAGGGCAATTTATAGATTGGAGGAGTGGCGTCTCAGAATACATGCAAAATCAACCACTCCTCCATCGGACGGCTCATGATGATTCCTGATCATATGATGTATTTATATGAATGCTCAAATGATGTCGAATTACAAGATCTTTGGCTGAAGTCCGAGACGCTCGATTTGATTATAAACACTTCATATTTGAGAGCTTTTTAAAAATTTAACTGATGTCCCAAAGTTTTCAATGATATTTTAAATGCTTGATCTCGCCAATTTCATTATTGCTTTGCATCAATCGTGCTTACTAGAGAAATTTTAGGGTCATATCGCTTTCCCTATTTTTGGATGACATTATCTCAATCATCCAAAATATATCCAAATGTTTGAAAATAACAAATTCTTCAATAAAATTTGCGTGTCCAAAGCATTTTGAGGGACAAATCTTCATGAGAGCACAATATGATTTGCTGCAAGAGATGTGTCGCATGAGACAAGATTTGAGTTATGGACTCATTCGGTATGAGGCCACAAAGACAAAGTTTCGGTTGAATGAGTCGCAAGAAATTATTAGTGGGGAGTTTTATGCGAAGAAAGGTCATGGGCCATGGCGAAATCGATCGGGCGACTATGACAATGTTGCGGAGCTGAGGGAATGCGAACAGCCGGTAATGAGGAACACGCTGGCGCTGGTCAGCGGTACGCGATCAGTGGTGTCGCAGCCGAGCGAGCTGCGAGGAACGGTTGAAGGCGCGGCGATTTTAATCGCGTTAGCGATGAACGGAGGGTCCGATGGAACGACGGATTGGCAGCCATGCGGCCGAAGGATTGCGACGGGTGCGCAAGATGCCCACCGCAAAACGCCTGACCCATTTTCACCCGTTTTGACCCATTTTGAGCGGTTTTGAACAATTTTGAACGATTTTGGGCGATTTTGGACATTTTTTTTACCCTTTTGCCCCAAAAAGGAGTCTATAAAAACTCTCTAGGGCTAAGGGAAAAGGCACATTCTCTTCTTCTTGAGAGAAGGTCATTGAGGGCGAAGTCTGAATTCATAATGAAGAGGCGTTATTCGGCTAACCGGGGTTTGAGGCGATCAAGGCATGTAGTTCATAAGCTCGATTTTCCCGAAGAGACGTGACCGTCTTATTGGACCGACCGAGTTTGAAGGCGATCAAGGTAGAATATCGGGGTCGGTCAAAAGAGGCGTTATCGCCTTGTCTGACCGACCGCGAGGTTTATCAAGGCCATACCATCGCGAGCTCGATTTTCCCTCGAAAGAGAGTTGACTTATCGGACCGACTGGTTGAATCAAGACCACATATAAGTCCCTGCCTCAAAAGAGGCAATCAGTCGGCCGACCGTCCGTTCGGGCACAAGGAGACGAGGTGACGACGATCCACGATGCGGCCGCGATGGGCATGACGGCGACGGTGGTCGACGAGGATAACCACCGACGATGGTGGTGACCGCCAGATTGCCGCAATGGTCTGTAATGACTGCGATGGTGACGCCATGATGGTTGCGGCGACGGGGTGGTCGCAGCGCAACCGGCGCGAGACGGGCGACGAGTCCGTAGTCGGCGGATGACAACACGATGGCGGACGGCAAAATTATCCAGATCTGGACGGCGACGGTACGGCCAGCGAGCCACGGTCGCACCGACGGGCGGTGGCAAGCGTGGATGATTCGCGGCAATAAGCGATAATCTGAGATGCCAGCATGTGTGACCGGCCAAGATTGGTTTCGATGGTGGACGCGATGGCGCGGCGGGGTGGTCAAGCTAACGGCGATGGCAATACCGTCAATAGCTTTAGTCGGCGATGACGATGACTGCGGACCGCGAAGATTGCCATGAGTAGGTATGCAGCATGGTTACCGATGGGGTGGCCGCAATGGGGCAAATAGTCAATGCATAATCGGCGCGCTGGTAGTCGGCGATGACCGATATGTGGCGGGTGACCGCAAAGATTGTCACGATGGTCGCAGCGTGATTGGCGTGACGGGGCAGCAAGCAACCGGCGAATGAGTCGACGGCATAATTAGCAGGTCGGCGATAACCGCCACGATGGGGATTTTTGACTTATCCGAGGTTATTTTTCTGAGTGTTTGCTCGATGACGTTGACCCATATGGAAGAGGTTGAATTGAATCCGCTGAGAATTTTTGACTCATCTGAGGTTGTTTGTCAGTATTACCGACGCGTTAACGCAATGGAAGAGGTTGAATTGAAGCCGTGAATTTTGACCCATCCGGAGATTGTTTGTGAGAGTGTTACCCGATCGAACTGTATGGAAGAGGTCAATCAATCCGTGAGATTTTGACCCATCCATGGTTGTTAGAGTGTTACCCATGACGTTAACTGTATGGAAGAGGTCAATTGAATCCGAGATTTTGACCCATCCGAGATTGTTTGTCAGAGTGTTACCCGATGACGTTAACCTGTATGGAAGAGGTTGAATTGAATCCGCTGAGGATTTTTGACCCATCCATGGTTGTTTGTCAGAGTGTTTGCTCAATGACATTAACCCAATGATTAACATATGAGAGGTGAATTGAATCCCGAGGATTTTGACCCATCCGGTTTGTTTGTCGAAGCGTTACGGCGACCCATGGAAGAGGTTGAATTGAATCAGAGAATTTTGACCCATCCGGTTGTTTGTCGAGTGTTACCCGATGACGCACCGTATGGAAGAGGTCGAATTGAATCCGAGGATTTTGACCCATCTCGTGGTTGTTTGTCGAGTGTTACCCGCGTTAACCGTATGGAAGAGGTTGAATTGAATCCGAAGATTTTGACCCATCCGGGTTGTTGTCGTGAGTGTTACCGGCGACGTTAACTGTATGGAAGAGGTCGAATTGAATCCGCTGAGGATTTTGACCCATCCGAGGTTGTTTGTTAGAGTCTTTGCTCGATGACGTTAACATGACGCAACTATAAGAGGTCGAATCAATGGCGAAGATTTTGACATATCCGAGGTTGTTTCTCAGAGTCTTTGCTCGATGACGTTAACCTGTATGGAAGAGGTCGAATTGAATCCGCCGAGGATTTTTGACCCATCCGGTTGTTGTCAAAAGTATTACTTGATGACGCACTGAAGAGGCCGCGAGAAGTCCACCAAGGACCTTTTGACCTATCTTAGGTTGTTTGTCGAGTGTTACGATGACGTTAACTGTATGGAAGAGGTGGGAAGTCCACCAAGGACCTTTTGACCTATCTAGGTTGTTTGTCGAGTGTTACCATGACGTTAACTGTATGGAAGAGGTCAATTTAAACATCCGTTTGTGGTTGTAGCCAAAGTTGCTCCTTAACCTTGGTCTTTTTCATTAGTATTGCTGACTTGCTTCTCTAACTGATAATCAATTAGATATCCAGAATATCGATTTGGATAATCTTTTGAGATTAAGAATTGCCCCCCAGTTTTTGACAAAATCTGAAAGAACAAAGTTTGATGAATCTTCATTCTTCACTTGCGCTCCTTAAATGCTTAAAATGCTCCACTTCGATGGTGGTTTTGATCTTGTTGGAAATCTTGGTTGTCAAACAAGATGAAATAATGGAAATCGGCCACATACGACCAAACTTATGCTAGAAAATCATGGTAGAGTAAAGTTTTCGCCTTAGCTTTGTGAAATCCACACACAGTGTATTTAAAGAGTGAACAAGAAAACAACAAAATTTTTTACGTGAAAATCAAAAGAGAAACCACGGCTAGCCCAAGAAAATCTTTCCCTATGTATCTGTTCGAGTACAAAATCTTCCGATAACGGATTACTGGATTGCATGAGAAAGGAACAACAGCTATGTGACAACGATCGTTGTAGTAGTGATGATGGTGAACTGCGGAGCAATCAGGAAAACGGGAACAATTACCGAAATGCGGAACAATCATTGATAGAAGTTATCATGATGGAGAAGCGAGATTGACAAGACAAGGATCAACGGCGGGCGTGGCCGGCCGGTTTGACACGTCAGTGAGACGATTTGGAGGATCTTTAGAGCTCTCTCTCTCTGTTTGGGCTCCTTCTCCTTCACTTAATCTCTCATATGAGGAATGAGCTATTTATAGATTGGGAACGCGTCTCAGAATACATGCAAAATCCAATCACTCCTCCATCGGACGCTCATGATGATTCCCTTGATCATATGATGTATTTTGTGTATTTGAATGCTCAAATAATGTCAGAATTGTAAGATCTTTGGCTTGTTAGAACCGGCTCATCGAGACGCTCGATTTAATTATAAACACTCCATATTTGAGAGCTTTTTAAGAATTTAATTGATGTCCCAAAGTTTTCAATGATATTTTAAATGCTTGATCTCGACCAGTTGCCGATCACTCAAGATCAAGATTCGTCCTTCAATTAGAGAAATTTTCAGGATTATATCAACTATATATATGTAAAAATATATATATATATAACATAGATATATTTATGTTATAAATATATATATATATATATATATATATATATATATATATATATATATATTTATATATATTATAAATATAAATAGATATTACAAAAAAAAGAGAAAAATAAAATAAAATAAAAAATAATGTTGTTAGTAATATATAAAAAAAGAAAAAAAATAAAAAGGTGCCTTACCTATGTTCCGCCAAAACAAATTCCTCACAAAGCCTCGTTTGTCTTAAAAGAATTCTAAAATTCAAAATTTGGCTTCAACCATTCCTCTTAAGAAACTCGGCTTTCGCTCAATTTTCTCCCTAACCGAAGAAACCGTTCTCCCACCCCTCTCCTCCCTCAACCATAAGGAGAAAATGACATGCATGAAGAAACTTACATAACTCCTCCCCCCACTCTCTCTCTCTCTCTGCTTATTTCGCTGGTGAGCGCCCACCGCAGAGTCTCCCGCCGACGCCATCTTATCCGTCGACGCTGGACCCATCGCCCTCTCATTCTCCATGTGGTCTGATTTCTTCGCCGCCCGAAAACTCACGGAACGAGCACCACAATAATAGCACTTACAATGGATACAATGTGAATCCAAACCAACAATCAAGTAACCCATCAAGCAACAGCAATACATTTTATGGTGGATCAACTACAATATTTCTTTGGATACGGTCAATTCAACCCATACATCCAAAGAACCATTGGAGCAACAACAATACATCATTTGGAGCTTAATGTGTGAGTTAATCTTAGCCACATATTCATATCGCGGATATCCTTCAAATTCAAACCGAGTTACTAGTGGAATAAGACACTTCTTGTCAAGCCTCAAATCCCCAGTTATCGAGTAGTACATGAAACAACAGCAGAGAAAGTTGCAGTGGATTTCCTCAGGCGAACAATGGTTTACCTTCCCACGGTTAGACTCAGAATGCTAGTGTGAACCTGAATAATGGCTATTCGGGTAAAAGCTTGGAAGGATCTTGTGTGACAGAGTCCGACCCATTGGACATGTCCAAAGAAGCGAAGGCGAGATGGTTTTGTCGTGCTCAAATCAAGGATATTTGAACTTAGCGATACTGCAAGATTTCTCTCAAATTATGCCAATGAGGAAGGGAGTTAACAGGTTTGTTGTCGGAGAAGAGGAAGACTCCTCTTGAGAAGAGAGCATCACAACAATAAGAGAAGAAGCTTGTTGTTAGCTCGAACTTGAGAAAGATAAATAAGAAAAGGATTTTAATCATTTTCCGATTAACGGTTGTAAGTTGGTTTGAAGACCTTGTCATGCTCGAGAGAGACGAGATAAAATCAAGCGTGATGACATCAATCGCTACGCCAAGAGGCATTATGAAAAGCCAAAACACCATGCCCCTAAATGGAAATGATGTCGGGATGCTACCGAAATTTCGTCAAATCTTTTGACTTAGAAAAATGGGAGAATGAAATGGGCTAATTTAAGAGCGCTAAATAAGAAAACATGGAGCTAATTTTATAGCGTCAAATAAAAAAATGGGGGAGCCTTTAAAACAAATATTGGAAAGAATAGAATATTCATTTAAAATCTAAGTAAAATTTGGGAGAGGCTAATATTAAACTCACAAACTCTAATAGCTATTCTCTATGGCTTAAAGGGAAGTAATGAGTGAGTTATCTTTTCTTAAATTCTCAAAATTAGGCAAGCTTTAATTGAGAATTTGGGGGGACTAATGCCAAACTCATAACAAACTTGCAATAAACTCAAAATTTGAGGATGAATCCAAAATGGGTTTAATAATTCTTATATGAATGTGGAGGTGATTACTATGCTTGCTGATAAACATGAGTATGGCTAAAGCAACAAATACTAAAATCGGTATAACTTATCAAAATTGATGTAAATTGAGCATAATCAAATTGGGAGAAATATAAAAACTCAACAAGTAAACTAAGTGCCACTAGTGTATTAAACTACAATCTAAACCAAAATACTTTCTTCGCCACCGGATCTGCAACCCTTTGTACAAGCAGACAAAAGACGATACTAAATCAAAATCTACAAAAATCATAAGGCCTCCTTTAATCAAAAATTAATGAATTTCATCATAATTATGATTTTCAAGAGCGATAATTTCATTAATTAGATAAAATTAGTTAAGCTATAAATTCCTGCATGTGCTCGGACATAGAGATTTCAAGTGCAAATTTTAATATCTGAAAAAGCTACACATGCTAAATTTGAAATTAAATGAAAATACAAAATCAATTTCATAATTCAAAAAAATAAAAACTACCTAAATTCTTAAATACACCCGCATGTGCCCTGACACTATGCTGAATGCCTAAATTCAAGTGTTTGAAGATGTTGCGCGGGTTGCTTCCCAGTTTAGTCTTAGAACTGGGTCCGGGTTAACAAAATATAAAAACTTATAAAAAGCGTTTCAAATCAGTGAAATATCTAAAAAACTGATTATGTCAGGTGATAGTAGATCTAATCCTCTGTTAGCAGCTAAATAAAGTTGACAAGATCTAACGCTCTTAAACATATTCTAATTAATCAATTTTCAAATAGCAACCTGAAACTCCTTAAATGAAATTATATCAGTTAAAACTTAAATCAAATCAAATCCAATCTATCCACCTTCCGCAACTGTTTGTCGGGGGTGACAAATTAAGAAAATTATAACTCATAAAGGAGTCAATGTCAAATCAAGTGTTCTGCTATATTCACTCTCAATCAATCTCTTGCTAGTAAAGACATGACCCGTGTCCTCTGAACTACGTGGCTTAGCCAGTAGGCTCAGATGAAATAGTTACGACCAGAGTCCTCTGATCGAGTGGTTTGGCTAGTCCAGCTCCATTATATTACGATCATGATCAGGTATACTCCCAACGCCTTTGAGTTGTGAATCATGGGTATACTTGATAGGGCAAACAACCCTCTAAGGTAAACTTAAGACTGTCTCCTTAGACAAACACCACCCGATCTACAAGGATTTCTTGGACGATGTAACCCATGTGTTGCTGATGAGGATCCTTCTGTCAGGTTGGGTCGACTACCTCCTCTGACTAAGTAGACTAGGGACCGCGACTACCCGGGATGACGGAACAATGGGATCTAGATCGGGCACGTCATCATTCCCCCAACCATTCGGTTTAAGCTATAATGATGAATTTCATATATCAAATTTTAAAACTCTATATGCTGCTACTATATGCTACGCATTAAGTGATCTAATGACTAGCCTTAATCGAAAGTTCTCTCTCACTTATTGAGAGGGGTAATTAACTATAGGGGCTTGTGCTTATAGGAAACTTGGAACCAGATCTAAAGTCCTCACAAAATGAGGATGAAATCTTTGGGTAGTGTCTTATCTACTATCTCATCTGCCTTCTGAAAATTACACCGACACTTTAAAACACTCTTCTTAAGAGGTGAATTTGAGCCCACTGATTTTCGCCATGGGGACAAGATTCTCTTTCCATCTTTGGTTAGTCGAATTTAAGCTATAGTAGTAGTGGAGCATGATAAAATTGATATTTAAAATCAATCATCAATGAAATAAAATTTAAATCAATCATGTTCTTATGATTAATCTATTTGTTATGTATATCGATGGATCTTCAAAACACCATTTATCATGCAGCTAGGTCACGGAGCCATTATTTGCTACTAACGCCGTAATCAAGACTGAGGATGTTAGAGCTACTATTCAATTTGATAGTGTAGACTTCCCAACTATCATTGTAAATAATCCTCCACCTGAAGCATCTGCATATTGTACACACCAACCTGTGCATGGGAGGAGAACGACTAAAATGATCGTTGTTGTTATTGAGGTTCCTCAAAAGAGCCTTTGTGCTTAAAAGATTGATTTATTTTGAGGTGTCAGTCATGAAGAGAACCTTCACTGAGCAGAAAGTTTCAGTCATACCTGTGAATGCGACGACCATGCCAGTTGAACCTTTCGCACTAATAAGGCATGATATAGAAGCCTCCTCTTCTGAAGGAAAATTGAGTAGAAGGCAAAGGAGAGAAAATACTAAACTACCAGCTCAGTAGTTGCTATCTGAATCACAAGTCATACAACCAACCTTACAACCAGAAGCGAGTATTTCTACCCCACAATAAATTTGAAAAATTTTGAGATGGGTGAAAAGGAATAGCTCTACTAGTGATGTTAAGCGGTGTTTTTGGGCTCAACAGTAGTCAGCTTCAACCTTTCTGCAGAAATAATGTGAAGCTCTATCTACTCGAGCACATAGAGTTCTGAAGGTTGTTAAGGAAAAATGTCTTCTAAAGAA
Source organism: Cymbidium sinense (assembly GCA_021442155.1). Lineage (NCBI taxonomy): Eukaryota > Viridiplantae > Streptophyta > Magnoliopsida > Asparagales > Orchidaceae > Cymbidium > Cymbidium sinense. The sequence goes on along the minus strand of CM038223.1, from coordinate 101,642,845 downwards.
CAAGTATCAAATGCCAATTATCAAAGAAGCCAAAAATGCTCCACTATAAAAGCTACAATCAGTGGTTGTAAAAGCTCAAGACCCTTCTAAGTAATTCCTACATGGTGAACATCGGGGCGTGACACTTGAACTGCGTGTTTGGGAATCGTTATCAAAAGGCCCCGGTAGAAAGAAAAATAAATATAGAGGCCAAAGCCTCAAGAAAAAGTTGCGACACAGAAGCTTCTTCATATGGAAGCAAGCTAATGTAGAGGCAGTGTGCAAAGAGAAATACTGAACTGATGCTCAACAACCATTATTCAAGCAAAAAAAATTGTAACCAAAGAGCCATAAATGAGTATTTTAATCCATAACAAGTTTGACAGCCTAAAGATGGGTAAAAAGAGATAGCTCTACTGATCAAATCAAACAATCCTTTTGGACCCGACAACTTCAGATCTCAGCTTCTCTAGTGAGAATTTGAAATTGTATATGCAAGAGTGCATCAAGTTCCCAATGTTGCAAAGGAGAAAGGAATGATAAAAAGAAAATATCAAAGTCCAATCAATGAGTCCAGAGTTGCTCCTTCAAGGAGACCACCTCCAACAACCCTGACAAGATGTCAACTAATTCAAGTCCCGCACGATGAACATCGAGGAGTGACACTTGGACCACAGATCCAAGAATCCACCATCGAAAGGTCCCTACAAATAAGTGAGCAAATTTGGAGGCCAAAATCTCGAATTAAAATTTCTTTATAAATAGACAACAACATGACATCTAGACTGTACTCCCATAAAATCCACTCATCATGCTAAAGTATTTGGAGCTGAAACAGTCTTGCCACTTGAAGTTGAATTACCTTCACTCTGAGTAGCCATTCAACACAATCTCACTCAAGATGAGAATGTATGTCTACGGATATGAGAATTTGATGGACTTGACTAGGTCAGACACTAAGCTTAATAAAATCTAGAATTCTATCAAACAATTTGATGAGAATGTATGTCTACGGATATGAGAATTTGATGGACTTGACTAGGTCAGACACTAAGCTTAATAAAATCTAGAATTCTATCGAACAAAGAAGTCTAAAAGCTCCATCACTATATGTTATCTCATAATATTACCCTCATCTCAAGGATCGATCCGCTGAGGTACTTGATGATAAGATCAGCATTTAAAAAAGTTACTGCTGACCGAGTGATTAACTTTTTCACGCATAATATAGTCTATAGATTTGGAGTGTCACCGAATAATTTTTAATAATGGCACAGCTTTCAAAAGTGTGAAGATTTATAGATTCATCGATCGACATAAAATTGATTGGTGATACTCTTCAATATATAATCCAAGAGCGAATGGTTTGTCAGAGGCTTTCAACAAGATAATGGTCAAACTACTCAAGAAGATTCTCACTAAAAATAAGAGAGAATGACATACCAAGCTAGTAGAGGCTCTATGGGCGTATCAAACTACTTACCAAGGCCCAAAAGCTCCCTATTCATTAGTATTTGGGCTGCGGTTCTTCGCTTGAAGTTGAGTTGCCTTCACTTCAAGTAGCCATCCAATATAATCTAACTGAAGATTAAAATGCCCGTTTGAGAATGAAGGAACTCGATCCTTGATGAAGTTAGAATGAAAGCTCATCAAAATCTGGAAGTCTATCGAGCAAAGATATCTAGGGCTTTTGACCATACAGTGCGACCCCGAACATTCTAAAAAGGAGAATTGATTATGGTGCTAAGAAGACCAATTATCCCCAATCAAAAATTTGGTGGCAAATTTGAGCCTAACTGAGAAGGCTCTTTTATCATTAAAAGTATACCAAGGAGGGGCATACCAACTTATCAACCTAAAGGGTGAAAGATCAATATCACCAATTAATGGTCAATACTTGAAAAAGTATTATACTTGATGATCACATTACCAAGGTATAATAGAAATCCCCATGTAAGAAAGGGGACATTTTTTTAAGTATATTCATTTAGGTTGACATCGTGCTTCATGCCGAGATCCCTAAATAAATATACTCCATATGAAAGACTCTTTCGTGAAAATTTTCCTGTTACATAGGGGGCATTTTTAAAATTTTATATATAGAATGAAATCAATGGTGTATGTCAAAATTCCTTTTAAAGTATGTCAATTCAAATATTAAAGTATTTATGTACTTTCTTATCTTGAATATTCTCTTAAATGTACTCTAAAATTTCCCTTGCAAGATAGGAGATATTTTTTTAGTTTATATTAAATTTATTTGAGTTGACATCGTGCCAAAAGACGAGATCCTCAAATATATTCTTATTCAGGTTGACATCGAGCTTTACGTCAAAATCCCTGGATATATCCATAATTGTTACTATTAAGTTGCAGAGTATTTTAGGAATACAAAGAACTTATTTCAATGCATGAAAGGACAATCCTAAATGGCAAGAAATTTATCTCCCAAATTTGCCAAATTCTGGAGATTAAGTCAGAAGAATTCCTAATTTCGGAAACTTTAATCAACTTAGTTAGAGAAACATCAACTTCTACATCCTGAAGTCTAGGACACGCATAGGTTCTAAAGGTCGGACTCAATAAGCCCATAAATGGCCGAGTTGCTGACGCTCTCTTCACTCAATAAGCGCGAGAGTGAAAGAGCCCCATTCTCCATCGATGACAAAACCACCAATCCACTTATAAGTCAAGACTGGGTAGGTTAAAGGTCGAACTCAACAAGCCCAAATATGGCATAGTTGCTGACGCTCTCCTCACTTAACAAACCATAATAAAAGGTCGTAGTGAACGAGCCCTTGCTTGTCAGTCCAATGATGATAGATGTTCAATCTTAAATCAGATCCAACTTAATGATTACAAGCAACCAAGATTTAAGAGATCTATCTACTTGATCTATAGATCAAGGCAATCCGAGGAAATGCTCAATTCAGAGCTACCTCAAATCAATATATATTACCTGCAATGTGATATTTCAATCTATTCTTAAATGATCTGATCAAGCTCAAAGCACAGATCAAACCATATCCTCATCAAGTTTGTTAAAATAGAAAGCACAGGACCGAGGAAGCAATTTCATAGTTCATACAAAGCCGATGGCTAAACTAAAAAAATTTTATGATTATTTAGTCTATTAAAACACACGGTGCCAGATTAATAACTCAACATTGACCCTACATAAGGAAGGTGGATCCATATGTATCCTTCAAATCAAATCAGCGGCACGGGGTTTATGGAGACATACACTTCCTGACAAGTTAATGTTGATAAATCAGGTCAATCCTTCATCAAGTCCGTCAAGCTCAAAGCTAGGACAGAAGAAATTTCAAATCCGATCAAGCACAGATAAACTGATTCTTTAGCGGAGTCCTTCATCAAAATCAGCAGATCAATTCATACATCAAACCCAACCAAGCATGAAGCGGGTTGAGAAACTCAAATGTGACACAAAAGAAAGAGATCTTCCAAAACCATTGAAGCATATAGTAGATGGTGTAAGAGCTCTTATCAATCGACAAGTCAATTCGTCAAGCGTCATTTAGCATACTCTAAATAAGGTAGTACACTAATGATAAATCCTATCAAAGCTCCATAAACTATTGCAATCGAAGCTAAAATAATTCAAGTTTGGTAGCCAACATACAAATTAAACCCAAAGCACAAAGCATACAAATTAAATCCAAAGCACAAAGTATATAAATCAAGCATAGAGCATAGATCAAAGTTGATTTCTTATCAAATTCCCAAATACAAAAGTATAGAAGTAATAGAAGAACACTGATATCCACTAATACAATAAGATGATACATGGCTGATAAAAAAGTACATTATGGAAGCCTGTGGCTCCTCAAGTTATAAGTTATTAGCTGCACTCTCTAGCAGCAGCATCAGTAGCTCTTGTCAAAGCCACCTCAGCATCTACCATAGCTTGATGTGATGTAGATGCTCTGCTCTGAAGCTCTCCTATCACCGCTCAACCTGCGACTCTCGATCTGACATCAGCCACTCAAAGAAGCATATATCAAACTCGATGATCATGTCATAGAGTGCACTCTCCTCAAACATCATGTGCTAGGTTAATCATCTCCTACGAAGCGACCGCCTCAAGCTCTGTGAAGTGCTTGAGTGACAATATTGAGTAATCTCAGGGTAGATCAAGAACTCTATGTCTCTACAAAGAGTCTCTAGATACTTGAGAACCTGCTTCTCCAAGCTAGTACGAGTTAAAAGGTCCAAAGCAATGTTCGCATAAGACATGAAGCTGTCCAATGACTCCAGTGTGTCCAAGGCAATCCGTGAAACCACATCCCTCAAAAACACCAAGCCACAATCCCGCATGCTCTTATCACGTGGATTTGGCCTCTAAGGATATTGATGGTAAATCTCAGACTCATAACCTACATTGCAAAGAATGAATGAAAATAATCAGCATAAAGCAGAGCAGTAAATATAAAAGAGTGCCACTAAAGAATAAAGAGAGAAAGAAAATACATGAACATGGCGAATCTGACTGAACTGGTGTATCATAAGCAATCTAATCCTCGAAGACCCTCACTATCTGATGAGCTCTAGAGCTATATGTTGGTTCAACAGAAACTTTTCTAGGCATGAGATCTCTCACCTCAAAAGTCTCGCTAGGACAATGAACAAAGTCAAACTTAGTAGAGAAAAGTGGCTCCATAGAAGGAATAGCAAAATCTAAAGTGACAGTATCAAAGGCGACACGTGGCTTCAACTCCATAATATCTCCAAGTCTTTACGACACTATGGCACTTCATCAAGTCATAAACCCGATGGAAGTGGAGTGGCATTGAAGCTTAAACATGCTCTAGAGGTCGACTACACCTACGTTTATGAGCTGGTGAAGAAATCTCAATATAGCTAAGAGCAGAATCCCTAGCTCTAACTCTACTATGAGGAGTGATGTCCTCAACCCTAACCTTCTCGTCAACTGGCGCATCTATCATGAATCACATCAAAATATCTGATATATTGAATATATTTTAACAATGCAATGAAGAAGATGATAGAAGTATGGAAGGAGAGAAAGATAGTGATCATACCTCTAGTGCTACTATCTCCTGCCAATGGTGTGCGATGATTGGTCCTCTAACCTCGAGAAATTCCCAAAGACCTCACTGCGATATCTCTTCCGCCATGCTCAAAAGAACCAAAAGACATGTACCCTTGTGGCTCTATGGAGGAGCTATCCTAAAATGAGAGAGAGCAAGTCTCAATAAATGTAGTCAAACTACGTAAGCGATAATAGCATGTTTCAAGAGGCCTAGTCTTCCCGACATCTACTATCCCACGGGATGAATGGTGGCCATCATGAGTTGTACCTTGATAAAATCCAAACTATCGTGCAACACGATTGGGCTGGTAGCCCTCAATAATAATCATGACCAAACACAGCAACCTGACTCAAATAGTACTTGGTCACTCTCAATATTCATCGACTACAAAGTAGTGAGACTCTACCACTCTCATCAAAGCCATCGATAAGACCAATCTCTATAAAGTCAGGTGGCAAACCAACTGTATCCGGCTGGTGAACTAGCAAGAATCGATCACTAACCAATGAGGTGCGAAGAAGAACAAACGTATATGATCCCTCTTAAAGGTAGATGGCCTGTTGAATAACGTGGGATATCGTCAAAAGAAAAGTATCTTTACTCAAACATGCATAGGCTCCATATATATGAAGGTGAATCTAAGCATATGAGTAATGTCAAGGCAATGTAACATCACTATGAATCGCCTCAAAATCCCAAGAACTCGTAAACTCTCAGCTAAATTTGCTAATGAAATCCACCCATAAAATTACATTTGGCTAATAGAACAGGTATAAACTGTCATGGTAGCACAGATGCAAAAACCAAGTAGCTATGAACCTACTAAGAGTAACTCCTCGCTCAAATCGTATAGGGAGAAGAGTACCCAAATAAAGAAGATCTACGGTATCCTCGGACAAAGCCGGCGATACTCCCAATTCAAAAGGATCATGTAGCAATACAAACTCCTCAGACAAAGCATGCTCCTATAAGAAACTCTGAATCCATATATCCACGGGAAGTGTAGCACGTGAATGCTTAGAATATCCCGAAGCCTTGAAAGTTTGGTGGTAATGGCTCAAAAGATCAATATAAGCTAATGGCATGGCTAATCTACCTCATCGATCACCATCAGTTGAAGGCTGTCTGAGAAATAACTCTTCGTCAGGTGGGACACACTCATCATAGTAGTAACCAAATACTGGGAGTCCTCACACAGTCTATAAGTCCCAAAGTGTGACTGTCAACTCCTCTGAGCCTATCCAACATGTGTTGTGTTTAACGTCACAAAACTCCACAACTCCGTAAGCCCAAGCAGGGGGAATGCCACTAAAATCAAATATAGACACATACATTACCTCATAAATGCCAGTTGTCCATAAGGTGTCTCTGTGAGCCCGCAAGATGTTCATAGCCCATGTAACATATCCATGAGTAAGACTAGGTTTCTACCAATGGATGAATCTTGAAGAAAGTCCCCTACTGTAGGCGATGGTGGCTCGAAGTCTAGGCTGTCGTCACGCCAATGTTGTCGGCGGTAAAATATCACAATATCCATAACTGACCTGAGCTACTGTGTCATCCAGGTAATTGTAGTCTCTGTATTTCAGCTCAGTGGTAGACACCCAATCTACGAGATCCTCAAAAGCAAGAGAGTCTGAAGCATAGTCAGGAAGTAGGGGGGATCATGCAAAGAAGCCCTGTAAAAATCATGTCCTCTCAACATGTCGGTATGCTGCTCGATTCTATCCCTAATATCGGCATCTTTGTGAGGATCATGTCTATCAATATCCAGCCAAATAGCATCTTCGCTAGGCTCACTAGGAGACAAGTCGTCTAATCTCCTCCAAGCAAACATCCTCCTGTTAAATGATCAGATGAAATCATGAAACACATATAAGAATTTGGGGTGAAAGCTTGACAACATATAAACAAAGAGAGAATAAAAATGCTACACTAAGAAAACGTAAATTAGCTCATATCACGATTGCATGCGTGCTTGTTGGGGGGCATTTTCTTCTCGTATCCCTTTTTTTTGGTAATAAAAAAAAGAAAAAATAATAATAATAATAGTGAGCAAATATATTTATAATATATGTATATATATATATATATGTTATAAATATAAATATATTACAAAAAAAAAGAGAAAGAAAATAAAAAATATTGCGTTAGTAATATATAAAAGGCAATTTTTAAAATTGAATCTGAGTTAGAATGAATTAGCTAATTAAGTATTAATAAAAAAATTTAAGAATAGGTATAATTAAATTATTGGTGGGCGTGCCAGCCGCCCGTCAATTTCGGCGTGGCGTGGCTCATGAAAAGGTGGCCTTAATTGGGCAGGCCTCTCAGTTTGAAGCCTCATTAGTGGGCTCAGCCCCTGAGTGTAGTTAGGGGTCCCGTCCTATTAGAGTGATCGACCCGTCGATATCTTCTGTTTTTTGCTCGATTCTTGAAATCCTTCCTATTCGTAGGAACTCAGGCCAATGAACCACGGTCCTCCCCTCGGAACTTGGAGGCGTGTCCATTCTTGGCGAAGAAACTTTAAACAAGCGGGGCTTAAAAGGGACCGCTTGTATTAACAACTTGTATTGAAGCATTAAAAGAGAAGCATATTAATAACAATCATGATGAGGAAAAGTCTTTAAATGTGAGTGTATTTCAGTTTGGTCTAGTTCAAATGTACATTATGTAGACAAATTAATAGATTGTTAAATTACTTGTATTGTGTGTATCCTTATAAGAAGTTATTTTTTCATTTATGAGCAATGTGCTGGTGGCTATTTTTATATGAGAAACAATTAGTGTGCAAGAAGATTGGTTTTGGTGCCATGAAATTTAGGATGCATGGTGGTGTGATTAAAAAATTAATTTGATTAATACATTTTGTATCAGGATGAGGCTATTTTTATGACATGTGTTTTTAATTTGATGCATCTTATTAACTTTTTTTATATTACTATTAGACAATACAACTAAAATCTTAAGAAAACTAAACTATTACATAGATATACCTAAACCATAAGATTTTAGGGGCATTGATATACATAGCACACAATTCTTATATATTTACATATCTAACATCTAAACTTTTATATTTACATAAATAACACATAATTTTTTAATATTACATCAAAATAGCACCATTTTATTTTTTTGAAGTGAAATGCACCTTATGATGCATAGGAAAAGTGCTACTTTTGTAAATGCATAAGAATTATGTGCTATATATATATCTAAATTTTCCTATATTTTAATAAGTATAATTATGGCAAAAAATGTATTAGCATATCTAATAGTTTATTTGCCGCATCTTGATATAAAATGTTTTAAAATAGCTTGACATAATTTTTTTCCATTTTCAGCAATTCACATTATAATTATCATATCATTCAATTATATTAACAAGGAATTATTTTTTTACGTTCATTTAATGCTATATGAGGGATTTATTTGTTTCACTATTAGGTATATACCAACTAATAATAAAGTAGGTACATTTTAAATATTTAAGTAGGATGAATAACATACGGTCCCTTTTAAGCCCCCGGCCGTTTGTTCAACTTAGTGTTTTGATGAAGATTTGTGTCAATTTGACTTTAGCTCTTTGTTCTTCGATCAATATCTTATCATGAAGTTATCTCATATTCCCTTTGAGATAAATCTTTTTTTGATGTATCTTAACACTATTATATTTGCGATTCTTTTGGATGCGATGGCGGAGAACCCACCGCCATGGCGTGGCGTAGGCGTTAGGGAGGCCGACCCACCATTGGCGGGCACTGAGGTTCATCCTAGTATTGCCTCCCTGCATTAGGCGGCATCGACCAATCTTGTAAGTGAATTTTATTTTGAGAATGTTATACCTTACCTTTTTTATTTGGGTACTTAGATTTTTTTTTTGAGCATACTTGAGGCGCATCACACTTATCTTTGAAGGGTATTACATGCAAGGCCATTCATGCCAAAGTGGCAGCTTGTGTGAGTCATTCGCTTCATCCATTTGGATCATCAATTGCTTGCCTTGGTTGAGAGATGGTCTCCATGAGACCAATACCTTCCACCTGTAGGTGAGATATGTGGCCTCAGGCGTGGCGATGATTACGGGACTGGATTGATGGGCCCATAGGCCGATTGTGATTGGCGAGGAGAAGAGATGGGATTGGCACGATTCTTTGCGATGATTTGTTGGGACACCCATTACGGGCATGATGTATCATGATCCGTCATCCATGATCAGTCATTCAGATGGGTGAGCACATCGAGACATACATGCAGCGAGGTAGCTTAGGTGGACTATAGGAGTCATATGATGTCGAAATAGAGGAGTTCTTAGTCACTTGCGTGCTTATATTTTATTCGATTACACTTTCTTCTTTGATACTTACGGTTGAGAGGTCCACTACGTGTTACCACTCTGGAGGACACGGATTCTTTTAGCATGATGTATGTAGGTGGATTTTGGCTCATCTATATAGGGGCTGCAGTCAGTAGACCAGCCGAGACCAACATGGTTACTACACCTCCTTGATTTGAGCTTGGGAACATATTCATGTGGGTAGGCCTAATTTTACATGTTCCATATCCTGCTGAGCTTGCTGCTCTCAACGTTGGTTTGAGGTATGTGTTATTAATTACACTTTCAAATTATGCAGCTTATATATATATTTAAACTATTTTCTGTGTGGTGGAATAAGAAGTATGTTCAGCGAACCAATAGAATGTTTGCAATGTAAATGAGCTAGATGGTTTATACAAACACAGTTGGATCTGCAGCTAACACTTTAGTCTAAATATCAGAATAGATTATGTTTTAACATAATTTTATTATACATGTAGTGATCCGGGAGCCGTCTGAAACAGAGATCACGTCACATCTAGATATATGCTCAATAAAGACATATGGTTAACACGAGTCCCTCTTATCAGCTGGAAGAGGGTTGAGTGGTATTTACCGATAGAGTGTCGCACCGTCGCCTTATTCCCAGTAGATGTAGCCGCTTGACCCTAGTTTCAAAAGGGTCGATGGTGGTAAAGGATGACTGGGTTGATTACCACCATCACACATTGCTTCGGGAGAGGTGAGGATTGCCTCGTCGAGGGCCTAGATGAGGATGGACAGGAAGACGCTATCGGGCCAAGATACGCCGGTTCGATCGGGCTTCTTTGTATTTACCGCCTCAGATCCTCCAACCACTTACTACGCTAGAGCACCAGTGGAGCGTATTTATGTTATGATATAAGTAAGTATTCAATATTTTTGTAAGTGGTAATTTTACATTTTGTTTTTTGTGTAGGCGGACCATATCGCGGCAACTCAGGATATATTTTACCATACTGGTCGGATGATCACCACTTACTGATGTCGATAGGTATGAGATGATATGCGAGACCGATGAGCGCGGTACATTGGTGACACATATTACGGATCGGTGCCTACAGAGGGTGTCGCACAGCATGACTGGAACGCCGGTCCATCTACTCACGATCCGTGTCCTTCAACGATGCGATCCGTGTCCTTCTACGGCGTCGATCCAGGACCTTCTACATATCAGCCTACATATGACTCGCAGCCACCTATATTCCAGTCACAGGATGATATGTCGCACAGTGCCGAGGATCTTGCATTAGAGGTTATCATCACCGCGATCATCCATCTCGCGCTGACCATACACACTGGAGTGGTTATTTTACGCAGATAAGGAGGAAGGCTCACACGGGTAGGTTTAGACTATTTACATTTTATTTTTCTATTTCATTACAAACTTGAGTCATGTACACGCTTAACTTTGATTATGGCATAATGAATTTCTTATTATTTGTCTTGTGAAAAATTAGTGTATGTTTATATGCTCAAATTTGGAAGTAAAGGTGAGAAAATTTATACTGTTTTATGTTTATTTTACATAGAATATCACAATCATTCATATATTATAAATATAGCAATTATCTAATATATCACACAAAACTCAATGAAAACAATTAATAGTGACACAATAATCAACAAAAGTACTTTGATTCCTAAGCATTCATTTGTAGCGTCTACAACAATGTTGCAATGCTAATATTCCCAAGCTCAATCAAAAAGCATACCAGATTATTAGGCATTTTAAAAGAGTTAAGCAAATAAAATAGAACCTATATACCAGAGATACACTAAGTGTATCAGATGGATTGAACAAAATGCAATATCAAATCAAACGGCAAAAAAGAAGTTACTTCTTCCATCCCTTATTAGCAACAAATTAGAAACCGATACACAATTTCCTCACAAATATCCATCTATCAAAATCTAGAACCCATAAATATATTCAAACACGAAAATAAAATATCTTAAAGATAAATAATGCTTCATAAATAAACTTTAATAATCAAATTCGAAGCCAATTAGTCGATGATTTTAGTTATCTCTAAGTTCGAGGCTGCTTCGTGTAATAAAACTAAATTGATATATGATGCTCAAATAAACGGAACTCTAAACAAAATTTTATATATTTTTTAAATTAGATGATTGAAGTGGAGAACTACATTCTATATATATAATTTAAGATACTATATATATTTCTATTTCATATAAAAATAGAATATAAAATATAAATACTAAGAAAGTAATCCTAAACTACCTTTTATCGGGTATATTTAGAGCCATTTTGATTATAGATCACCAACTATATTAGATCGAATATTAAGTTATTCCAGAGAGCCATTTTGAGCACAGAGACTACAATAACAAAAGTATGTCTTTCATTTTCATATGAAGTTAACCAATTCATTTATGACAAATAATAAAAGTTTATTATGACATAACCAAATTTAATGTACAAGACTTAAGTTTGTAATGATACAATGAATAAAATATAGTAATGACACAAAATTATATCCCTAAACGCAGACAACCGCTTCCTCCAGATCGTTCAAGCACACGGGATGGATGATCACACTGATGATGGCTATTAAGTCGTCGCCAGCACGCGGGTGGCCTCTACCATCATTCGCCGAAAAGAATCTCAAATATAATAGTGTTAATATTGTAAAATCTAAGTAGATCAGTGCAACCTAAAAGAGAAAAATAAGCATTATCCTATTGGAAAACCGACCGTCAATATTATATGGCACCTATAATGACCAAATTTGTTTTGCATATGCTACAAGTTCTGCTACTTGAACCTACATTTTCATCCATTGTATTTCTGAATCTATTCGTACGTGGTCGGCCTGACCTTCTACGAAAGTTAGGTGGTTGCAACGTGACTAATCCATGCTCTTCACTGATAGATGGCCAATCAGAGCGATCTGGTAGAGTATGAAATTCATTTATGTATGTCACTATACAACCGCAGAGTGTAGATCGTGACACACACGCGGAGATGGTTTAACCGCTGAAATCCCAATGCGCAATCACATGTGGGCATGGACAATGATATATGATCGCTCACATTACAAACACATAGGCCATTATCTAGTAAATCAACTCAATGATCTGGACTCAAAAACCTGCATCTCATGTGGGTTGATATTTACAGGTTCAGGGAAATGCCTAACCTCCCTTTCAAGAACAGCAGATATCCTGAGTATAAATAGACAAGTTGTCTTCCTCTCAGTAAAGTGGATAATCGCTTCATGAACAAAGCTACTAAGTTGTAATAGATAGATTAAAGCTCGAATCGATAAAACCACGCGCTTTCAAGCATCATTAAAGCACTCAGATGCATTCGTTGTCATTGTCCCATAACGCATACCACCATCATGCACAAGGGACCATTTTACAGGGTCATGCTCTACAAGCCAATTGTACGCTTCTTCTTTAACATTTTTGATATCTAACATTAAACGGTTGAACTGACGAATATCATCAGTGTTACCTACTATATACATCTTCTGGCATAGAAACTCAACATCAGCAATCCCAAGTCTGCGTACGAACTTTTTAAAATTTTCACGCAAATGGCGCAAACAATGCCTATGCGCCCACGAAAAAATCTCTTTGCATCCACGTAAGACCTGTTTATCGATATTATGCATAAAATCACGTCTAGACACTACGGTAATACATCATGCAAGCATAGTAAAAACCACAACCATGAATCAACATTCTCTGATTCCACAATAGCAAAAGCTAGAGAAAATAACCCATTATTGCCGTTGATTCCTACGGCTGTTAATAATGTACCAAGATACTTGCCCAACAAAAAAGTACCGTCTAAGCTCAACACTGGTTTGCAGCAACTCCATCCCATTATTGAAGGTCCAAAGCCCAAAAAGTTTCTAGAAATGTTATGTAGTGGTAGAATCAGATGTACAGTAAAGTAGAAACCGATTCCATATAAAGACCGAGTCCTATAGACTCTTCCCCACCGAATATTGCTTTTATTGCCTTACGCCTTGCATCACATGCTTTCATATACAAAACTTTCACATTGAATTTTGACTCCATTCTACCTATAATCTCTCTAGGCTTCAGATCAATATGGTGCCTGATCACAGGTTTGATGTAGTATGCTATGAAATTTGAACTACACTATCGATGACCGGATGCACTTACCGACACATCTATGATTTTCACCAACTTTTGATATTCTCCAAGCACCCCCTAATCGTCTGCTGTTGCTGCAATGTAAATGCCACTTACAGTGGCCTTCTAGACTATCTTGCATACACATACAACCGTAGTTCTTCCGATTAGAGGTAATGCTCGAATTGAACATTATTTACTATGGACCACCCAACAATAGAAATTTACGCTTACTTGCAAAAAAACACATACCTTCGACAATGTCATTTGAAATTTCAATTTCATCTTTTAGGCGCTTGGCCGGATCAAAGTAAACATCGTTGTCCCATTGCCTCGTAGTTTTACACATCCGACATACTGTGGACAACATATGACTCTCCATCAAAAATGAGTGATTTTTCAAAGATGATGCCTATTCTCAAGTATAGTGGCTAACCCGACAACAAATCATCATCACTAATACCCCCGCACTCACTACTTGAGCCACTACTCATACCGATACTCATCTCACGCAAAGACTGAGGCACATACGGTTCATCCGAACGGTAGACAGCATCATCACTGTCACATAACTTATAAGTTCAACAACTAATTATCATATTAATTATTATAAGTATAATCAGATAAATTATGACAATATACTACCTGGGAATCAACTCATCAAAGCTGCGTTGTATCCCCGGAGGTGCTTGTGCGATGAAATCTTGTATGTAGCAATATATCTACCGACCTTACTATCACCGATGTGGATGCAATATTAACATCTTCCACTTCGACATACAAACATCCGACGGAAGCTTCACAAGTGTAACTTTGCAAACTTCATCATATGACAGACGCTATAACCGCTACCCACTGGATAACAACCTGTAGAGTGACTGTGGTGCTCTGGATCAATGTGCAAGCTTCTCATAATTTGTTGCTTCAATTCCAGTAAGGTGTTGTGACGCTAAACCTTAACTGGATGATTTCGACCTCCCATATAACTTGGACTGAATTGCTCATCGATACTCGCCTCCATAGAAAAGAAACAAACAAATTCTATTCATTCTTGCAAAATAAGTTATATGAATAATGAGAATTTTATATTAACCACACCCTAATTAAATACTACTTTTGGCTACTTAACACCTAAATAAATTGATAAATAAAGTGATTTATCGTGTTTACAGAAGAATGACGGGATGTGCGCTAAAAATGTAGAATCCACCAAAGGGAATTTTCCTCAAATGAAATGGCCGAAGAATCACAAAGCTAAAGTTGACTTCCAATGGTAAATGAGAGAGGAAGTAGTTAAACATCCAAAGCTGCCGGGAAAAACAAAAGTTTCTATCGAATGGACAAGACGCACGCAGCGAATTTACCGCACCGGAAGTTCGAGAGGGGGACCGTGCGGTCGAGTTCCTACGAGGAGGAAGGGATTTCGGGGTCAATCGAGCAAAAACAGGAGATAGGGCCAATCGGGGCCGATCGAATATATGTCGGGACCACCAATTAGTCAGCTATATTTGAAGCGCACCGGGCTAATAGCTTCAATTGAGGCACCACTAATGACCGGCCAATTTTTCATAGACGCCACGCCACGCCGAACCAACGCTGGCCCACCAATTAATACTATACCTATTCTTAAAATTTTTTTTATTAATACTTAATTAGCTAATTCAGATTCTAACCGTACTCAATTTAAAAAAATTACCTATATAAAAAAAGAAAAAAAGAAGAAAAAGGTGCCTCACCTGTTCAAAACAAATTCCTCACAAAAGCCTCTCATCTCCTTAAAAGAATTAAATTCAATTTTGGCTTCTCAACCGTTCCTCTAAGAAACTACCTGCTCTCCCATTCAATTTTCTCCTTAATCAAGACCATTCCCCTCCGCCTGCTCCCTCAACCATAAGGAGAGAAAATGACATGCATGAAGAAACGCATAACTCTCCCCCACTCTCTCTATCTCTCTCTCTCTATGCCACGCCCATGAACGCTCCCCCAGGAGTCTCCTCCACGATGCCATATTATCCATCGATTGGACCCATCGCCTCTCATTCTCCATGTGGTCCAATTTTCGCCGGAAACTCAGAACGACACAATAGCACTTACAATGGATACAATGTGAATCCAACCCAACAATCAAGTAACCCATCGAGCAACAATAGTACATTTTATGGTGGATCAACTACAATACTTCGTTTCGGATATAGTGTCAATTCATACATCCAAAGAACCATTGGAGAAACAACAATACATCATTTGGAGGGACTATTGTGAGTTCATCTCCCACATGATTCATATGACGGATATCCTTCAAATTCAAACTAGTTGAGTTACTTATGGAATAACAAAGAACTTCTTGTCCGGAGCCTTTGCAAATCCCTTATCGAAAATACATGAAACAAGAGAGAAAGTTACGTGGATTTCCTCAGAACAATGGTTTACCTTCCCACGTTAGACTTAAAATGTCGGTGAACCGGATAATGGCTATTCGTGTAAAAGCTTGGAAGGATCTTGTGTGAGAGTCCGCTGTTGGACATGTCCAAGAAGTGAAGGCCGAGATGGTTTCGTTGAGTCAAATCAAGGATATTTTAACTTAGCACAATGAAGAATTCTCTCAAATTATGCCAATGAGGAAGGGAGTTAGCAAGTTTGTTGTCGAAGAGGAAGACTCCTTTTGAGAAGAGATCGCATCACAACAATACAAGAGAAGCTTGCCTGTTGTTACCAACTCGAAAGATAATGAAATTTGAAGAAATGGATATTTAATCATTTTCCAGATTAACGGTTGTAAGTTGGTTTGAAGACCTCGTCATGCTCAGCAGGGCACGATGAGATGAAAACTGGCTGTGGTGTCGCAAGACATCAATCGCTATGTTCGAAGCACAAGTAAGCCAAAACATGAGCTCTACACGGGATAACGCCAGAGGTCCAAAATTTTGTCAAATCTTTTGAATTAGAAAAATGAGAGAATGAAATGGGCTAATTTACGAGCGCTAAGTAAGAAAACCTACAGCTAATTTTATAGCGTCAAATAAAAAAAGGGGGAGCCTTTAAAACAAATATTTGAAAGAATAGAATATTCATTTAAAATCTAAGTAAAATTTGGGAGAGACTAATATTAAACTCACAAACTCTAATAGTTATTCTCTATGGATTAAAGGAAAGTAATGAGTGAGTTCTCTTTTCTTGTAAATTCCTCAAAATTAGGCAACCTTTAATTAGAATTTATGGGGGGGGACTAATGCCAAACTCATAACAAACTTACAATAAACTCAAAATCTGAGGATGAATCTAAATTAAGTTTAATAATTCTTATACGAATGTGGAGGTGATTACTATGTCAGTTGATAAGTATGAGTGTGGCTAAAGAAATAAATACTGAAATCGACATAACTTATCAAAATTGATGTAAATTGAGCATAATCAAATTGGGAGAAATGTAAAAACTCAGCAAGTAAATTAAGTGCTACTAGTGTGTTAAACTGCAATCTAAACCAAAATGCTTTCTTCGCCACCGGATCTGCAACCCTTTATACAAGTAGATAGAAGGTGATACTAAATCAAAATCTATAAAAATCATAGGGCCTCCTTTAATCAAAAATTATAGAATTTCATCAGAATTATGATTTTCAAGAGCGATAATTTCATTAATTAGATGAAATTAGCTAAGCTATAAATTCCTACATGTGCTCGAACCTATAGATATTAAGTGCAAATTTTAATGTTTGAAAAGGCTACGTAGGCTAAAATTAGAATTAAATAAAAATACAAAATTAATTTCATAATTCAAAAAAATAAAAATTACTTAAATTCTTAAATACACCCGCATGTGCCCTGACACTATGTTGAATGCCTAAATTCAAATGTTTGAAGATGCTGCGCGGGTTGCTTCCCGGTTTAGTCTTAGGACTAAGTCTGGGTTAACAAAACCTAAAAACTTATAAAATAAGTTTTAAATCAGTGAAATATCTAAAAAATTGATTATGTCAGGTGATAGTAGATCTAATCCTCTATTAGCAGCTAAACAGAGTTGACAAGATCTAAAGCTCTTAAATATATTCTAATTAATCAATTTTCAAATAACAATATGAAACTGCTTAAATAAAATTATATCAGTTAAAACTTAAATCAAATCCAATTTATCCACCTTCCGTAACTATTTATCAGGGGTGACAAATTAAGAAAACTATAGCTCACAAAGGAGTCATTATCAAATCAAGTGTTTTATTATGTTCACTCTCAATCAATCTCTCGCCAGTAAAGACGTGGCTCGTGTCCTCTGAACTGCATGGCTTGATCAAGGCTCATGATGAAGGCATGATCGAGTCCTCGATCATGTGGTTTGGCCACCGCTCCATTATATTATGATCACAACCATAGCGTATGCTCTAATGGCTCTTCCCTTTGAGTTGTGGAATCATAGGTATGATAGCAAGGACAAAACATCCTTAGATAAACACCACCCCAGGTATATAAGGATTTCTTGGATGACGTAACCCATGTGTTGTTGATGAGGATCCTTCTGTCTGGTTGGGTCGACTACCTCCTCTGACTAAGTAGACAAAGGACCGCGACTGCCCGGGATGATGGAACCATGAGATATAGATCGGACACATCATCATTATCCCAACCATCCGGTTTATGCTATAATGATGAATTTTATATATCAAATTCTAAAACTCTATATGCTGCTATTATATGCTACACATTAAGCGATCTAATGACTAGCCTTAATCGAAAGTTCTCTCTCACTTATTGAGAGGGTAATTAACTATAGGGGCTTGCGCCTATAGAAACCTGGAACTAGATCTAAAGTCCTCACAAAATGAGGACGAAATCTCTGGGTAGTGTCTTATCTACTATCTCATCTGCCTTCTAAAAATTACATTGACACTTTAAAACACTCTTCTCATCTAAGAGGTCGGTGGCAAATTTTTGGAGCCCACACGGACCGACCAGGTTTGGAGGTGATCAAGACCCATATTTTCTACTTCTTCGTGTAGAAAATTGAATTTCTTGAAACTCAAATGGATGGTTTAATAATTAACAACTATCAAGATGGCAGGGAAGTGTCAATTAGGAACTATCTCTCGAAAAACTCAGAAAGTCTGACAGGTAATTTCAGAGTATCATTAGAGAGAAATATCTTTTTTTTTCTTTTTTGACCTCATATGTATGTGTATATTTTTCATCAGATCGTAGGCAAAAAATTTTATCCAAAGTTGTCCGTGAGCAATGAGTGAGGCCGTCCTGAGAGATGGGAAAAATTTAATGACCTTCAAGATCCATTGCTGATTGAAGAGAATGAAATCTTGATGACTCTTAATATTCTTGATGCGGGATGCTTGCAGCATGAGTTACGTCATATTAGCAAGTATATAATTGAAGATGGAATTTTCAAGGTTGGCCTTTCCATTCAAACAGGGAGATCTCATGCTCTTTAATTGAAGATATCAAGTAAAGGTGATGAAAGGTCTCCTCATATTCACAGGATTCTTTCAAGAAGCTCATTATGAAATCATGGTGATAGCAATGTTTCTTTTTTAAAGAAAAAAGAAGATATGTGCCGAAGTAACTATGCCAAATATTTGTTGAGAAGATGTTCGCCCCCAGTTGGCCTCGAAGAGTTTAGCTATCTCAACTTATAATGAGGGGATTCATTTCTCAAAGTTGCATATTCTTGAAGAGGTGTTAAAGCACGTATGCAGACGTCAACGAGCAGATGAATTAGTACGTTATACTCTCCTTCTCTTTCTTTTTTTCTTTTCCTTTTTTTTCATATAATATTTGTGATTTTTTTATCGTAGGTAGCTCAAAATTAGGGTTGATGACTCATTTGGGTGTCGCTCTAGACGAGTGAAATACTAAATTTATAAAGGTCAAATATTTACAGGGCAAGTATGAGCGAAAGATGAGTGTTAAGGCCAAAGAAGTGGCAGCTCTGGAAGATCAGCTAACTGTGTGTAGAACTGAAGAATAACATGTCAACTTCTCTTTCTCAAAGATTGGGAGGTGGAGCATACTCATGATGAGCTGATTGAGGTGAGAGCGAGACTCACTAGAAAGAGAAAATACTCAAGGCACTTACAACAAAGAAGAAACTCTTGAATTGGAGAGGAAAGCATTACATGATCATCTTTCTGAGAATGAGCTTATAATATCAGAAGATGAAGCAAATGAAATCTCCTTGAAGGTAGTGGAAGACTTTAAGAACTCCCTAGCTTATTGCGATACTATCGAGGACTATGTCCAAGAAGCTCGTAATCATATTCTTGATGTTGAAGTGAAGGACTTGGAGTGCCAATAATTGGAGGAAGGCTTCATCCATGATTCCTAAAAAGAATCTACTTAGTACATCACAAAATTGGAGCTAATATTGAGAATTTATCTCCAAGACCAAGACCCTTCACCGATTCGTGAGATGAAGAGAGTGAGTTTAAGGAAGCATTTACCAGTGGTGAGGAGGATGTCGATATTATATAGTATCACTTGAGGATGCTGTATGTATCCTTCAATGAATCTGTCGACTGTCAAAGCAACAAGCACAAGGTTCATTGCGTACATACACTTCCTGACAAGTCAATGTTGACAAATAAGGTCAATCTTTCATCAAGTTCGTTGAGCTTAAAGCTAGAACAGAAGAAACTTTAAATTCGATCAAACACGGATAAACTGATTCCCCAGCGGAGTCGCCAGAAATCTGTGGCTCCGATTTACGCACTATCACTTCCAAAGTTCGTCAAATTTGACTTGTAAACTTGACTCGACTTGTGACACACATATGGAGGTCAACAGATGCATTCTTTTCCTTTTATCTATGTATTGTTATTTATTATTATTATTATTATTATTATTTATATCTAGAATTTTGATTCTTTTTGTATATCATCATGTTAGAGTTATAAATGACATTAAAAAATTTGGATGATTTGCTCTTATTTTGTTTTGACCTATCCGAGGTGATTGGTCGGAATATTATTCAACGATACTAACCTGTACGGATGAGGTTGTGGGAAGTCTACCAAGGACTTTTTGACCTATTATAGGTATTAGACAAAATATTATTTGATGTCTTACCTATATGGAAGAGGCCGTGGAATGTCCACCAAGGACTTTTTGACTTATCTTAGGTATTAGCCAAAGTGTTACTTGACTTCTTACTTATATGGAAGAGGCCGTGGAATGTCCACCAAGGACTTTTTGACCAATCCTAGGCATTAGTCAAAGTGTTACTTGACTTCTTACCTGTATGAAATAGGTTTGATAAAGTCCTATTGGGATTGATCATGCCCCGACTGAGATACAGTGTGAGTTGTGCATTTCTCAAGTGGGAGGATTAAATGAAGGAGATTGTTTATATGCAAAAAGGTTGAAAGAAAAGGCTATAAACTCATTATTCTGATAAGGTCGGTGATACAATCATAAGATAATTTTAATAAATATATGAGTTTGAAAAGGAAATGACAAACGAGATAAAATAAAAGTTGTAATAATAATGCAGTAGGAATTATTGATAATAATTTCAGAGATTCTCGGTATTCCAAGTTCGAGGTAAGGTTTTTCTCTCTAGATCCTTGAGCTTAAATGTTCTTGTTTGACCATAGTTATAACCACATAAGGGTCATCCCAAAGAGGTGAGATTTTATTGTGTTGAGGGCCTTTGCCCACAGCTTCAAGACTACACAGGACCAAGTCACCGACAGAGATGGGATAGGGTTTCACTCTTCTGTTGAAGTGACAAGCTACCCTTTGGTGGTAGGAAACAGTCCGAAGTAGGGCCATGTCACGAGTTTCGGGGAGTAGATCCATGTTTTGTCAAAGTTTTTTTTCATTACTATCATGATTGAACGATTGAACTCTTGGGCTTAGAATCCTGATATCTATTGGTATAGTAGCTTCTATGACGAAACATAAATTATATGGTATCTCACCAGTCGGAGTTTACGATGAAGTGTGATAAACCCAAAGAATATTAGAGAGCTCCTCAACCCATTGTCCCCCCTTTCTTCTCGATCCATTTTAACCTTTGAGTATAGTCACGGGTTTGATATGTCCATTAATTTGAGGATGAACTACAACCGTATGCAGCAGCTGAATGTGAAGATCTTTACAAAAAAGACGTAAGGACTTTTTCAGTAAATTGAGTTTCATTATCGATGATGATCTTTGCAGAAAGATCGAATCGACATACTATATTTTTCCAAATAAATTATTTCGTATTTGCCTTCATGATTTTAACGAGTGATTCAGCTTCCATCCATTTAGTGAAGTAGTCGACAACTAAATTGATAAACTTTCGTTGCCCTGACGTTACCGAAAATGGTCTCATGATATCAATTTCCTATTGAGCAAAAGGCCACGGGCTTTGAAGGGATGTGAGTTCTGTATGTGGTGTAAGAGAGAGGTTAGAGTGCAACTGATAACTCGCACATTTTTTTATGAACTCCAAGGCATCTTGCTTCATCGTAGGCCAATAAAACTCTTACCTTATATTTTTAAGAGCTATTGCCCTTCCTCCTAGGTGTTCTCCACATATCCCTGAGTGAATCTCTCTTAATATGTAATCAGCCTCTGATGGTGAGAGGCATTTAGGGTATGACCCAGAAAAAGCTCATTTATATAGTTCACCTCCGATAATAATAAAGTTTGCAGCTTACCTTCGGAGATAAGTTATAGCAGTTGGGTCTTCAGGAAGGGTCTCTTATTGTAGAAAGGAGGATGAGATTATCCAAGAAGGTTCCTTTGTCTTGGTAATTGCTTGTATTACCCATGACCCTTGGATACTAGGAAAATATATTTCCTCAACATACATTCTCTTAAATAGATCTCCAGTAGCAGAGGTCACGAGCTTAGCAAGAGCATCAGCTCGAGTGTTCTTCTCTCACAGTATGTGAATTATTTGATGTGTCTTAATATTGGAAAGAAGTGACTTCACTAAGCTGAGGTATTGTGTTAGTTGGGGATTATGAGTATTAAAGTTTCCATCAACCTAGGAGGCGACAAGTGGAGAGTAGGTGTGGATCATTAAGTTTTGAGCTTCATAATTGATGGCAAGTCTCAACCCTATGATGAGAACCTCATACTCAGCTATATCATTGGTTGTAAAAAATTTTAGTCGAAGTTCATACTCTAAGGTATCCTGTTGGAGGGAAATAAGTAAGATTCTTGCTCCGACACCAGTATTTTCTGAAGCTCCATCCACATAGAGGCTCCATTGAGGAGACGAAAGAGGTGTAATAGATGGCTCATTTAGAGTTGGGGTAGTGCATTCCACTATAAAGTCTGTGAGTACTTAAGACTTTATGTCTTACTTGGGTAGGAAATGGATATCGAACTCTTCCAATTCTATGGACCATTTGATTAATCTCTCATATGCCTCTGGTTTCTAGAATGGCCCTCAATGGTGGTAAAGCGTTGATGGTGTGAGCTTGGAAATATGAACGTAATTTTTATGCTGAGAAAACTAAAGCCAAAACTATATTATCTGTCGGTGGATAACGACTTTCTATATCAGAGAAAATTTTACTAACATAGTAAATTTATCATTGTATCATATTTTCTTCTCGTACTAAAACTAAGCTTATCGCATGGGAAGAGACTGCGAGATATAAGTATAACATCTCTCCTATGATATGCTTGGATAGTAAGGGTGGAGATGCTAAATATTCCCTTAGTTGCTCAAAAGCAGCTTGACATTCATTAGTCCATTGAAAATTATTATTTTTAGCTCTCTTTAGTATTTTAAAGAATGACAAGTATTTATCCCTAGAAAGGGCTAAGAAGTGGGATAAGACAACAATTCATCCATTCAAGCATTGAACTTCTTTGATATTCTTCGGAGGAGTCATATCTCTAAGGGCTCTGATTTTCTCGGGATTAGTTTCAATCTCGTGGTGGGTGACCATGAACCTAAGAAATTTTCCCGACGTAACCCTAAAAGCACACTTGGTCGAGTTAAGTCGCATGTTATAATATCGAAGAAGGTTAAAGCATATTTCTAAGTTAGAAATATGTTGTGATTCTTTCAAGCTTTTTAACATGTCATACATTGTGGCCTAAGAGGTCTTTAAAACTTTATTCATCATAAGCGTTAGCACCGGATTTTTAACCGAATGACATAACTTGGTAATAATATAAACCTTTATATGTTTGAAAGCGATGTGACTTCTTCATTCATTAGTTTTTTTTTTTGTAACTTGAGTAAGCATCCAAAAAATTGAATATTTGATGCCCAGACATAACATCGACCAATTGATCAATCGAGGGAGGAAAATTATCTTTCGGGCAAGCTTTGTTGAGATCAATGTAATCAATACATATTCTTCAAGTTACATTTGCTTTCTTAACCGTGACAACATTTGCGAGCCATGTAGGGTAATGTACTTCTCGTATGAATCTCGCTTTTAAGCTTGTTAATAGTGTGGAGGCAATTTCTCTCCTTCTTTGGATGATCTGTTTAAATGTTGGATCAATCTTGAGTGCATGATTGATTGGGCAGGGCATATCTATCAGACTCCAAGCAAAGATGTCTTATTTTTTGCGCAAGAAGTCTATGTATTTTGCTCTATGTTCGTCTAAGAGTAAAGATCTGAATTGCACTATTCGTAGAGGTTGATCATTTGATAATGAAATAGGGAGTAAGTCTTATATAGGAAGCTCTTTGGGATACTTCTTCATCTCAAAAATTAAAATTTTTGATTTTGAAGATCACCAAAGGGTGTGGTTGAGCTTGTCTGAGGTAACATGATTGTGATATTTGTTGATTTTCACATACCACTCCAACACCTATTTTATCTTAGGATGAGATATTGAAGTAACGACACCAAAAATTGATTGGAGGGCCTTGACTTAATTGAATTGAATGAGTCATTTTTGAAATTCTCGAGGACAACAGAAGGATTGCCTCATCCACTCGCACACAAAGATTATCAAAGCCATATAATGGTCCTGCAGTAAGTTGGAGCTTTTCTCTAACTAAGCCCATGCTAAGAAATGTGGAGTAAAATAAAATATCGAGAGAACTCCCGTTATCAATCAAAATTCTCTTAACATTATAGTATGGGTCACCGATCCTTGCGTTGATCACAAGTGAATCTTTGATGGAAAACTTATATTCCTTCTAAGTCCGAGTCATTAAAAGTGATGGAATGATCAATACAAAATTTCTTTAACTCTTGTTCTTCAGATGTGATAATAAGGACTTGATTAGATAGTAGTAGTCCTCCTACGATTGTTTCAATTTCTCTAACTATCTAACGATTATTTTGTTATTTCTGTGATGGTTATTTTGGTTGCCCCCCAGTTGGAGTTATATTTGCTTGAGTCGATTGATTCTGCACAAATTGATGTAGATATCCTTGTTGAATGAGCCTCTCGATTTCTTCTCTGAGTTATTTACACGCCGGTAGTATGTCCACGACTTCGATGAAAGTGACAATATTGATCCTGATTTTCTGAATTTAGTTTCAATGGATGTGGCCACTTGATGGTCTCTTCATCTCGAATGGACATCAAGACGTTAACGCGAGATGTGTTCCGTGGTCCACGGAGATCATGACCTATCTTGTTACTTTTTTTGATGGGATTGTCGGTCTGTATTCCTTGGGGCACTCTTATATTTTCTTGTGGATTGTTCAAATTATTTATGATGAACAATAATAGCCTCATCAGCAAAATTTGTGCTTTCACACGATGAACCAAATCAATATACGAAATGACCGATCTCATGATAAGTAGAAAGGTCCAGGACGGAGCCCTCCAAGGAAAACTCCTCTTAGTAGTTCAGGGTTTACTCCAGGTATTTGGTGAGTCTGTAAGGAGAATATCTGGAAGTACTTCTTAAGTTGTTTACCCTCATTTTGATTAATGTCTGAGAGATGAGAGGAATCTTTAATGATTCTATGGTTTGCAATGAATTGTTATATAAAATTCTTGGCAAGTTCGTCAAAGTATGGATGGATCCCTTGAAAGAGAGTATAACTAAGTGCGAGCCTGACCCTTGAGAGTGACTGGAAATACCTAACAAAGCAATGTGTTAGGAGCTCGTTGGACACGCATAATAGTCTGTAATGGTCGATGTGTTCATATGAGTCAGCTGTCCTATCATAAGAGTCGATGTTCGGAGGCTTGAACCCTACGGGAATAGGATGTTGAAGAATAGCTTCAGTCAAAGGTGAAGACTCTTGATAGCCGCGATGAGAGGGAAGATGATTTTACCTTTAAAGGTGGAATTCTTCTCAGCACTAAGCATTGTAATTCTACACGTATAACATGATAAGTGGAGTCAACTGGATGAGAACGTGACAAGCTACTGGTAAAAATTGGTGGATTAACAGTTGGTTGAGCTGCAAGTGATGGATGAGTAGAACTAGCGGTGTCAAGGAGGTCAACATCACGATCTAGAAGTGGAGGAACTTCAGTCTGATGGCAAAAAGGCCCCGTATTAGCATTTTGACTTCCCTTGACTAACAATCGATCTTGGGGAGATGCGTTTGCTACATTAGTGGTTGTCGTGTTTCTTGTAAAAGTCGGATTATCTCATTTTGAGACTCTTCCATTCGACCGCATGCTCTTAGAGATTCTATTGCACTCGACCGATAGGGTCATGCTCGTGGGAAATGGAAGCTTGACGCCCCTTGGTTCAAGGTTTACTTTGAGAGACGGAGTTGAGCGGAGGCTCCATTGTTATAAGTATTGCCTATCGGCTAATGCGTGTTCACGGATTACGAGGGTTTGCTTCCCATAGACGACGCCAAACTGTTGCGTGCTAGAAAAAAAGTTGACGATAGAATAAGAGTTTACGCTTTAGCTTTGTCGTGAAATCAAACGCATACATAGATATTTGAATAATGAATAAGAAAACTCTAGAATTTTTATGTGGAAAAATCCCTGAAGTGGGGGAAAAAACCACATGGCCTAGCCCAAGAAAAATCTTCCCTATGTATCTGTTTTAGAGTGCAAAGTTTTTCCGATAACAGGATTATTGAATCAGATAGAAGGGTCGACATCGGGAATCCTAATCAATGAACAACATCTATGCAATAGTAGTTAGGTTGTAACAGTTGTTGGTGCCAGTTAATGATGGTGAACATCGGCCATACCGATGGTGACACGCGCGGCAAGGACGAAGATGGTCGATGATGGTCGAAACGGCCTGGTTGGCGGTGATGACCAATGATGGTGGTTAATGATGACGATGATTGATGGTGGTGGTAGCGGCTACGGCGGACCCACGATAAGTAATGGCTGGCAGCAAATGATGGTGGTGGTGCAGCGAACGACGGTATCGCGATGACACGATGATGGTGATGACCATACGCGGTCGACGCGGTAATTGCGATGATCAACGATGGTGACGATGATCATGGCGTGCGATGATGACCCAATGGTGTCGACAACACGCAGCAGCGGGTCGTGGTATTAGTGGTCGGCAACCGCGGATTGCTAAAGTGGTCGCGCGGCGAGGACCGCGGTCATGATGACCGAGACGGTCGACGAATCGGACGGCGGTGGTCCGCTACGACATAATAATTCAGCGGTGATGACCAATGGTCTGGCATGACAAGGATCGGGTGGTGGCACGGTGAGCGGTGGTGCGACGACGGTGGACGGCAGCTGGTCGGCCGCGATCGCAACGGCTTTGGTGGTGATGACGACGGTGGCGACGGGCATGAGACGCAAAGGGTTGCACCGCCGAAGTGACACGATTATGCTTAGAGATTTTCAAGCTTTAGAGCTTTTTTCTTTTTAGCTGGCTCCTCATGTGAAGAATAAGGGGTTATTTATAGATTAAAGAGATGATGTTTTTATAAATACATGCAAAATCCAAACCACTTCATCAGATGATTCAAAATGATTCCCTTGATCATTTGATGTATTTTTAGTATTTGAATGCTCAAATAAAATCAAAATCAAGAGATCTTGGGCTTGTTAGATCCGGCTCGTCAAAACGCTCGATTTGATCATAAACATTTCATATTTAGGAACTATTTAGGATTTAACTGATATCCCAAAGTTTCCAATGATATTTTAAGTGCTTGATCTGGACTAGTTTCAACTTATGATTAAATTGCTTTTGACATCAAGATTTGTGCTTCGACTATTGAAATTTGTAGTGCCATATCAACCTTGTTATATATTATCATTGCATTATTAGATAAATATAACTAAACTATCATATAAATATAGCTAAATTATTATACATTTACAAATGCAATCTTGATATAAAAAAGTAGGTGAATGTATAAATATAATACATAATTTTTATGTATTTATATGTCTAACACTCAAATATTTATATTCATCCATATAATACTCTAATTTTTAAATCACATCAAAAAAAACATTGATATAAACTTATCTAAAGTAAAACATGCCTTTTAATGCATATAATTTGATATGATTTACACTTAAATGCCATATAAATATAAAGACTTAGGTATTAGATATACATATATAAGAATTACGTGGTAGATATCTACATCCCATAAAAAAGTATTATGAGTTATAATAACTTAGTAGCATTTTTCTTTTGAATTTAGTTTATTGTAAAATTATTTAATTGTAATGATGTAATAAAAATAGTTTCATCCTGATTCAAAATATATATGAATATCATGCCAAAATTTTCTAAGAATATTAAGTAGCTTTAGAATGGTCATAATTATGTGCTTATTTTTTTTTTTATTATTATTAAAGATTGTGTTGGAATGATTTTTTATAAATGAACAAATAAAGAGGTTGTCCAACTGTGATAAATAGTACTCATTTAATGATTTATTGTATGTTACACTTGCACAACTCTATTGCACTTCTCATGACAATAAATGATTGGTATTGTTGCTTGCTAAAATATTTATAATTATAGAGTGAGAGGGGTTTATTATTTTTGCATTTTAGAAAGAGCATACACACATAAATAAAATAAGTTTATAAGATTCATGTAGAAGCCCATAAAAGGAAAACAATCATTGGGTCTGATCTAGTTAGTCTGATTCTACTAATAGATGATGCAACTTAGAGATGAATTTTCCCATGATTGACGGAGTATTGATACATTATAATAAATGTGAACTATAAGCAATGACTTCTATGATAAACTTGAAAGGAGCATTGGGGTGTTGGAGTTATTCTTGATAGTTTATTTGATTATTCTCTTTGAAAAAGGGCATCAGAGATCAAGGAGTTTTACATAAACTATGGTATCATCCTTATCAACATCGGGCATTAAAGTTGAAATTGACAATGAGTGTTGAGGTTGATAGCAATAATAGACATTGGCTTTATTAAAGAAGATGCTCATTTGTATCAATGTTGATAACATGAATTAACTTTATTAATGACTATGAGTTTTTAGGTTAATATTAATGGGTGCATTTGACTTAGTGATGATAGTGTGTATTGTCATTGGTGTTAATGGTGTCCATCAATGTTGATGGCAATAATAGATGATATTAGTAATCATGTAACTATAGTTAGGCAATGGTGGCTAGGTGATAGAAATAAGGTGATTATGATTGGTGATGATAATTAGCTGATTATAAACAAGCAATGATAAACAAAAAAAAGAATCATGTGATGGTAGTTGAGTGATTGCAATCAAATAATTTGTGCTTAGGTGTGGTATGTTAGTAATGATAGTTGAGTAGTTGGTAGTTAGGAGAGTACATTCAAATGATTGTGGTCCAGCGTCGACGGAGAGGAGACTCTGACGACGCTCACTGCATAAATGCAAAGAGAGAGAGAGAGAGAGAGAGTGGGGGGAGAGTTATGTAAGTTTCTTCATGCATGCCATTTTCTCCTTATGGTTGAGGGAGACGAGCGAGAGCGAGGGGAACGCTTGCGCTAAGGGAGAAAATTGAACGGGAGAGCAGGAGTAGTTTCTGCTAAGAGGGAACGGTTGAGAAGCCAAAAAAAATTGAATTTCAGAATTCTTTTTAAGGAGACGAACGAGAGCTGCTTTTGTGAGGAATTTGTTTTGGCCGAACATAGGTGAGGCACCTTTTTCTTCTTTTTTTTCTTTTTTTTATATATTACTAAAAGCAATATTTTTTATTTTCTTTCTCT